>UESW01004515.1:0-45112 GCA_900491605.1 Calamus simplicifolius
ACTCTAAATAGCAAATCCATAAAGTGATTTCAACTTTAGTGATCATGTGACTTTCACATGAAGTGCCTTGGCCAAGGTCTTGCTAAATTGAAACACAAGCATTTCTCCTTTTAATGGGATAGGTCAAATTCCATCTTGATCCACAACTGACTACCACAAGTACTTGACTGCACCTAGTAACCTTTTGTAGCTGGATTAGAAATTCAGGTGGTCGGCACCTAAGTACAATGAGTTGCTTGTAAGCCACTTGTTGTGATCTTCAGGTCTGAAGGATACTTATACCTATATCTTCTCGGATTAACTCTTGACAGTATAGTATCCGAAATGAGTCACGTTCGGTGAAATGTACTCCTACACTTCCACCTGTATGTCATACTAGTGTCTCTACACTCATTGGTTAAGAGGACAACCAACAAATATGATATACAACGTCCTATAATTGATAGTACTATGGCCCTGTCATAGTATATCATTTGGTTGCGAACTCTTTTAAGGACCTTCAAAGATAAATCCTCCTTTATCGTGAAGGAAGATCCTGAGGGCTTCATTACAATCAGAGTATTAAGAAGATGTTCTTGTAATGAATAAACTGCCAAATAACTTTTATTAATATATCAATTTATATACAATTTACATTAGCACAATCATCAAATGATTGGCTTTAGGATACAATTCCCAACAGGGGAAACCCCCCCTCCCGTCTTCTCCGGCCATGGCTACGATAGTGGCCAGGCCACGAAAAAAAAATTTAACAAGGGGAAATCCCCCCCTCCCGTCTTCTCCGGCCAGCCGCGGCCGTGGCCGATCATGGCTTGGCCACAGTGGCCAGGCCATGGAAAAAAAATTTAACAGGTGGGGGAAACCCCCCCCTCCCATCTTCTGGCCGTGGCGATCGTGGCCTGGCCACAGTGGCCAGGCCACGGAAAAAAAAATTTAACACGGGGGGTTTGGCCCCCCCCTCCCATCTTCTCCGGCCACGGCTGCGGCCGTGGTCGGTCATGGCCTGGCCACAGTGACCAGGCCACGAAAAAAAAATTTTAACACGGGGGTTTGGCCCCCCCCTCCCGTCTTCTCCGGCCACGGCCGCGGCCGTGGCCTGGCCACAGTGGCCAGGCCACGGAAAAAAAAAAAACACGCGGGGGTTAAATTTATTATTAAATATTTATTAAAAATTACTGATTAAATTATTTAATTATTATTATTAAAAATATTATTAGTAAGCTATTTTGATATTTTAATCTTAATAATTTATTCAAATATATTATATCAATTAAATTTAGAAAACCCCTATAGTAATATTATTATATCAAATAAATAATATATTACAATAACATTAGAATACACTATAGTATTATTTTAATATTATATAAAAAATTATATTATGTGATATTATAATATTATAATAATGATTCTATAACATCATTATATTGAACTATTTTGGGTTTGATGAAATTTTAAAATAAATTTGAAATAGTTTTCTTTATGCATGTCTTATTGTCAGAATGTTATTATAAGTTCATGTTACAATATTAAATTTAATATTATATTCATTTTCACCAATAAAAAATATTTATAATAAACTCATTATAAATTAATATTAAATTATGATATAATTTAATATTTGGATTTTTTGTTATTAAATTAGAAAAATAAAATTTATTATCCCTTTAACTTATAGTATTTACTGTGATCATAAAAAAGTATGTTTATGATAATTAATTTAGGACACTTTATTATTAATATCATATTATAATATAACTTATATTAGTTCATAATATTATAATATAAATAATAACAATAAATTATGGTATTCTAATAAATAATGGTTGCAATATAACATCATTGTAGTATTTGCTAATTAGTGATTCTGATCGATAGTAAATTAATTAAAGAAATTGCTTTATGATTATTTAGTGCTTATTATGTTTTAAATTAATTCAGTCATAATTGATTAGTGATTTTTATATAGTCATGGTTCAATTTCTCAGTCTATTAAACTATGCATGGCAGTTTATTGGTGAACATTTGACATATGTGGGCTCTAATTTTATTGATATTATAATATGATATTATAATGATTTTATAATATCATATTATAATATGATTTTATAATATCATATTATGTCTTGATTATTTACATCCTGCTTCAAATTGAATGATGCATTAAATTATGTAATGCTAGAATGAATGTCTTGTTGTAGTTCTATTTAATTTTCAGCACCGAATTAGTAGTTTCAATGATTTATATTTTAGTCTTCACATACAATTATGTAATGAGTTTATTACGGAATTGACAAGAATTTCTGAATAACAAGCATAAGTTCGATTGCCTTTGGATTTCCATATTATTTCTCACAGCACTATAACCTTTAGACCCGTTTGAGAATTTGTAAGACTTAGTCTTGCAAATTCTCAAATTGTCCTGGTGGACAGTTTGAGAAATTTTTTTGCGATATATTAGTCTGCTATTAATCATCGTTGGTTGAGATTGCAGTTTGTATTTGCTCATACGTTCTCCTAGTGTGGCATATATGCCACACATTTAGGAGAACATATGGGGAAATGCTGCTGAAATTTCAACGTAAACGATCGATGATAATTAATAGCAGAATAACATATCACAAAAAATATTCTTGAATGGGATAGGGCCTTACCTTTTAGACTTGGAGTGAAGGTGGAATTAATTTAGGACACTTGATTGCTTGTGAAGTCTCATGATTGAATGGACGGCCTTGAGGCCCGGACCAAATCCAAGCCCTAGCATTAGCCTAGCATGAACCAGTGCCTCGGTCCTTGCTAGCACGACAAGGATCGTAGCCGTGGCGCGGCCTTGCAGGGTAGGGACCTTAGTTGTGTAAAAGAAAATTGGTTTAGTTATAAATGATTTAAATGGTTGTTATTAACCATAGTTGAAGGTTCTATATGTAATGCACACTTGGTCGAAGAAGTTTCAGTTTTTGCCTCGCATTACTTTGTGGGTCACGTCCGCACGAGGAGCCAAAATCTTGGTCGTAACGATGACGTATGTGTGGACGAAGGAGAACCTAATGACGATAGAATATCAGTTTTTAAAGGTATCGGCCATTCATTTGGGGGCAGAAGTCAAGAAATCTTAGCGATATGGAGTATAATGCAGCACATTATTACATCCTAATGAACTGTAGAGAAGTCGATCCATACATTGAGTAAGTATATACTTCAATGCTTAATTGGAACTTCTAATTTAAATTGCAATATACCATAATATTTAATTGCTAACAGAAGTTTTAATCCTTATCATCCCATAAGGATGTATTGTGATAGACAACGACAGATAAATCCCGACATCAGTCAAGTTGCCATTGGGTAGAAGTTAGAAACGGAGTTCGCTTACTGGTTTTATGAATTTGTGAGTAGTATCACTCAATCAATTTCAATAATGGCTTTTATTTTTGAATTGGTTGTGAATAGCTTATTAATTTATAGGTAAATGGTCTATGGTCCACAACCGACAATATTTTCATTAAATGTCTATCGCAATGGCCATTGAAGACCGTAACAACCTCTACTGGCTATTTTGTTAATGGGTACAAATTTCAGATTGAACGACTAGTAGCTTCAAGAGGCATGTAGAACTGGGGCGTGTGTGTTAAAGGAGAAAGTGTTGGAGCAAATATGCAGAATTATTACGGAAAGTTAGTAGAGGTGGTTGAAGTTGAATATCCTGGTTGGCCTATTAAACGAACCGTATTGTTTCATTGCGATTGGTTCGATCTGATAGTTCCTGTGGGCAAAAGGGTTCATAACGACTACAATCTAGTTGAAGTGAACCATCGATGAAGATTGCAGAAATATGAACCATTCATCCTTGCATCCCAAGCTCAGCAAGTGTTTTACTGCGGATATCCAGTTTGCGCAACGACAAGCGAGATTGGTGGGCTATTTCTAAAATTGTCCCATGTTCAACAATCGTATTAGACGAGAGTTCATCAAGTTAATCAGCCGAGTGCCCTGCATTTCAAGAGGATGAGATGGAAATGCATGCAATTGAGGACGACACAAGGGCTCCTGAAACATCACTTAGAGATCCAAATGGTGATGTCCAAGAAATTACGGATCCAAATGTTCAGTTTCCTTTCGATGATAATGAAACTGAATCGCAGTCCGATACGACATCGGATGTTGAACCAACATTTCACGAAACAAATGAAACCGACTAAACATAGAGGTTTTTTCAAATTTAATTTATTTTTATAAATGTTATATTTTTACATATTTAATCATTAATCGTAATTACATTCATGAATCTTTAGTATTTTTAGTATGACAGGCCGAGATAGATCTACCGGCGACAGACAGAGTGAGCAGAGACGTAGCCATGCCGCATCAGATCCCATGAGCTTTGGAAATGGAGAGTTCGGATCTCCACACATCGCATAGCCTCCGATCTCTCCTGCCATCGGCGGTGATCCTGCATTAGTATTATCATCCAGCCGATCGGCACATTCCTCCGAGAGTTCTTCCACCGTCGGTCGCACCGTACTTGGACTGGATGCTCATAGACTGTAAGTATATACTAATTGTAAATATATCACTTATGTTTTTAAGCCAATTACTTATATACATGTATTTTTTTAACAGATTTATTGAGCAGTATCATGTATCGAGCCAGATCAGCTCCATATTTCAGAGGCGTGCTGATCCCAGTGGCTACGATTGGCGCCATGTATCTGCAGCCACGAGGGAGTTTTATTTTTCAGAGTTTCAGGTAAACTTATTAAATACAATTTATCACTGATATAAAATTTCTTAATCTTAATAAATTCTGAAACTAACTGTTTATTTCAATGCAGAAAAAGTATACGTGGGACCCTGCCATCCATGATGCCATTAGGGTAGCATGGAATGCTCTTACAGCACGCCGATACTCCGACATGCTTCATCATTGGAGGACATCGGGTGAGCATCTGCGCATGTGCCGAAGGGTATTTGGCACGAGTGGCAGCATGCGTGGCAGTCTGATGCTGGTGCAGGAGGTCCACATCAGCCAGCACGAACCGCCGATCCGAGAGGGGCAGTCGTGGCATGGGTCTCTCCCACCACACTGCGGGGTCCATTTCGATTCAGGAGCACAGAGCCCGTATGGTAAGAAAACATAAATAATTTAATTACTAATTTAGTTATTTACAAATACTTATATTTATATCAATTTTTCTTTCTGTTGTTGTAGTCTGAACAGGAGGGCGGAGATCGTGGTGAGTTTCGACTATTTAGGGCAACACACACCAGGAGGGACGGTTCCTGGGTCGATACACGATCACGGGAGGTTGCAGTAAGAAATTAGCTTTATATTGTATTTGTTTAATTTCTAAAATTTTATTTAGAGAAATTTATTGATTCATTTATTGTTGATTTTATAATTCAAAGGCACAAGTCGAGGAGCTTCAGTCCCAGGCATCGCAGGTCGACTCTACTGATGGGGGACCACCCATCGAACTCTCATCAGAGGAGAGTCAACGTGTGTTTTTGGAGGTAGTTCGCGTCCAGCCGTAAGACCGCAGGGTCTATGGTCTGGGCACTAGAGCTTCTGCATATTTTCCCCATCAGGCCTCTAGTTCGTGCTATTCTGGCGATATTCTTGCCGAGCGTTTAGAGGACATTCGGAGATCTATTATGGAGGAGGTTCGGTAGGAGGTTTGGCATGAGATTTAGTAGGAGTTCGACCAGTGCACGGAAGTCCTTCAGCACGAGCTCTCTAACATAAAAGAGCAGATGCGTCACATGCGAGATTTGGTTAGCCGCATGTCGCAGGGTTTCCAGCCACCACGTGATCGTGATAGTAGAGATTCTTGATGTATTTTTTTCTTTACTTTTTATGTGTTATACATGAAACTTCAAAATTTTAATATATTAATTATTTTTAAAAATTTAATGATGAATGTTTCGATCAATATTAGTGTTTCGATCAATATCAGTGTTTCGATCAATATTTTTGTAAATTTAACCATTTTAATTTTTAATATTTTATATATTTTTTAAAAAAATTAATTAGCAACGCATTAGCGACTGAAATTGCATCGCTAATATTTCTAAAATATTATTATTAAATATTACGACACAAGGAACTGGCGTCGCAATATTGCGACACAATCGAATGCGTCACAATATTAAATTTAACCATTTTAATTTTTAATATTTTTTATTTTTTAAAAAAATTAATTAGCGATGTATTAGCGACTAAAAATTATGTTGCTAATATTTCTAAAATATTATTATTAAATATTGCGACACAACGTCTTGGCATCGCAATATTGCGATGCATTTGATTGCGTCGCAATATTACGACGCAATCGAATGCGTCGCAATATTAAATTTAACCATTTTAATTTTTAATATTTTATATTTTTTAAAAAAAATTAATTAGCCATGCATTAGTGACTGAAATTGCATCGCTAATATTTCTAAAATATTATTATTAAATATTGCGACGCAACGTCCTTGCGTCGCAATATTGCGACGCAATAGAATGCGTCGCTGAGAGTCGCTATTTAGCGACGCAATTGTGACAAAATTCATTCTGTGATGAGACTTGCAGCGACGTCATAATTGCGTCGCTAATGCGTCGCGAAAGCCAGTTTAGCGACGCATTAGTGACGCATTTTGGCATCGCTAAATTTAGCATCTATTGTAGTGGCCAACTCCCCAGCTCACAATTGATGGGCACCCACCTCCAAATTTCATGACAAGAAGAAGACCCCAAGTCAGCTCACGGTCAGGAGAAACCGACTCTCCAGCTTACAGTTGATGGGCATCCGCTTCTGGGCTCCGCATCGAAAGAGGATTATTGGCTGCCAGTCAAGGGTAACCAACCTACCTTCAAACTGTGCTTAAAGTTTTTTAGCAGGTAAAAAGCATGGCTTTAGAAAGCGTGAAGATGTCTACACAAAGCACCGCAAAAAGAAAGGGGTTTCCCCACCAGTAAGGAATTACAGTTGAAGTTGATATGAAAGGGCAGACGCGAAGGTAAAAAGTTTTACACTCCTTTCGCTTTGCTGACGTAGGGCACACAAGCTCAAGGAGTGTAGAGAGCATCTGATGGGGCCAATGGGCCCCCATGGGCCACAATGACAGCATCCGGACTTGGTAACTTGGCCTTCCCCTCGTCTATCACCTTTTCTCTCTCCTTCGCATGGAGCCAGCTTCTGTTCGGCCTCGGCCCTAGCTTCAGATCGAGTCCAAGATCCCTCAGCCATGCATGTGTTCTACATGGTCGTGCATGCGGCCTCGGACCTCATTCTCATCTCCTGTAGACGCCCGGGTTCCTCAGCTCCGCTCACAGCTGCTAAGCCTCCCTCAGCCTCGGCCTCGACTCTTCCACTCGGCCTCGGCCTCGGCTCTTCCACTCGGCACTCGGCTACCCCCTCGGCCTCGTATGGCCTCGGCCTCGCACGGCCTCGGCCTCAGCTCTTTCCCTCGGCTACCATGAACAGTGCTCGACCACCATGAACAGTGCTCGGCCACCTCAGCCTCGGCCTCGGTCCCAGTCGGCCTCGGCCCCAGTCGGCCTTGCTCCAATCGGCCTTAGCTTTGGTCGGCCTCGGCTCCGGTCGGCCTCGGCCCCGATCGGCCTCGGCCTGGTTCGGCCTTGGCCCTAGTCGGCCTCGGCTCTCGGCCTCGGCTCTGATCGGCCTCGATCCCAGTCGGCCTCGGCCCAGTCGGCCTCGGCTCCCAGCACCGAGCTCCCCTCGGCTCTAGTCGGCACCGAGCCCCGATCGGCCTCGACACCAGTCGGCCTCGGCTCCGGTCGGCCTCCTCCCTAGCGGCCTCGGCCCCAGTCGGCCTTGGCCCCAGTCGGCCTCGGCTCCGGTCGGCCTCGCCCCAGCGGCCTCGGTCCCAGTCGGCATCGGCTCCGGTCGACCTCCACCCCAGCAGCCTCGGCCCCAGTCAGCCTTGGCTCTGGTCGGTCTCGGCCCCGATCGGCCTCGGCTCCAGTCGGCCTTGGTCCCAGTCAGCCTCGGCTCGCAACACCGAGCTCCCCTTGGCTCTAGTCTGCACCGAGCCCCGATCGGCCTCGGCCCCAGTCGGCCTCGGCTCTCAGCTTCGGTAGGCCTTGGCCCTGGTCGGCCTCTGTCCCAATCGGCCTTGGCCCCAGTCGGCCTCGGCCACAGTCGGCCTCGGCTCCGTTCGGCCTTGGCCCCAGTCAGCCTCGGCCCTAGTTAGCCTCGGCCCCAGTCGGCCTCAGCTCCAGTCAGCCTCTGTCCCAGTCGGCCTCAGCTCCGGTCGGCCTTGGCTCCCAGCACCGAACTCCCCTCGGCTCCAATCGTTACCGAGCTCCCCTCGGCCTCGCACGACCGTAGTTTCAGCTCCCAGCACCGAGCTCCCCTCGGCCTCCCATGGCCTCAGCCTTGGCACCAAGTTCTCCCTCAGCCTCGTACGGCCTCGGCACCAAGCTCCCACGGCACTCGGCCCCATCTCATTTCTGACGGATGCCTCAGCCCCTCGGCACTCGGCCTCGGCCTCGGACCAGCTTCCACTCGGTGTCGGCCCCTTCCCTCGGCCTTGTACGACGTCAGACTTCTTTCTTTCCCTACAGGCCCTGTCGGCCTTGGTTCGGACCCTGCAGCCCCCTCGGCCTCGGCCATGAACAATGCCTTGCACATGAATAGTGCTATGCAAGCACTCCATAATCAATGCTCTACAAGGACTGCAAGTAGGTGGCGTGGGGGACATGTCCGGCCAATGCCTTAACAGTCGGCCATACCCTACAGCAGCCTGCAACAACCGTTCAAGCCAAGCAGCACCTGCCATCCAGCTGCAGCCACCTACTTTGATGGGAGATGGCCTGCAGCCTGACAAGTCGCATGCGAGTAAGCTCCACAGTGCCTAAGACTGCCACGTAGACCCGCTAATTGGCTTTCTGTCAAAATCACGGGCGGTTACCGATATACAATGGGCAGTTGTCGATATCTATGGCGCATGCTTAGCAACTATGCACCCATCCGCCGCTTATTGAGCCGATCCTAACGGAATGATTTGACTATTATCGACGAAGGGTAAGAGGGACCCCCGAACAGGTATAAAAAGACCCCAACCCCCAAGGAGGGGGGGCTGAATCTCTACTCTCTCATTTAGATTCATGTTCTCCAAATCGCTGACTTGAGCGTCGGTGGGTTCCCGTCGGAACCACCGGTCCGGGGCTTTTCTTTCAGGTTTCCAGCTGAAGGAGGCGGTCCCTGTCGTTCCTCTGAAGGCCTACGAAGCATTTATGTCACTTGACGCTCCTTAAAAATGATTTAGCAGCAACAAACCCCATGGTTGATCATATGCTAGAGGTTCCCCCTTGATCTCCTTATCTTGTCCTTGGTTGGAATAGCCATTGAACTTTTGGTGAGCCATGTCTTGAACAAAAGACAATCCCTTGTAATAGGGCTCTATTGGGCCTTGCTACAAACACATCTCTATGGTGAGGCTTGGCCTTGTAATGGGCATTATGGAGCCTTGTCGAAGGGTTGGTTGACCTTTGGGAGCCCTATAATTAAAGACCTTCACCATCCTATATATGAACTAATTGTGAGCTTGGCTAGTCTCCAACCTTGAGGGGCCTCCTTGCATGTTGTCACTATGTTGCGAGTCCAATATGAATACGACTCCATGACTTGGCTCTCTAACCACTAAAGGCCTCATCAATGCTAATCTAATTGACCCATGCCTTGAACCTTGGATTGGAACCCTTGACACCAGGATCATGGCCTTAAACATTGAACTTGATCTCAATTTTAAATTAATAAAATTTATTATTTTAATGTAAAATCAATGTTATTAATGCATGTAGAGCAATCCAAGTCTAAAGAAAGTGAGCCTAAATTTTCTATGAATACAATGATGATCTCCTTATATGCCCTTTATGAATTTGAACATGGTTATATTTACTATATGTATTTTCTTGATGATATATAATTTGATCATATTATATTATATAATTCAATTATATGTTGATCATATATAAAATTTGTATATTTTATGGCATTGATTTTGATTTGTGTAAATGCTTCATGTATGTATGCATTACATTACTTTTGATTTGATAACAATAAGTTGGCTATGCATGAAACATGTTATTAACACATCAAAGTTATAAGTATAATGAGGAAAAGAATTAGTATTAATGATGCATTGCATGGCATATTAAAATTTAATTTAAAAATTAAAATTTAAAAATTTATATTAAAGATATAAAAGGTATTGAACTAGTCATATTTTTTCTTGAAATATCTATCGCTTGGTGTAGAATGTTTGCAACTAAAGCTATAATGATGCGCATGATTGTGACGATGGTTGCCATTTTGAGCTAAAGCATAAAATACTTATTATGGGATAAAAACATAACTTTAGATTATTTTTTATTACCAATCGTGAGATAAAATGTGACTATAACTAGTCTAACATTGATTAAATAAGCTAGTAGTTTTGTCTGCTTAGAAAATGATGGACTGATAAGTTATTCTTAAAATTGATTTATGAAAATATTAAAGATATGGTAAAGATTTAGAAAGAAAACTTCATATGAACTACGCTATTGTATTAATGCTCTTGCGAACCCTTTACAAAATTGATAGATATGATTTTGGATGAGTTAATTTTGAATAAATTGCTTTTGGAAATATTTGTCTTTGAATTATGATATTAATTATGTTGATAATTGAAATGTATGCTTGTTTTGATTTAATTATTGATTATTACTAACTTGGATGCATACGTATTATTTATGTATCTAGGTACATGAGTAGGGATTCTTACGAAGTTGCCAATTTTTTAATTCATATATTTTTATATAGTCATAAAATACTTAGGATCAGGTGTAGACTGCAACTAGAGTGAAAAGAAAGAAAATTAGGTATATTAAAATTTTGATACTAGTATTTTCTAAATATTTGACTTGACTTTATTGATAATTATATTATATTTGAAAAACATTAGAATTTAATAAAATTTATGTTATTATTAAATTAAAAATTATCAAAAATATAAGCTTTGCATATTTTTTTTGGGCCATATCTCAAGAGCTCAACTCATGTCATGGGTTGGGAACATTCCATATAAAAAACACAGGACTTTGTTGATCTAAGATACGTTGGGTGGAGACCAGGTTGTCCATCCAAATTACAATTGGCCTCTCATGGCAACCATCCAATGCAAACTACTTTAAGCCGCCTAGTGGGAAGCGTATTGGACCAGGAATCCATATTTGTTGGTGCATGTGATCGATAGTGCCTTAGAGGTCATGACTCGTACTCCAGCCCAGCTGGATGGAAGAAAATAAATAATAAAAAAACACTCGGTCTTTCTTACGGCCTTTGAGGTCTAACCGGACAGCTTTGATTCAATCAGAGGAAAGAACGATGCCAAAAGCTTAAGAATCATTGCATTTCGGTGGAGCAATACAATGCATTACTTTTTATTAAAACAAAAAAAATTAGAGTTCAAAATAGTACATGATAAAAATCTAAATGTGTTGATATCATAGTCGAATCAAATATACAAAAGTTGATGAACGAAAAGAAAAGAATTATCTATGAAATAATGATAGAAGGAATCTCGCTATGATAAAAAATTATCTTTATAATACTAATGATCTCTCTTGAGATAGATTCTGATCACTAGCTTGTAGTGTATGACGAGAACATCACTTAATAAAAAAAATTATAATACCTTAAAATAGTTTCATATTGGATAAAAAAATTTGAAAGGTTTATAACTTAAACTCATCTATCAATTAACATGGACTCAAATTTTGAAATTATATAAATTTAATTTGATAAATTGAATCAGCAAATAAATTTGAGGTGTTGCAAGACAACTCCAATTCATGAATTCCCTCATTGATACTGTTTCCCCCCTTAAGGAAGTCATAATTGCATATCCAATTGTCACCAACTGTCATACAGTATCTGTAGTCTTAAGAATCATATTTCTGACAACTTATATATTTTTGAGCATATATTAAAGTCGTGTCAATTGCCAAAGGCAACGAAAGGTTACAACTTTGCCTTAAAATGGAATCATGGGAGGATTAGAATCTACCCTTGATTGGCAGCAACTTCACCAGGCAAGTGGCTTTTTGATCCGGATATGTGGGAATGAATGAGCATAGCAGCCGGCTCGAGCCATTTGCAATAATTGGGCAATATATTTAAGAATAGTCCAAACTTAAATTTGAATGATGCATGTGCATGATCTCTCATTTAAACCAATGTTAGAGCAAACCAAAACTAAATGTATCAAGATTACTTTACTTGATTTTAAATCTTTTTATGATAATTTACTTAGTTTCTATCTAAGATCTAGCGTTCGAATATTTTTCAAATTCTGTTTAGCTACTTAAAAAAATGTACATTTAATATATTAATTATTTTTCTATAACAATAGAATTTCACATAAATGAATTAGGAGTGGGTCCTTAGAATTTTAGGTGCAAGACATCAATCAATAAAATTTTTATACTCTGAAGAAATATTTTTCGATATCTTTTATGGTGAGACAATGTGCAAGGATCCATAATATAATACGGATTTTCTATTGATTGGTTTGACATTCTACCTATTGAAACCATGGAAAATCATCTCAACATAATTCTTTTGAGTTATCTAAATTTCCTTTGTATCTTCAAGCATAGTCATCCCAAATATCTGATGGAAGCATTCAAATCTTTCGCATCAAACTTCCTACTTAACTAAGCTTCCAATGTTTTTATAGCATATCTGCTAGTACGTACCTACAGCTAGCATATTATTAATATATAACAATAAGATAATAAATTTACTATTACCATATCCACAAATATAGGCATAATGGTCAACATCACATTGCTCAGAATCCAAGCACACACAGAAGGAATGAAATCACTCATACTAGTACCTTGACACTTATTTCAAATTATAAAGTGTTCTCTTCAACTAACAAATTAAATGCTTTTTAGTTTCTTCAACAAAGCCATCAAATCGGGTTATCCATATCACCTCATCAAGATTTTCCTACAAAAAAGTTGTTTTCAAATCTAGTTGCTTAAGCTCCAAATCAAAAACAGCCATCATGCTTAACAACACAAAAATAGTACTTAAACAAACAATTGAAGAAAAAATTCTCTTAAAATTAATGCATGACTTCTAAGCATAACCTTTTACTATCAATTGGCCTTTCTAATTTTAAATAATTTCATTCTTATCCTTTTTTTTAGCTTGAAGACCCATCTACAACTAATGGCTTTCCTTGGTATTTCAATTAATTCTCAAATTAATCTTGTTTTTCTATCAAGCCTCTATCTCTTTTACATAGTTACTCACTAAAGATTAGTATCTATGGGGTCATATATCTCTCAGCATAAATATAGCTTTTCATTGTCTGTATTTGAACTTAGCACTATTAAATTTAAAATTGTTAAAAATATAGACTTTATATTTTTTTTGGGTTTATATCTATGCAATATATGTCATTTCACATGCCTATATATGTCGTGGTTGGGATCATGACAAGATCTCTGTTATTTAAAGTATAAGGCCTTCCTTGGTTGAAGACGTTTTGGAGGGAATGTAGGTTTATCAACCAACCATAATCAGACTCAATCTTATGCTTTATCGCTGGTCATCATAACCATTATTGTTAGGTTTCCAATATTAAAAACATGAGGGCTTTGTTGTTCCAAGGGATGTTGGGTGGAAAGCAAATTGTCCACCAAAATTATAATTGGTGTCTCAGGGCAACCGTTCAATAAAATCTACTTTAAGCCTAGTGGGGAGAATGTTGGACTAGAATTCTCACATTTTTTTGGTGCTGCCTTGGTGCTTATTTGGAAGAATAGTTTGAAGAGAAAAGAAAAGAAAAATAAAAAAGAAATATTGCATTTGAGAGTTTTTTAAATGAAAAAGAAAGAGTTTAGAAAGATTTTTAATATCTTCCCAAACTCGCTAATAGCAATAATTGTTAACCTTCAAATAGAAAGGTTTGCGAAGATTTACTTTACTTCATTTAATAAAACAAGAATAAAATATAAAATCTTTATATATATATATTTATGAGACTTTTAAATAATCAAAAAAATTTAACTTTCATACTCTAGCCCATCTAGCTAGAAAAAAATAAAAGTCCTAATCTTTTTTAGGTCCTTTGAGGTCTAGTCAGACAGCTTTGATTACAATCAGAAAAGAACGGTGCGAATAAGCTTAAGAATCATTATATTTCGGTGGAGCATTGCAATGCAATATTGCCTTTTATTAAAACAAATAATTGGAGTTCAAATGATCAGTACACAATGAGAGGATCTTAAGGTGATTGATGCATTAATGCAGTCCTAATTAATCACCACATAAAGTCGGTGCATTTCAACAAGCTGGCATTTTATGCCTCACTTTTCTACAATCTATATAGACAACTCTAATTTATGGATTCCCTTGTAGATATTTTATTTCCCATGGACCCATCTACCTTACTAAAAAACAGAGTGATCCATGACTAACTGCTTATTTAGTAGTAGAATATAGCAGTTATATACTGAGATATTACATTAAGTATGTCATTCAATTGTTACCAACGGTCATTTAGTATCTGCAGTCTAAAGAGTTTGTGGTTGAGGTTGTTTCTTTAGTCAGCAATTATGGATATTTTATGCCTCACTTTTCTTTAGTATCAGAGAGTTGACGAAGTAAGAGAAATGCTTGATAAGTTAGTAATACGGGAGTTCCCAATGCACCACTCTACATGAGCATCAATGCTAGAGCATGGTTTCCTTGAATCAACCAGGGGCCATTCTTTGCTTTACTTTCACAGTTTTGCATGACTAAAGAGGCATCTCTAGCCACATTACTGCTAACTACTGCTTGGAAGCACAACAAAATCATAATTTACATCCTTATGGCATGTGACCTAAAGTGGAAATAGAGCAAAGGAAAAGTCTTATTGCACTGCGCATGATGATTCATGTGCAGCGCACATTCATGTTATAGACAAAAATATTTTGTTTGCTCGTGCGCTAAACATTGCATACGGTGCAACTTTTACTGTATCATATACGGTGCAACAAGACATTTTTTTGGAATGAACGGGCCATCTAAATATTGGTATACTGGTTAGCTAAGCTTCCATTTGAAAAACCTTTGGAAGAATGAATGGCAAAAGACTTTTGCAAGATCATACCGTCCACTCTTTTAACTCTCATTTCCACTTTATTATTCCTGTTATGGTAGTGGGAATAGTAACTCAGGGACTCTTTTTGCAACGATAAATAGTCCAGTGGTAAGATATGAGATCAATTACCTATAGCCTTCTAAGGTTGGTTTACTCCATTAATTAACCAACTGGCTGGTGGAGCCATGCATACTTGCAGCTGATGGCAGCATATATGGACGACCCCATTATCACCAACTACTTTTTATTTTTAAAAAATGCAAAAATATCATAATATGGTTACTTTAGCCGCATGAGTTGAGTGAACGTATCGCACTGGTCGCACAAAACTTAGCTGTTCCCTTTTATTGCATGCACGAGACCATAATTTTATTATATTTTAATGACTTAGAACAAAGAATGGCATTAGTATACAATGTAACCTCCCATGGAACGTCGCTGACCATCCAATCGAGCAACTCCGTTGGCCGACATTGAGGCAGATCCCCTCATGATGCCAACTTCTCCCAATCGCTCATGGCGGGTTGGTCAAAAAGTTGGTCAAATAATTTTAAAGCCAGGTTGAGTGTACCTGAATCTATATAATATCAGTGGCGTGTCTATAATAAATAATTTTGTTGCCAGACAAAACGATAACATAGTGAGTACGGCTCGCAGAGTAAAAATAAAGAAAGAAAGAAAGAAAAAAGAAAAAAAGAAAATAGTGCTCATGGTTGCAATCCTACTTGGTGATGGAGAAAGCTCCCCAACTTAAAAAAAAAGAAAAAAAAAATCTATTGTTCTTCTGTCAAGCCTACATCTCTTCTAGTATAGTTACTCTCCAAAGATTAGTATCTATGGAATCACATATCTCTCAGCATAAACATGGCTTTCCATTACCTATATTTGAACTTAACACTATTAAATTAAAAATTATTAAAAATATAGACTTTATATAATTTTTGGGGTCATACCTATGCAATATATGTCATATATATCACGTGCCTAGCATATGTCATGGTTGGGATCATGACAAGATCTCTATTATTTAAAGTATAAGGCCTTCCTTGTTTGAAGATGTTTTGGATGGAAAGCAGGTTTGTCAACCAACTATAATCAGACTCAATCTTATGCTTTATCTCTAGTCATCATAACCATTATTTTTAGGTTTTCAATATTAAAAACATGAGGGCTTTGTTGATCCAAGGGATGTTAGGTGGAAAGCATATGGTTGACCAAAATTATAACTGGTCTCTCAATGCAACCGTTCAATAAAATCCACTTTAAGCCTAGTGGGAAGAATGTTGGACGGGAATTCTCATATTTCTTGGTGCTTGTAATAGTACCTTGGGGCTTATTTGGAAGAACAGTTTAAAGATAAAAGAAAATAAAAATAAAAAAGAAGTATTGCATTTGAGAGTTTTAAATGAAAAAGAAAGAATTTAGAAAGATTTTTAATATCTTCCCCCCTAATGGCAATAATGTTAACCTTTAAATGAAAAGGCTTGCAAGATTTACTTCACTTCATTTAGCCAAACAAGAATAGAGTACAAAATCTTTTTTTTTCTTTTATATTTTATGAGACTTCCAAATAATCGAAGAAATTTGACTTTTGTACTCCAGTCCATCTAGTTGGAAAAAAATAAAAGACCTAATCTTTCTTAGGATCTTTGAGGTCTAATCGAACAGTTTTGACCATCTACAATCAGAAAAGAACGGTGCATATAAACTTAAGAATCATTACATTTAAGTGGAGCATTGCAAGCATTACCTTTTTTAAAAACAAATAATCAGAGTTTAAATCAGTACACAATGAGGATCTTAAGGTGATTGATGCATTAATGCAGTCCTAATTAATCACCACATAAAGTTGGTGTATTTCAACAAGCTGGCAGTCCTATTGCAATTTTAGTTCTACAATCCATATAGACAACTCCAATTTATGGATTCCCTTGTAGATATTATATTTCCCATGGACCATCTACCTTACTAAAAAACAGAGTGATCCATGAATAACTGCTTATTTAGTAGTAGAATATAGCAGTTATATACTGAGATATTACATTAAACATGCCATTGGATTGTTACCAACAGTCACGTAGTATCTGGAGCCTAAAGAGTCTGTGGTTGAGGTTGTTTCTTTAATCAGCAATTATGGATATTTTATGCCTCACTTTTCTTTAGTATCAGAGACTTGACAACGTAAAGAATAATGCTTGATAAGTTAGTAATTAATGCTGGAGTTCCCCAATGCATCACTCTACATGAGCATCAATGCTGGAGTATGGTTTCCTCGAATCAACCAGGGACCATTCTATACTCTACTTTCACAGTTTTGCATGACTAGAGAGGCATCCCTAGCCACGTTACTGCTAACTGCTTGGAAGCACGGCAAAAATCTTAATTTACATCCTTATGGCATGTGGCCTAAAGTGAAAATAGAATGAAAAGAAAAAGCCTTGATGTACTGCATGCGATAATTAATGTTAAAAATATTATTTTTGTTTTTGACACATGTGCGCATGTGTCGCATGCTAATCACTGCATGCGATGTAACTCTTGCTGCACCACATGCAGTGTAACAGGACTTTTTTTTAGAATTAATGGGGCATCTAAATATTGGTCTACTTGTTAGCTAAGCTTCCATTTGAAAAACCTTTGAAAGAATGAATGGCAAAAGACTTTTGCAAGATCATACCGTCCACTCTTTTAACTCTCATTTCCACTTTATTATTCCTGTTATGGTAGTGGGAATAGTAACTCAAGGACTCTTTTTGCAACAATAAATAGCCCAGAGATGGCAATGAAGATGCCAATCTTGGCTTCTCTTCCAAGACCTCCATTGATTAATTTGCTCTCTCTCTCTCTCTCTCTCTCTCTCTCTCTCTTTCATCCTAATGGAATGTGGACTAAACTGCAAAAAATAATGGGGCATTTAGATATTGGACTGCTAGCTTGTTAAGCTGCCAGTTGAAAAGTCTTCAAGACTTTTGGAAGATCATGCCGTCCACTCTTTTCAACTCTCGTTTCCACTTGACATTTTTTTATTCTAACTGTAGTGGTGGGAAGGGTAGAACAAGGAAACTTTCTGCAACATAAATAGCCCAGAGGTGGGAATGGAGATGCCAATCTTGCCTTCTCTTCCAAGACCTCCATTGATTAATTGCTCTCTCTCACTCTTTCATGGCTGTAAAGAATCATTTCTCTTCTTGCATCCTTCTTATTGTACTAATTCTTGTTAATGAATCTCTTTTATCAGAGGGAAGGCATTTGAAGGCAGAGCAGTCTAAAACTACAGGATGTAAAGAATGCCCAGCACCAGATGACAATAACACCGGAAGAACGGCAAGCAGCGTCGTCTTGCACATTATTAAAGGGCATGAAGGCCGCATACTTGAGGTGCCCTTGGAAAATTCCCGACCCACGACACCCGGGAACAGCCCTGGTGTAGGCCATTGAGTCCTTGGATGATTTCCGACCCACGACAGCTGGGAACAGCCCTGCTGTAGGCCATCGTATTAAAATTTAGCACCCTCTATGTGCATGCTGTATGTGTCTTTAGGTAATGCATTAGCTGTTGGTTACTGAAGTACAAAGAGTCCATTTCTTTAGGTTTTAATTTGTTGCTTATCTTGTTATCAATATATATATATATAGGCAGTGATGTCTATGCATTATTAGTTGGGAGATTGAAGTTGGTGTTTTCTTATATTCCATGCTCTCTCTTTGGAAGTCCATGTAATTAATGTTTCATGAGGAAGAAAATAGAAGACATAAGGTAAAATTAGGCAAGCGAGGGCTTGGCTTACATGTATTTTAGACTCGCTCCAAGTTTCACAATAACGACAACAAATGTTAGCCCTTACTATTTTGTAGTAATTCATAAAAATCATACTTTAACTTAACCCAACTCTTCTAAGCCTTTTCCCAACTATATGGGATCGGCTACATGCATAAGTCTGCTTCCTTCGTTCTTTTGATTAGTAGATTCATATTTAGAGGATCCGATGAAGTTTTTCACTTATTATCAGTTACTTAAAACTATCATTCTCTTTTATCCGGACTTTGGAAACTATCGTAATGAAGTTAGAAATCATACTTTACAATAAGTTAATTATGATAATAAAAAAAGAAGAATTAATCCAAATAAAAATAATAAAAAAATATCAATCCGAGCAGCATAAATCAAATTATGTGTCTCACATAAGTTAGTACTTTTTCTAATCTAATAATGTGCATAGGCAGTGATATACAACGCGAGCAACATGTGCAAATAAAAGCCTTTCCAATAAGACTATTAAGCCAGTAACATGATATACTCTCACAACATATTCTGGACTAGCGTATTCCATGTCTCCAAGATTCGACTTATTTTCATCGATCTTGCCTTTCTATTCCTCAACTTTTGAATGATAAATAATTATGATTCAACATTTCATTCCTGGACTTTCTCCAGTGGTAAGATATGAGATCAATTACCTATAGCCTTCTAATAAGTAATTAATTAGGTTTGGTTTACTCCATTAATTAACCAACTGGCTGGTGGATTACTTTAGCCGCATGAGTTGGACGAACGTATCACTGGTCGCACAAACTTAACTGTCCTTTTTTTATTGGATGCATGAGACCATGATTTTATTATATTTCAATGACTTAGAAGAAAGAATGGCATTAGTACAATCAATGTTTTAAAATTCAAACAATGAATCAGCTTAACATTTCGATAATGAGTCAATCAATTTGATCAAATAAATTGAATCAAATAATATTATAATTAATTTTAATTTAATAATATAAAAATAATAAAATATAAATATTAATTTAAATAAAAATGAATTGAATCAGTTTGAACATGTCCAATTCAATAATTTTTTTTTTTAATTTTTATTGATTATATAAAAATTAATTTTAATAATAAAATTAAATCTTATTCTCAGTTGAATCGATTCAATCGATTGATCATATTTGATTTTTAAATCATAAGTGCAATGTTACCTTCAGCTGTGGAACGAGCAACTTCGTCGGCCGACGTCGAGGTAGATCCCTCGTGATGCCAACTTCTCCCGACCGCTCATGGCGGGTTGGTCAAAAAGTTGATGAAATAATTTTTAAAGCCAGATGAAATGTACCTAAATCTATAAAATATTATTGGCGTGTCGATAATAAATAATTTTATTGCCAGATAAAATTATATCATAGTGAGTACGGCTCGCAAAGTAAAAAATTAATAATAATAATAATAATGCTCATGGTTGCAATCCTACTGCAGAAAGCTCCCCAACTTGAGGAGCCAGCCAAGCGTGCTCGGATCCAACATGGAGCATATAACACTTTAAAGCCTATCAGCATAAATATTAATTTCTGATGCCTTTCCTTTTTGGAGGAATTAAATAAATAACACCATGTTGCCAAGATCAACTAGTCTACGTAGGTGCGGAAGGAAAAATTATACCTTAAAATTTAAAATCAAGCTCCCTCATGGCGCTTTCATGCCTATAACTACTATTTGACTACATATTAGCATTCTCATATCTTTCCTTTCTCTTTTGGGACTTCAAAGCTAACATCACTTATGAAAGAGGAGTAAGCGAGACCCAGGGTTTAGCTACGTACGTTTCTATTAGAGTGTGACAAGTGTTGAGCATGGACTTGCTACAAATATATAGAGATCGGCAAGCTGACACCCTTAGATAATATTAAATTATACCCTTTAGAAAGGTTAATTTTTTATCTCAACTTTTCTTGACCTACATAAATAAATTGAGAAGCACCGGTTAGACTCGAGATGCATCCTGAAATTAAAATATAGTTTAAAAGAACATGAAGAAAATATGAAAAATAAAATGTTAGGGCAAATTCAATTCAAATTTTGATGTCTACCAATGAACTGAGCTGCAGGTTTGGTTTTCTAATATTATTTCAGTTTTATTCTACTAGAATTTTGATTTCTCTATTCTCCAAAAAAAATGACAGAAATTTTTCATGTTAATCAAGAAAAAGTTGCTATTCCTTTAGATTGAATAAAAAACTTACTAGCATTCCTTGATTGAAAGAATTGGATATATACCATGCAAAGAAATACAATTTAGCTAGACATCTCTGATTGAGGAGATTAGATAGTAAACAAGAAATAAGCAATAAACATTATTTGATACACAAAGGAGCAAAATTGAATTTGAAATTCAAAATTTAATTTTGAATTTCTGCCATGTTAATATTCCATTCTTTTGCTTTTCAAAATATGGTGACAAAATCATTATCATTCAATGGAGAGGAATGAAATGAGAAAAGAATTCAAGAGAAAAATGAATAAAAGGAGATAAAAGGAAAGAAGAAAGAAAGAATAAAGAAGAACAGATGTGGGAGCCTAGGTATTACCTTAAGCCGAGCTCAACCACCTATAAAAATTTATTTATATGTTTGACACAAACCATTATGCATGGCTGTGCTAATATCTTGCACTACAACTTTTGCTTTAGAAATAGAATTATAGAACGATTAAAAACTGCTTTAGCTAGGCAGCAACTTCACTACATTAGTGGCTTTTTAATTGATCTTGATCATACAGGAGGAAAGAATGAGTATAGCAAATGGCTTGAGCTTTTGCAACAATAGGCAATGCGTTTAAGAATAAGCAAAATTTAAGCTTGAATAATGCATGCTCGTGATCTTCCATTTGCACTTATATTAGATCGAGCTAAAACTAAATGTATCAGGATCACTTTACTTGATTTTAAAATTTTTATGATCACTCACCTAGTTTCTATCCAAGATCTAGTGCTCGAATATTCTCAAATTTTATTTAGCTACTTAAAAGGGTGCATTTAATATATTAATTATTTTTTTAGAATAATTGAATTCCACATGAATGCCCCTGGGATGATGGAGGCCTGGAAGGATTTTGCAGTGCCATTACAGTTTCGTAAGTATATGGGGTTTTCTTCTTCTTGAAAGCATCAAAAAGCTTCAGAGACTTAGCTAAGGGTGTAATCGAGCCGAATCGAGTCGACATAGTACCAAGCTCGAGCTCGATTCGACTCTAAAATTTAAAGCTCGAAACTCAACTCAAGCTTGATCGAGTTTCTTATTTATAGCTCGAACTCGAGCTCGATAAAATACTCGATATACTCGAGCTCGACTCAACTCGACTCAAATTTTTATGTAAAAATTTAAAAAATAAATTTTAAATTAAAATAAAATATGTTCTCAACTAAAATTTAAAAAAGTTCTATAGTTAGATAATATTGTAAATATGTATAATTATAGGGTAAAATAGTAAATTAAGTAAGCTTGATTAAGCTCGCAAGCTTTTTGAACAGAGTATTTTAATACTCAAACTCGACTCGATAATATACTCGAGTAGCTCAAACTCGAGCTCGACTCAATAAGCAGCCGAGTTGATTTCGAGTATTTTTCGAGTTGATTTTGAGCTACTTGCGAGCTGTCTCAACTCAGTTACACCCCTAAACTCAGCTAATCCTTGGCCTCATGCTCCAAGACAAACATCCAGGGGTTTGATGGATGTGCAAATGATTGCTATGATTGCTTAAAGTGACCTCAACTTGATCTCTAGCGGTACCATGCTGAGCCCAAAAACTGAATACAATGAAACAATCACCGCTTGCGATCTAATGACAGATGCATGCCACCATTAGTTGCCTTTAGCTTGTGTTGAGTCACGAACGCAAATAAAATGTTATTGATATTTTTCTCTCACAAAAAATGAAACCAAGAGTACAAGAAAGAAAATAAGGGATTAATGGCAAATATAAGAAAAAAGAAGAGAAAAATACATAAATAATTTTTGTGGTTCAATGTTATGCTTACGTCCATGGCCCAAATCTCTATTTCTTTTTTCCTTCTCTAATGGCAGAACTTAGATACAAGAAAATATAATTAGCTCTCAAGAGTTTTTATTTCCTGAGGCTCAAGAAGAAAAAAAAAGCATCATCATGCATACATAAAAGAAAAAGCAATTTTAAATATATAAAAACCTTTTATAGTCCTTAAGTTACATGTCCCACTCCCGTAAAGAACATAATTTCACCAAGTGACTTAGGTTTGACTACCTCTATATTCTTCCACTTGAATATATGTTCCACCATTAAAAAAGAGATCACCACCATAAGCTATGACATAAACTACTATCTCAAGTAGCTTCAAGCCTAAGACAAGTTCTACGTGATATCTCCTTTGAAATATTTTTATTGGTGAAAATCTTCTTCAATAAGATGTGTCCATCTTCCACAATGTCATGAACATAATAATGTGAAACATCAATACTTTGTCTTTGAGTGAAATACTAGATTCTTTGTTAAATGCAATGCACTCTAACTATTATAATAAATAATAATATCCTGCTTCACCCCATGTAGTTGGAAAAAGGCTTAGATGAGTTGAGTGTAGTTGAGTATCTTGCTTCAGTTGTAACTCGCTAAATAATCTTTTCAACTACATAACTTCTTTACATGCTTGTGCAGCTATTGTGTACTCTATCTCTGTACCAGACAAAGACACACATCTTATAATTTAGGCATCCAACTTGTAGCACCATCTACCAAAGAGAAAACAAAAACTATAGTAGATCTTTGTTTATCCTGATCTTTTGCAAAATCTAAATCCACATATCTAACCAATATATAATTCTCACTATTGACGCCAGATCACCGCCGTCGAACGTCCACGAGCGTTCGATCGCCTCCTCCAGCGAGTCCGAGATCCTCCGGCGAGCTCCATGCGCCTGCGGGCCTGCAAACAAGTCCCGGGGCCGGAGATTCCGGCGGGGACCTTCCGACGCTCAAGTCAGCGCTCTGGGCAACAGCCATGGGCTTGAGGAAGCTCGAAAGAGAAAGAGAGAGAGAGAGGCTCCGAGAAGAGCTCTCTCTGTGAACATTTAGGAGCGTTATGAGTATGTTACCTGGTCGGGGTCCCTCTTACCCTTTTTATAGATGCCTGGAGTCCGTGGGCTTAGGGCGTGATCACTTGTCAGAACATTAATTGATGGCAGCATAGTGGATCTTTCCTCCATATGATGTGTCAAGCTGCAGGCCATGTCCTGTCAAAGTAGGTGGTCGCAGGGCATGGCCGATCGTTACGGCGCTTGCCAAACATGTCCCCTACGTCACCTTTTTGGTTGTCCTATGTGGACAGTGATGGGTGATAAAGTTAGTCGTGTGGGTCCCAAGGTACAACCGTTGGGGGAGAAGGATGATGTTGAGTTGAAGCCAATTGTCCCTCGTAGAACATTGATTATAGAGTACTTGTGTGGCACCATTCATGCTCTCTGATGAGTTTCAGAAAAGACCAATGGTGAACACTTGCATGGCACTGTTCACGTACGAGGCTCTGTTCACTTGCATAGCATTGTTCACGACCGGAGGGAGCTTGGCAGCTGCAGGTCCGAGGCCAAGCAAGAGTTGAGACCGAAAGGAGCAACGTGGCAGCCATAAATGCCTTTATATAGGTAGAGAGTAAGGCAATAAATGCCTTGGAGCAATTGTATGCACATTGGCCTTGGAGGTCTCGGCCTTGGAGGTGTCGGTCTTGTAGGTCTCGGCCTTGGAGGTGTCGGCCTTGGAGGTCTCGGCCTTAGAGGTGTCGGCGTTGGAGGTCTCGGAGCTGTAGGTCCGAGGCCAAGCGAGAGTTGAGACTGAGAGGAGCAACGTGGCAGCCATAAATGCCTTTATATAGGGAGAGAGTAAGGCAATAAATGCCTTGGAGCAATTGTATGCACCTTGGCCTTGGAGGTCTCGACCTTTGAGGTGTCGGCCTTGGAGGTCTCGGAGCTGCAGGTATGAGGCCAAGCGAAAGTTGAGACCGAGAGGAGCAACGTGGCAGAAAGTTGAGACCGAGAGGAGCAACGTGGCAGCCATAAATGCCTTTTATATAGGGAGAGAGTAAGGCAATAAATGCCTTGGAGCAATTGTATGCACGATTGGCCTTGGAGGTCTCGGAGCTGCAGGTCCGAGGCCAAGCGAGAGTTGAGACCAAGAGGAGCAATGTGGCAGCCATAAATGCCTTTATATAGGGAGAGAGTAAGGCAATAAATGCCTTGGAGCAATTGTATGCACGTTGGCCTTGGAGGTGTCGGCCTTAGTGGTCGGAGGAGAGCAACGTGGCAGCCATAAATGCTTTTAATAAGGCAATAAATGCCTTAGAGTAATTGGATGTACGTGGCTTTATGAGGCCATAAATGCCCTGTAAGAGATATACTGTGGCCGAAGGGGGGCTCCGTCAGTTTTCTTCTTTCACGATTCTCTAATAGCATTGAATCAGCCACATCAGATGCCCCTCTCCCTTGAGATGAAGCGGGTCCACCCCAGCAAGGCAATAGGGGCGTAACCTCCCAAGTGGCTGATCCTCGCCTAACTTTAGGCCTTTAACTTTTGATATGAAGTTTGGATGTGGGTCCCATCCACATGCTGTTGAGGCAAAGAGCCAATGAAGCCGCAATGATGCTCCTGAGACAGAGGGAGCCGTTGAGGCTGCAATAATGCCGCGGAGGCAGAGATCAAGCCGCTGAGGCTGTAATAAGGCCGTTGAGGCTAAAATAAGATGGCCGAAGCGGAAATAAAGCCGCGGGGGCTGCAATAAAATATCTCTGTGTATTTGATATCGACGTTGGATTCAGTTTTTGGCTTTTGATGACGAGCTGGTCTCAGGCTTGAGTGTCGATGGTTCATCGGGCTTTGGGCGCCGGCCGAGTCGGGCTTGTTGTTGAGAGCCGATGCTTCGTCGCTCTGCTAGTGGTACCCGGGCTTATGGTGCCGGCGCTTGGGGCCGACCGAGGCCTTCCTTGCTGGACCCGGGCTTTTTGTGCCGACCGGGGTCGGGCTTTAGTTGTTGAGAGCTGATGGTACATCGCTCTGCCAGTGATACACTGGGCTTCATGCCTGGCTGGCCCAGGGCTTTTTATGCCGACCGGGATCGGGCTTTAGTTGTTGAGAGCCGATAGTACATCGCTCTTCTAGTGGTACACTGGGCTTCATGCCTGGCTGGCATAGGGCTTTTTGTACCTATCGGGATCGGGCTTTAGTTGTTAAGAGCCGATGGTACATCGCTCTGCCAGTGGTACATTGGGCTTCATGCCTGGCTGGCCTAGGGCTTTTTGTGCCGACCGGGGTCGGGCTTTAGTTTTTGAGAGCCGATGGTACATCGCTCTACCAGTGGTACACTGGGCTTCGTGCCTGGATGGCTCAGGGCTTTTTGTGCCGATCGGGGTCGGGCTTCAGTTGTTGAGAACCGATGGTACATCGCTTTGCCAGTGGTATACTAGGCTTCATGCCTGGCTGGCTCAGGGCTTTTTGTGCCGATCGGAGTCGGGCTTTAGTTATTGAGAGCCGATGGTACATCGCTCTGCCAGTGGTACACTGGGCTTCATGCCTGGCTGGCCCAAGGTTTTTTGTGCCGACCGGGGTCGGGCTTTAGTTGTTAAGAGCCGATGGTACATCGCTCTACTAGTGGTACACTGGGCTTCGTGCCTGGCTGGCCCAGGGCTTTTTGTGCCGACCGGAGTTGGGCTTTAGTTATTGAGAGCCAATGGTACATCGCTCTGCCAGTGGTACACTGGGCTTCGTGCCTGGCTGGCCCAGGGCTTTCTGTGCCGACCGGGTCGGGCTTCAGTTGTTGAGAGCCGATGGTACATCGCTCTGCCAGTGGTACACTGGGCTTCGTGCCTGGCTGGCCCATGGCTTTTTGTGCCGACCGGGGTCGGGCTTTAGTTGTTGAGAGCCGATGGTACATCGCTCTGCTAGTGGTACACTGGGCTTCATGCCTGGCTGGCCCAGTGCTTTTTGTGCTGACCGGGGTCGAGCTTTAGTTGTTGAGAGCCGATGGTACATCGCTCTGCTAGTGGTACACTGGGCTTCGTGCCTGGCTGGCCCAGGGCTTTTTGTGCCGACCGGGGTCGGGCTTTAGTTGTTGAGAGCCGATGGTACATCGCTCTGCCAGTGGTACACTAGGCTTCGTGCCTGGCTGACCTAGGGCTTTTTGGATGCCAAAGCGAGGTTGGCCTTGGATGTTGATGCAAGGTAGATCTTCCCTGCATGACATTTTTAAGTATTAATGAAAGAAAAATGTCTTAAGTGCAATGTACTTAGCTCTTGTAGCTCCCATGTTTTCCTTTTGCAGATTTGAGCACTTTCGTCCGCTGGTGACCTGTCCCCCAGGGAATCATGTTAGTTGGATTGGAGGTGTCGTTGCCCTTACTTGGGCCTTCCCTTGCATTGGAGGCCATGACGAGATGTTTGTGG
Source organism: Calamus simplicifolius (assembly GCA_900491605.1). Lineage (NCBI taxonomy): Eukaryota > Viridiplantae > Streptophyta > Magnoliopsida > Arecales > Arecaceae > Calamus > Calamus simplicifolius. The sequence goes on from UESW01004515.1 coordinate 27,387, forward strand.
CCAGAAAGAAGCTAGAAACCAGGACAAAGCTGGAGTCCGTTGAGGAAAGCCTCGACAGTTGGCTGTCGTTGAAGATGAATGGCTGGGAGAGTCCATCGAGGACATTGCTGAGAGTTGATATCAGCGGAGTAAAAAGGCCAACGGAGTTGCTGAGAGGGCCCTTTGCCTAGCTCTTTCTTTGAAGAGATTGATTGCCCTCGGTGCTGGAGCTTGAGAGTAGCTAGAATGAAATCCGTAAAAGGTCTTGGGCTCGGTTTGGCTTTTGGGTGCAACAGAGAAGAAGAGAGAGGAAAGTTGAAGTCCATAGTCAAAGCCTTTTGCCCTCATCTTCCTCATTGCATTAATTGCAACAATACCTCTCGGCTTACTACCGTAAGAGATTAAAATGCCCATAAATACTTGAGGAGTTAGGATTTGGGTGGCAAGGAGTGGCGCTCTTGCTGGCTAACGAGCTTGAGCCTTAAATGGCCGTTGAGCTTGAGTTTGAGGTTGTTCTTGCTCCCGAGCTTGTTGCCACGCGGCCATGGAATATCGCTCCCATAGCCTTTGAACAACTGTCGTTAATGCTTGAATCTTCAGGGTGAGGGTGGCCCTATGATTTTGTTGGAAGATTATTGAAAAATTATATACCCCAATCCTTTTGATTTTGATGATTACTAAAACCATTGAGTTTATTAAAGATGTAATGAGTTTATTTAAATGAGCAACAAATTTATTTTGAACAATCAATGAGAATGCTCAAGTTTAACTTTAATCAATTTTGAAAGTGACTTTAAGCTCAATATTCAAACTTTCAAAAGAAATGTTATAATTCATGTTTTATTCAATGAGTTTTTGGATTAGTTCTTGAATCAATTCTAAATGTCAATTTTATTGATTCAAGTCAAAACAATGAATTAAAATGAATCTGGAACGATTTTAATGTCAATCAGAAAAGTTTCTGATTTTTGATACGTTCCGGAGCCGACTCCTGAGTTTCAGAGTCGACTCCGCTCAGTGTACAGAAATGTGCATCTGTGTCGAGTCGACCCATGAAATTTCGAGTCGACCCCTGATTCTGTCGAGCCGACTCCTGGACTGTGCGAGTCGACTCCGCTCAGACACCAGAAGAGTGTTTTTCTGAGCACTTCGCGAGTCGACCCCAAGCCTTTCACGAGTCGACTCCCGACTTTCAGGAGTCGACACTTCACTTTTAGCGAGTCGACCCCTAACCTTTTAAACATTTCTATTTTTGGTAAGACGAGCTCGAGCCGACTCGGGAAAAGCATGAGTCGACTCCAGCAAATCTGGGCGCGATTTTTACGATGACACTCAGCTCCAACGGTAAGATTTTTGATTAACGGCTATTTTTCCTTGTCTCTAACGGATATATTTTTGCAGAATCTATAAATAGAGGAGCTCTTTTCAAATCAAATAAAGAGAAAATCAAAAGAAAAAGAATAGAAAAAAGAGAAAAACAGAGCATTTGAAAAAATCCTGATTCAAAATGAGTGAAAAAGAGTGAAATCAAAGGAAGTTCTGCTCAAGCTCTTCAATCCAAGAAGTTCAAAGAAATCCAAGGCATTCAAGGATTTCTCAAAGAAAAGAGAAAAAGCTTCAACTCCAAGTGAGAATCGTGCTGAGGCCGATTCTTCAAAGGAGTTGAAGAAAAGAAGAAAAGCTCAAAGCCAACCAACTCAAATCAGGCTTATCTAAACTCATTTCTTTTGTTAATCTGCTCATTAAGGAGCATTGTAGTTTCTAGTTCAATCAGGGGATTGCTAGTGGAGGTTAGTTTACCTCGTACAAGCAAGCTTGTGTTTGGGTTTTGTGCTGGTAAGCCCGTGTAAAACCAGCTGGGTTCGTTGTGACCCGGAAAAACAACAAGTTTGAGTTGTGAGCTTGGAAAACAACTCGGCTGTAATCTAGAGATTATAGTGTGGACCCAAGTGAATCTTGGGAGTGGACGTAGGTGTTGGTTGCACCGAACCACTATAAAATTATCTTGTGTTTGCCGTGCTATATTTTCTCTCTCTCTATCTCTCTTATTATTTGCTTGTGCATTGCTTATTAGTTAATTTCACTCACTTGCACATCTTGAGCAAATCAGTTTAAATCTTTAAAAAGTCTTAAATTTTTAAGAACCCAATTCACCCCCCCCTCTTGGGTTGCCATCTGGGCCAACAATTGGTATCAGAGCAAGTGCTCATTTAGAATTTGATCTCACGATCAAGGGCTAAAGATCCATATGGCAACACAAATTGGTTCAAGTTTTGCTGAAGGTCATTCTACGAATCGACCTCCTTTATTTAATGGAACCAACTATTCATATTGGAAAGCTAGAATGAGAATATTCATTCAAGCTTCGGACTATGAATTGTGGGGAGTAATAATAAATGGACCTAGTACACCCACACACCTTATTGATGGCACTATTGTTCCTAAACCCGAAAGGGATTGGAATGATAATGATAGGAGAATGGCACAACTAAATGCTAAGGCCATTAATATTTTATATTGTTCCTTAGACTCAAATGAATTCAACCGAATCTCAACTTGTAATTCCGCAAAAGAAATTTGGGATAGGTTGGAAATAACTCATGAAGGAACAAACCAAGTAAAAGAATCAAAGATAAATATTTTGGTTCATAAATATGAATTATTTACTATGGAACAAAATGAAACCATCACATGCATGTTCACTAGATTCACTGATATTGTGAATGGTTTAAAAAGTCTTGGAAAAGTTTATACTAACTCTGAGCTTGTTCGCAAAATCCTTAGGTCACTTCCAAGGACTTGGGAAGCCAAGGTGACCGCCATACAAGAAGCCAAAGATCTGAACATCCTACCATTGGAAGAGCTTCTTGGTTCGCTGATGACTCATGAGCTTCAAGTCAAACAACATGTCAATGAGGATGAGTCAAGAAAGAAGAAGACCATCGCCCTCAAAGCTGCGGAAAAGGAAATAAGCAGCAGCGATGATGAAGAGGATGATGATGATGAGACAGCCCTCCTTGCAAGGAAATTCAAGAAATTTATGCAAAGAAGGAGGCCCTTCCACAAAAAGAGATTTGTTTCAAAAATGGAAGGAGAAAAAGAAAAGGATAAGAAAAAGGAAAAGGACAAAGAGAAAGAGCCCTTAGTATGCTATGAATGTAAAAACCAGGGCATTTTAGATATGACTGTCCTTTACTTAAGAAGGCCTACAAGAAAAAGAAAAAGGCATACATGGCAACTTGGACTGATAGTGAAGAGTCTTCTTCCGAAGAAGAAGAACAAAAAGAAGTTGCTAATGTCTGCTTCATGGCCAACGACGACGACAACGACAATGAGGTAAGTACCGAAACCCCCGATGATGAATTTACATTTGATGAAATGTTTGAGGCTTTCAATGAACTTATGATTGATTTTAAATCTTTGAAAAAGAAGTATAAGTTTTTGAAAAATGAAAACTTAAATTTAAAAGAAAAATGAATTAACTTGTAGTTAAAGATTTAAAAGATAAAAGAAAACTCTTAGAAAGAATGATAAAAGATTGATTTGTAAAATCTGAAAATGAAAATTAAAGAAAAAGAATCAATCTCTTGAAAATGAAAAGAAAGATGTTAAAAAATATAAAGACATTGTTGAGAAATTTCACTTTAAGTTCAACTAAACTTAACATGATCTTAGATAGTCAAAAAGCTGTTTTGACAAAGCAGGTTTAGGATATAACACATTAAGGAAACAAAAATCTTTAAAGAATATTTTTATAAAAGCCAACCAAAGTAATATAACTTGTTTCAAATGTAATGAAAAAGGTCATAAATCATTTGAATGCAAAACGTTAAATAATAACAACAAGTTAAATGTTAAAGCTAAGAAAATATGGGTTCCGAAAGGAACAATTTTTTGCTGCTAACCATGAAGGACCCAAGAAAGCTTGGGTACCTAAACATAAAGTTTAAATTATGTTGCAGGAATGTCTTGTAGCCAAAAGATCAAAGAAAAAGTGGTACCTTGATAGTGGCTGCTCAAGACATATGACGGGTGACAAAGATGAATTCATCACCCTAGAAGAAAAGAAAGGTGGAGTTGTTACGTTTGGCGATAACGGTAAAGGTCAAATTATGGGCCTTGGTAAAGTCCGTATAACTCCATCTACATTTATTGATAATGTACTTTATGTTGATGGTTTGAAGCATAATCTAATAAGTATAAGTCAATTATGTGATAAAAACTTTAATGTTTCATTTAAATCTTCTGTATGCACTGTAACTAATTCTATTGATGATAGCATTGTATTTACTGGTTATAGACATGGCAATGTTTACTTGGTTGATTTAGAAAAATTATCTTTGAGTGATCATTGCTTAATTGCTGACAATGCTAACATAAATGAAATTAGTTGGTTGTGGCATCGTAGATTAGGTCATGCAAGCACACACCTTATTTCAAAACTAATTAAAATGGATTTAGTTAAAGGATTACCTAAACTAGATTTTGAAAATAATAAAATATGTGATGCATGTCAATTTGGAAAACAAACTAGAAGTTCTTTCAAATCTAAAAACATTGTTTCAACTTCTAGGGCACTAGAGCTACTTCACATGGATCTTTTCGGACCAACTAGAACCACAAGTCTAGGAGGAAAGAAATATGGTCTAGTGATTGTAGATGATTATTCTAGATATACTTGGGTAATGTTTTTAGCTCACAAAGATGAGACTTTCTCGATATTCCTGAAATTCTTCAAGAAAGTCACAAATGAGAAAAACACTACTATAGTATCTCTAAGAAGTGATCATGGAACAGAATTTGAAAATCACTTATTTGAAAGTTTTTGTTCTGAAAATGGAATTAATCATAATTTTTCAGCCCCTAGGACTCCACAGCAAAATGGTGTAGTTGAAAGGAAAAATAGGACTCTAGAAGACATGGCCCGTACCATGCTATGCGAAAGCAACTTACCAAAGTATTTTTGGGCGGAAGCAATTAACACAGCATGTTACATCTTAAATAGAGCCTTAATAAGACCAATCTTAAAGAAAACACCTTATGAATTATGGAATGAAAGAAAACCAAATATAAAATACTTTCATGCATTTGGATGTAAATGTTTCATTCATAATAATGGTAAAAACAATTTAGGAAAATTTGATGCTAAATCTGATGAAGGAATCTTTTTAGGATATTCAACAACTAGTAAAGCTTATAGAGTATTTAACAAGAAAACCTTAGTAGTTGAAGAATCCATTCATATAGTTTTCGATGAGTCTTTAGCATCTAGTTCTGAAAAGCTTGATGATGAGGAAGATACAAACATAATTGAAAAAGATCTTGAAAAACTTAATATTGAAGTATCTTCTGATCATGAGCAAGAAGCTAAAGATGATGATTCACATAAGGACGATGATGTCAATATTGATCATAATGATACAGATCTTCCAAGAGACTGGAGATATGCACATAGTCATCCCAAGGAATTGATTATAGGCGATCCATCTCAAGGAATAAGAACTAGATCATATATGAGAAATATTAGTAATCATCTTGCATTTGTATCACAAATTGAACCTAAAACTATAGAAGAAGCTGAAAAAGATAATAATTGGATGTTAGCAATGCAAGAAGAACTAAATCAATTTACAAGAAATAATGTTTGGACTTTAGTTGAAAGACCTAAAAATCATTCAGTAATAGGATCAAAATGGGTTTTTAGAAATAAACTAGATGAAAATGGCATAGTAATTAGAAACAAAGCTAGATTGGTTGCTAAAGGATATAATCAAGAGGAAGGTATTGATTTTGATGAAACCTTTGCGCCTGTAGCTAGATTAGAAGCCATTAGGCTATTACTTGCATTTGCATGTCATATGAATTTTAACTTATTTCAAATGGATGTAAAAAGCGCATTTTTAAATGGATTTATAAATGAAGAAGTTTATGTAGAACAACCACCAGGTTTTGAAGATCACGAGTTTTCAAATCACGTTTTTAAATTGCACAAAGCTTTATATGGTTTGAAACAAGCACCTAGAGCTTGGTATGATAGGTTAAGTAAATTCTTAATAGAAAATGATTTTACAAGAGGAAATGTTGATAAAACTTGTTTTTGAAAAGAAAAAGTAAAGATTTACTTGTAGTACAAATATACGTAGATGACATTATTTTTGGTGCTACTAACGATTCTCTTTGTCAAGAATTTGCAAAGTTAATGCAGGGAGAATTCGAGATGAGCATGATGGGAGAACTCAACTTCTTCCTTGGACTCCAGATCAAACAAAGCAAAGAGGGAATCTTCATCAACCAAACAAAATACACAAGAGAACTACTCAAAAAGTTTGGTATGGAATCAATGAAACCCCTCGGAACTCCAATGAGTCCTTCATGCAAGCTGGACAAAGATGAAGAAGGTAAAAAGGTTGATCAAAAGTATTATCGAGGTATAATCGGATCCCTTCTTTATTTAACAGCAAGTAGACCAGACATTATGTTTTCAGTATGTTTATGTGCTAGATTTCAATCTGAACCTAAAGAATCACATTTAATAGCTGTTAAAAGAATACTAAGATATGTAAGTGGAACAAAAAATGTAGGTTTATGGTATTCTAGAGACTCCACATTAAATCTAATTGCATATTCAGATTCTGATTATGCTGGATGCAAACTAGATAGAAAAAGCACAAGTGGTGCATGCCATTTCTTAGGAAGTAACTTAATCACATGGTTTAGCAAAAAGCAAAATTCAGTTGCATTATCAACTACTGAAGCTGAATATGTAGCAGCTGGAAGTTGCTGTGCGCAAATCCTATGGATTAAGCGACAACTTGAAGACTATGGTATCACGCTTGATAAAACACCCATAAGATGTGATAACACTAGTGCAATTAATCTAACAAAGAATCCAATTCAACATTCAAGAACTAAACACATAGAAATCAGATATCATTTTATAAGAGAACATGTAGCAAATAATGAAATATGTCTTGATTATGTTAACACTGAAGAACAATTAGCTGACATATTCACTAAACCTTTAAATGAAGAGAGATTCTGTTATCTTAGAGGAGAGTTAGGTATTTGTGATCCTTTAGAATGAATTTGAAACCCCTAAGGAAATTTTATCTAAGATTCTTTCAAATCCTCAATCCTTAAGGAAATCTTATCTAGAATTCATATCTAATTGATTCACTCATATCCAATGATTATTTATCAATTTTTATGATCATTCCGGACACATTTCAGAAATTTCATGTTTTTGGTCTGAAATGGTCTCGGAGCCGACTCGATGCGTATCGGAGTCGACTCCCGGTTTCAACTGAAACTCTCGGGTCGACCCCTCTTAGGCGCGAGTCGACTCCATGTCGGGACGGCCTTTCTGTGTCTGTGCCGAGTCGACACTTGGGTTTGCGCGAGCCGACTCGAGGTGGTCCCAAGTTGATTTATCTAGGGCAGAGTCGACTCGTCGCTCATTCTTTCCCAATCTTCAAAATACTCTCTCCACTCTTCCAAACCTTCCAAACTCCAATAATCCCTGATTATCACCTCCAATCATCAAATGGCACCTAAAACTAGAGGATCTAGTGTTGTGGCGGGTGGCATCAAGCGGAAGCGCTCCGTGAAGAAGACGGTGAAGCGTCCGGTGCGTGAACCTTCTCCAAGCACGGACTCCACTTCATCTGCTTCTACTCCGACTGCTACTCCTGCTGCCACGTCTTCCCAGGTAGATCGTCTAGCGGATAGGATCATTACTACTGGTAGGAAGGTGGATTTTGAATTATTTGAGAATGAGGGCTTTCTAGTTGGGAGACAGCTTATCGAGATGGGTTGGGAGAAAATTTGTTCTCTAGAGTGCCCGACTTATCCCTCTTGGTTAAAGAATTTACAAGAATCTGTCTAGAGGAGACCATGGACTTATTAGCAATGTAAGAGGAGTCAGACTATCTGTTACTGCTGAGATTTTGTCTAGATTGTTGGAATTACCCTTGTCTGGCACTTCCACCTTTTCTTCTGATGACCGCGCCCCAGCTTTATCAGATTATTAAACAGGGATGTGGTTGGATTTGAAGAGGTATTTGCTAATCAGCTTTCTTTAGAGTTGAGATTACTACACAATATCTGCAGTAGGATTCTCTTTCCTAAAACTGGTAGATTTGACTATGTTCGGAGAGAGATGTCTTTGTAATGGACGCCATAGTGACAGGCAAGCCTATCAATCTTCCCAGCATGATTCTGTGGTACATAGCAGATTGTGGAGGGAAAAGGAAATCTAGTCTGCCTTATGGGATGATCCTTACAATGATTTTTCGAAGCCAAGGTGTGGTGATTTCTGATAATGAACCTATGAAGAATCTAAGACACACTGATTTTTATAGCCTAGCAACAATTCATCGGATGGGATTTATCAAAAAGAATGGTAAATGGGAAAGGAAAGGAGTGACAGAAGATAGAGCTACAGATACTGAGGCTGCAGGACCCTCTGTTAGACATCCTTCGCCTGCACCTCCGAGCCCTTTGATTTCTGCCTCTGCTCCAGCCCCAGTTCCAACTTTTGTTCAAACTTCATCTTCTGCTAGTTTTTCAGATCAACAACTTATGCAACTCAAAGCCTACTTGAAGATCAATCTGATAAGCTTAAAACTGATTTTGAGAATAAATTTATGCATTTGAGAGAGACTCTTATTCTCTTGATGATCGTATCTCAAAGATTGAGTCCACTCTCGGCTCTTCATCGGCATCCTTAAGTGGTGATCTCAAGAATATTTTTGAAGAACTTAAGGATATATGTGGAGATGGAGAGACATATGCAAGCAACGCAGAGCTTCAAGACAAAATTCAGAGTGCGTGCACCTTTGTTGATGAAAGACTCAAGGAATATGTAAAAATTCAATCTGAAGGAATGAAAAATATAGTAGATCATCTAACTAGAATTGTAAGAACTCATTTTTGAGTTACTAGAGTTTCAATCCTTGTTTTGTACTGAAGTTTTTATGCTTTCATTTTGAAATCAATGTACTGAACATTTTGATGTATTAGACCTTTAAATGAAATGTCTCTATTTCCTTATTTCAATGAATGAATGAAATTTGAATGTTTATGATTCTCTATCTTTTTGTTGATAACAAAAAAGGGGGAGAATTTTATAGTTCTATGATTGTGATAAAATGAGATAAACAATGAGATATTTAATTAAGTTTCATAGGGGGAGCTACCTCATTAAGGGGGAGCCTAAGCCTAACTATGAAAACAAAATAAATTCACTAATCAATCATGAACAAACTCAATATTTTTGTCATCATCAAAAAGGGGGAGATTGTTGAAGATTATAGAAAAATTATATGATCCCAATCCTTTTGATTTTGATGATTACTAAAACCATTGAGTTTATTAAAGGATGTAATGAGTTTATGTAAATGAGCAACAAATTTATTTTGAACAATCAATGAGAATGCTCAAGTTTAACTTTAATCAATTTTGAAAGTGACTTTAAGCTCAATATTCAAACTTTCGAAAAGAAATGTTATAATTCATGTTTTATTCAATAAGTTTTTGGATTAGTTCTTGAATCAATTCTAAATGTTAATTTTATTGATTTCATGTCAAAACAATGAATTAAAATGAATCTGGAACGATTTTAATGTCAATCAGAAAAGTTTCTGATTTTTGATACGTTCCGGAGCCGACTCCTGAGTTTCAGAGTCGACTCCGCTCAGTGTACAGAAATGTGCATCTGTGTCGAGTCGACCCATGAAATTGTCGAGTCGACCCCTGATTCTGTCGAGCCGACTCCTGGACTGTGCGAGTCGACTCCGCTCAGACACCAGAAGAGTGTTTTTCTGAGCACTTCTCGAGTCGACCCCAAGCCTTTCACGAGTCGACTCCCGACTTTCAGGAGTCGACACTTCACTTTTAGCGAGTCGACCCCTAACCTTTTTAAACATTTCTATTTTTGGTAAGACGAGCTCGAGCCGACTCGGGAAAAGCATGAGTCGACTCCAGCAAATCTGGGCGCGATTTTTAACGATGACACATCAGCTCCAACGGTAAGATTTTTAAATAACGGCTATTTTTCCTTGTCTCTAACGGATATATTTTTGCAGATTCTATAAATAGAGGAGCTCTTTTCAAATCAAACAAAGAGAGAAATCAAAAGAGAAAAGAATTGGAAAAATCTTTGAAAAGATTCAAAAGAGAGTGAAATCAAAGGAAGAAAGGAAGTCAAAGAAATCCAAGATTCAAGGAGAAAAAGAAAAAGCTTCAAATCAACTCCAAGAAGAATCTGCTGAGGCGATTCAATCAAAGGAGTTGAAGAAAAGAAGAAAAGCCAAAGCCAACCAACTCAAATCAGGCTTTTCTAACTCATTTTGAGGAGCATTTTGTTTCTAGTTCAATCAGGGATTGCTAGTGGAGGTTGTTTACCTCGTACAAGCAAGCTTGTGTTGGTTTTGTGCTGGTAAGCCCGAGTTAAAACCAGCTGGGTTCGTTGTTCACCCGGAAAAACAACAAGTTTGAGTTGTGAGCTTGGAAAACAACTCGGCTGTAATCTAGAGATTATAGTGTGGACCCAAGTGAATCTTGGGAGTGGACGTAGGTGTTGGTTGCACCGAACCACTATAAAATTATCTTGTGTTTGCCGTGCTATATTTCTCTCTCTCTATCTCTCTTTATTAATTGCTTGTGCATTGCTTATTAGTTAATTTCACTCACTTGCACATCTTGAGCAAATCAGTTTAAATCTTTAAAAAGTCTTAAATTTTTAAGAACCCAATTCACCCCCCCTCTTGGGTTGCCATCTGGGCCAACAGATTTGCTTGAATGGCGTGAACTGGTTTGGTGGAACAGAGAACTAGCATCTTGTTGCTTAGTTTGTTGAGGTTGCCCCCCAGCGTTACTAGGAAAGCTTCCCGGATTCTTGTCACACCCTCTTCACAATCCACCATTATGAAAAAGGGATGAGGATCTGCAAACCAATCGCTGACCCTCCCCTTCCTGGTGCGCCAATCTGTTGATGCCAGATCAGCCCTCAAACGTCCGAGCATCCGGTCGCCTCCTCCAGCGTGGGATCCTCCGGCGAGCTCCTTGCCTGCAAATAAGTCCCGGGGCCGAAGATTCCGGCGGGGACCCTCCGACGCTCAAGTCAGCACTCTGGGCAACAGCCGTGAGCTTGAGGAAGCTCGAAAGAGAAAGAGAGAGAGAGAGGCTCCGAGAAGAGCTCTCTGTGAGCGTTTAGGAGCGTTATGAGTGTGTTACCTGGTCGGGGTCCCTCTTACCCTTTTTATAGATGCCTGGAGTCCGTGGGCTTGGGGCGTGATCACTTGTCAGAACATTAATTGATGCCAGCATGTGGAGGTTACCTCCATATGATGTCAAGCTGCAGGCTATGTCCTGTCAGAGTAGGTGGTCGCAGGGCATGGCCGATCGTTACAGTGCTTGCCAAATCCCCTACATCATCTTTTTGGTTGTCCTATGCGGACAGTGATGGGTGATAAAGTTAGTCGTGTGGGTCCCAAGGTACAGCCATTGGGGGAGAAGGATGATGTTGAGTTGAAGCCAACTGTCCCTCGTAGAACATTGATTATAGAGTGCTTGTGTGGCACCATTCATGCTCTCTGATGAGTTTCAGAAAAGACCAATGGTGAACACTTGCATAGCACTATTCACGTACGACGCTCTGTTCACTTGCATGGCATTGTTCACGACTGGAGGGAGCTTGGCAGCTGCAGGTCCGAGGCCAAGCGAGAGTTGAAACCGAGAGGAGCAACGTGGCAGCCATAAATGCCTTATATAGGGAGAGAGTAAGGCAATAAATGCCTTGGAGCAATTGTATGCACGTTGGCCTTGGAGGTGTCGGCCTTGGAGGTGTTGGGAGGTCTCGGCCTTGGAGGTGTCGGCCTTGGAGGTCTCGGCCTTGGAGGTCTCGGAGCTGCAGGTCCAAGGCCAAGCGAGAGTTGAGACCAAAAGGAGCAACGTGGCAGCCATAAATGCCTTTATATAGGGAGAGAGTAAGGCAATAAATTTCTTGGAGCAATTGTATGTACGTTAGCCTTGGGTGTCGGCCTCGGAGGTCTCGCTGCAGGTCCGAGGCGAAGCGAGAGTTGAGACCGAGAGGAGCAAAGTGGCAGCCATAAATGCCTTTATATAGGGAGAGAGTAAGGCAATAAATGCCTTGGAGCAATTGTATGGATGTTGGCCTTGGAGGTCTCGGCCTTGGAGGCCTTGGAGGTCTCGCCTTGGAGGTGTCAGCCTTGGAGATCTCGGAGCTACAGGTCTGAGGCCAAGCGAGAGTTGAGACCGAGGGAGCAACGTGGCAGCCATAAATGCCTTTATATAGGGAGAGAGTAAGGCAATAAATGCCTTGGAGCAATTGTATGCACGTTGTCCTTAGAGGTCTCGGCCTTGGAGGTGTCGGCCTTGGAAGTGTCGGCCTTGGATGTCTCGGCCTTGGAGGTATCGGTCTTGGAGGTCTCGGCCTTGGAGGTGTCGGCCTTGGAGTTTGGGTTCGGTGGTCGGAAGAGAGTAATTGGGTGTACGTGGCTTTATGAGGCCATAAATGCCCTGGTGTGAGAGATATACTGTGGCGGAAGGGGGGCTCCGTCAGTTTCCTTCCTTCACCATTCTCTAATAGCGTTGGATCAGCCACATCACTCACCACTATGATATGTACGGTAGCTTCAGAAGTATCCTTCAAATATGAAAGAATCCACTTTACTATAGCTCAATGATCTCTTTTTGGATTACCCATATACTTACTAACTGCTTCCACAAATGGCAAATATAAGGCTTCTTACTATTGATGAGTATGGTACCTGAGACTCTCTCTCCTTTGCTTCGGTGCTAGAGCATTATTCTGAAGACAACTTATATCCATAGAAAAAGGAATAATACTGATTAGTTTGGTATTCTACATATTGAATCCATAGAAAATGCTCTTGTCATAATTTTTCTGAGTTATTTAGTCTGTCATTCTTTATGTCTTTAAATATAGTCATTTCAAGTATTTGATTTAGCTAACTGAGCTTTTAAGGTTGCAATAGGATCTCCACTAGTACATACAACCAATAGGTCATTAATATATAACAATAAAATGATGAAATTACCATTGCTATATCTATAAACATAGGTATAATGGTCAACATCACATTGAAGAATCCAAGCACACACAGGAATGAAATCACTCATACTAGTACCTTGACACTTATTTCAAATTATAAGTGTTCTCTTCAACTAACAAATTAAATGCTTTTTTTGTTTCTTCAACAAAGCTTCAATCAAGTCATGTATATCACCTCATCAAGATTTCTATGAAAAAAGTTGTTTTCAAATCTAGTTGCTTAAGCTCCAAATCAAAAACAGCCATCATGCTTAACAACACAAAAATAGTACTTAAACAAACAATTGAAGAAAAAATTCTCTTAAAATCAATGCATGACTTCTAAGCATAACCTTTTACTATCAATTGGCCTTTCTAATTTTAAATAATTTCATTCTATGTCCTTTTTTTTAGCTTGAAGACCCATCATCTAATGGCTTTCCTTGGTATTTCAATTAATTCTCAAATTAATCTTGTCTTCTATCAAGCCTCTATCTCTTTTACATAGTTACTCACAAAGATTAGTATCTATGGGTCATATATCTCTCAGCATAAATATAGCTTTTCATTGTCTGTATTTGAACTTAGCACTATTAAATTAAAAATTGTTAAAAATATAGACTATATATTTTGGGTTTATATCTATGCAATATATGTCATTTCACATGCCTAGCATATGTCATGGTTGGGATCATGACAAGATCTTTATTATCTTAATTTAACGTATAAGGCCTTCTTGGTTGAAGACGTTTTGGAGGGAATGTAGGTTTATCAACCAACCATAATCAGACTCAATCTTATGCTTTATCGCTGGTCATCATAACCATTATTTTTAGGTTTCCAATATTAAAAACATGAGGCTTTGTTGTTCCAAGGGATGTTGGGTGGAAAGCAAGTTGTCCACCAAAATTATAATTGGTCTCAGGGCAACCGTTCAATAAAATCTACTTTAAGCCTAGTGGGAGAATGTTGGACTAGGATTCTACATTTTTTTGGTGCTTATAATAGTGCCTTGGTGCTTATTGGAAGAATTTTGAAGAAAAAAAAAAAGAAAAATAAAAAAGATTGAATATTGCATTTAAAAGTTTTTTAAGTAAAAAAGAAAGAGTTTAGAAAGATTTTAATATCTTCCCAAATCTGCAATAGCAATAATTGTTAACCTTCAAATAGAAAGGTTTGCGAAGATTTACTTTACTTCATTTAATAAAACAAGAATAAAATATAAAATCTTTTTATTCTATATTTTATGAGACTTTTAAAAAAAAAAAATTTAACTTTTCATACACTCTAGCCCACTACAGCTAGAAAAAAATAAAAGTTTAATCTTCTTTAGGTCCTTTGAGGTCTAGTCAGACAGCTTTGATTACAATCAGAAAAGAACGGTGCGAATAAGCTTAAGAATCATTATATTTGGTGGAGCATTGCAATGCAATATTGCCTTTTATTAAAACAAATAATTGGAGTTCAAATGACAGTACACAATGAGGATCTAAAGGTGATTGATGCATTAATGCAGTCCTAATTCATCAGCACATAAATTGGTGTATTTCAACAAGCTGGCACTCCTATCAATTTTAATTCTAGAATCCATATAGACAACTCCAATTTATGGATTCCCTTGTAGATACTGTATTTCCCATGGACCTGTCTACCTTACTAAAAAACAGAGTGATCCATGAATAATTGCTTATTTGGTAGTAGACTATAGTAGTTGCATACTGAGATATTTAAATATGCCATTCAATTGTTACCAACTGTCATGTAGTAACTGTAGTCCAAAGAATCTGTGGTTGAGGTTCTTTCTTTAATCAGCAATTATGGGTATTTATGCCTCACTTTCTTTAGTTAGTGTTTGAAATAGGGATGGATATCCCCTCTTATTTCCAAAAGCCATAACTATAAAGGATAGCTGAAAATAAAGTTAACCAGAGGGATAATCCATGGTTAACCATGGGTTGTCCCCTCAATTTATTCCCTAGAAAATGCAGAAATAGCTGGTTATCCCTCCAAATAAGAGTAAAAAAAAGTTATCCTATGAATTTACCTTTTTGCATTGATATGATCAATGGGATAGCCAAGGGATATCCCTAGGGATAGCCAGGGGATAAACTCTATCCTGTACACTTATCCCTAGATAATTTTTTTCTATCAAACACTACCTAAGGATAGCTGGGAATAAAGTTAACCAGAGGGATAATCCATGGTTAACCATGGTTAACCATGGGTTATCCCTTCAATTTTCCTAGAAAATGCAGGAATGGCTTGTTATCCCTCCAAATAAGAGTAAAAAAAAAGTTATCCTATGGATTTACCTTTCTGCATTTGATATGATCAATGGGATACCAAGGGATATCCCTAGGGATAGCCAGAGGATAAACTCTATCTCGTACATTTATCCATAAATAATATTTTTTCTATCAAACACTACATTAGTATCAGAGAGTGTCAAAGTAAGATTAATACTTGATAAGTTGGTAATACCACCGGAGTTCCCTTGCATCACTTTACATGAGTATCAATATTAGAGCAGGCTTACCTCGAATCAACCAGGGGTTATTCTATTCTTAATTATTTTCACTGTTTTACATGACTAAAGAGGCATCTCTAGCCATATTACTGCTAACTACTTGGAAGTACGGGAGTATTTTAATATACAACCTTATGGTACATGGCCTAAAGTTGAAAAAGAATGAATGGGGCGTTTAGATATTGGTCTACTGACTAGTTAAGCTACCATTTGAAAACCTTTGAAAGAATGAATTAAAAAAGAAGACTTTTGCATGATCATACTGTCCACCCTTTTAACTCTCATTCCACATGAATTTTATTATTCTTGTTATGGTAGTGGGAGTAGTAACTCAAGGGAATCTTTCTACAACTATAAATAGCCCAGGGATAGAAATGGAGATGCCAATTAATCTTTGCCTTCTCTTCCATCCATTGATTTGCTCTCTCTCTCTCTCTCTCT
The DNA here is from genome assembly GCA_900491605.1 of Calamus simplicifolius. Classification (NCBI taxonomy): domain Eukaryota; kingdom Viridiplantae; phylum Streptophyta; class Magnoliopsida; order Arecales; family Arecaceae; genus Calamus; species Calamus simplicifolius. The sequence goes on from UESW01004515.1 coordinate 43,409, forward strand.
CTCTCTCTCTCTCTGCTCTTAAGAACCATTTTTATTCTTGCATCAATCTTATTGTGCCAATTCTTGTTAATGAATCTCTTTCGTCAGAGGGAAGGCATTTGAAGGCCGAGGAGTTTAAAACTACGGGATGTAGCCCAGTGCGAGATGGCAACAATATCGAAAGAGAACGGCAAGCCGTGTGGCATAGAACTCTTTGTTTGTAGTTGACTGAGTGTTTTGTTTAGTTAACTGGACTGCATTTCTAGCTAACTGGATTCCTTGGTAAGTCACCCGCTGAATGTTTCTGAATTCTAGCTAACTGGATCATGTTTTCAGCTAACTATTTTTTTCTCCACAAGTGCCTAGCTGAACCTTGTTGAAAACAAGCTAACTGAAATTGATTTTCAGCTAGCTACTTTTCCCTGTGAGCTAACTGGCCTAACCTTGTTGAAAACAAGCTAACTAGAATTGATTTTCAGCTAGCTACTTTTTCCTGTGAGCTAATTGGCCGAACCTTGTTGAAAATAAGCTAATTGGAATTGATTTTCAGCTAGCTACTTTTCCCTGCACAAGTGCTTGGCCGAACCTTGTTGAAAATGAGTTAATTGGATTGTGTTTTCAGCTAACTATTTTTTCCTGTAAAACCATTTGGCAGAACCTTGTTTGAAACTAGCTAACTGATTTTACATCAAGTCAACTAGTTTACTAAGAACATTTCTCCCAGACAACTCTTATTGAAACTAGCTAACTGGATTTTGCATCCAGTCAACTAGTTTGCTTTGATTACTCATTCCAGGCAAATCTTTATTGAAACTAGCTAACTAGATTTTGCATCCAGTCTAGTAGTTTTCTATGAAAGCTCCTCCCAAGCAACTCATTTCCATTGTTAGCTAATTGGATTCTACATCCAGTCAACTAACTTTATTGCCTTTTCAAATCTAATCAACTAGATCCAACTCCAATCAACTAGATTGCTTTGAAATCTCTTCCTGGCCATGATTTCTCCTGAGCATGCCATTTCAAGTCTCCAAGATGACTAGATCCTATCTCTAGTCAACTGAAGCATGGGTTCTTGGGAAGAAAATGGAGCCCTCTTCCATTCCAGCTATCTAACGGGACATCTGATGTTTTGAAAAATTTCTCCAACGATTATCTTTTCTCCCGTTCTTCTTTCCTTTAATTCTGTTTTAGTTCTAATGGCTAGTTTTGCAGTTCAAACACCTTAAATAGCCATGATATCAATAAAAATATGGAAGAAAAAGTATGGTAGAGATTCTTTGCATACATCCAAGCTATTCAAGGAGAAAGAAAGGGAGTTGTGCATTGAAAGCTCTTAAAGATCATTTGATTACTCATCCTTACTGAATCATCAAAGCTTCCGAAAGTATTCAAGGCTTCAGCTACTTCCAAAGAAGACTTCATTTATTGCTTAAGATCATTTGAAGAAAGAAGTTCATTTGAGGAGTTGTCTTCATTCTTGTAAAGTATTTATTTTTGAATATCTGCTCATTATAGGCTTTGTTTTCAAAATATTTTCTGAACTTATTTAAATCTTGTAAAGGGTTGGTTTAACCTTTGTAACCTATTGTAAGGCTTTTTTGTGCCCGAAAATAAGAGGATTAGCCTGGAAGGCTAGGGGTAAGGCTTCTTTGTGTCCGAAAATAAGAGGACTGGTCCGAAAGGCTAGGGTAAGGCTTTTTTGTGCCTGTAAACAAGAGGACTAAC
>UESW01004515.1:53719-77956 GCA_900491605.1 Calamus simplicifolius
ATCAGAGGGAAGGCATTTGAAGGCCAGAGAGATCAAAACTAGGGGATGTGAAGAATGCCGGCGCGAGATGACAGCAATATCAAAGAACGACAAATAGCAGCGTGGCCTTGCACACCACTAAAAGGCACGGAGGCCGGATGCTTACGGAAACCTTGGATGGCTCGCGATCCACGACACCCGGGCACAGCCCTGGTGCAGGCCATAGTATTAAAACTAGACGGAGAACATAACGAGTAGAATGGGCATCATGACATCATCGGGTCATATAGCCGCTCTGCATGCATGGTGCATGTATCTTCGTAATACTTCGTTCTATTGTTTGGACTGTGTAAGTTGAAAGAATTTTATCTATTTATGTGTGTAATCTAGGCAGCGATGTTAATGGGTCCATGGGATGTAATGCAATAATCGTTGGGAGCTTGTAGTACTTACGTTTAATTTATATTTCTTCTTACTCCTGCGAATGAAATAAGGTACGTAAAATTAGGCAAGCAAGCGCCTGACCCGCATGGTTTTGGACTCAATCCAACAATCACGGTGACTGCAACGAATGATAGCCCTTAACGTTCCATGAGTAGAAAATAGGGGAAATAAGGTAAAACTTGGGAAGCGAATGCATGACTTGTATGTATTTGGGACACAATCCAAGAATCACAGTGACTCCAACAAATGATAGCCCTTACTATATTTTCAGTAATTCCAAGAAATTATACTTTACAATCAGTAATGATAATAAACAATTCTCTACCACATGAGTAAAGCCATTTGAATGATAAACAATTTCATCCCTAGACATTCTCCAATGGTAAGATATGATCAAGATCAATTATCTATAGTTTTTAATGAGTAATTTTTCGTTAAGACCAATCTTAAGCCCGAATAAAGAAGAAGAATTACGTTGGCTAGCTGACAGCCAGCGTAAAACTTTGTAATCAATTATGTAAAAAAATAGGACATATCAATTTAGTCTTGAATAGAGCAAATGAGCAAACAAATTCATATAGTTGAGTTGAGTTGTAATGAGCAAATTTGGTTTGGTTTACTCATTAATTAAACAACTGGCTGGCAGAGTCATGTTGGTTGCCATGTCGCTTGCGGTAGAGGCCAGCACACGGCTGCGTGGACAACTCCGTTATCATCAACGCCAGGATTTGCTTCTACTTTTTAATAAGAAAATAAAAAAAATCATAGTAAAACCCCTTCTTTTATAACTTGCCCTTAATTCACCAGAAGAAGTACATCGTGGTAAACTTTTGTGAATATATCATGGTCAGGCAAACTTAATTGGCCTTTTATTGCGTGTACGAGACCGTAATTTTATTAATCTGAATGAGTGAGAACTAAGAATGTCATTAGAAAGGTAATAATCTATGATCGTGGAACGTCTTTGACCATCCAATCGAGCAACTTCTTTGGCCGGCCTTTGACGTTTGCCTCGAGCTAGATCTGCTCATGATTCCAACTTCTCCCAGCCGTTCATCACTACAAGAAAATATCAAAATAGTGACGAAAATTAGTGATGGAAATTTTGTCACTAAATTGTGACGGTTTAGTAACAAAATAGTGACAAAAAATTAAAATAAGTGACGGATTAGTTTTTTCGTCACTAAACTGTCACTAAATTAGTGACAGACTATCACATCCGTCACTAATTTAGTGACGGATTGCCCTTCCGTCACTAATCCATAACAATTAGTGACGGAAGAGCAATCCGTCACTAACTTGGTGATGAATTGCTTTTTCGTAACTAATCCGTCACAAATTAGTGATGGAAAATAATCGTCACTAATTATTGACGAATTATTTTCCGTCACTAATCCATCAAAATTAGTGATGGATGGGAAATCCATCACTAATTTAGTGACGGATTGCCCTTTCGTCACTAATCCATAACAAATTAGTGACGAAAGAGCAATCCGTCACTAAATTAGTGATGGATTAGTGACGGATATTTCTTCCGTCACTAATCCTCACTAATTTAGTAACGGATTACTTTTTCGTCACTAATCCGTCACAAATTAGTGATGAAAAACAATCATCACTAATTAGTGACGAATTATTTTCCGTCACTATCCATCAAAATTAGTGATGGATGAGAAATCCATCACTAAATTAGTGACGGATTGCCCTTTCGTCACTAATTCATCACTAATTAGTGACGGAAGAGCAATCCATCACTAAATTAGTGATGGATTGCCCCATCCGTCACTAATTTAGTGACGGATTGGCCTTCCGTCACTAATCCATCACTAATTTAGTGACGGATTGCCCTATCCATCACTAATTTAGTGATGGAAGAGCAATCCGTCACTAATTTAGTGACGGATTTCTTCATCCATCACTAATTTAGTGACATATTACCCTTCTGTCATTAATCCGTCACAAAATTAGTGATGGAAGAGCAATCCGTCACTATATTAGTAACGAATTAGTGACGGATTGCCCTTCCTCACCAAATTTATACTTTTAATATTTTTTTATTTGAATAAGAAGAAAGAAAGTAAAATAAAAAAAATTATAATTTATAATAATAATAATTTTATTATAAATAATTACATGTCTAATATTTTTTTAAAAGAATTATATTAAATAAAAAATAATAAAATATTTTTAAATTTTATTATTTTTATATTATGTATTATATAATTAAAAAATGTTATAATTTAATTTAAATATTATAATAAGCAATATAAAATAATGATAAAATATTATATTACTAGCAAAATAGGTTTCATATCTTATTAAAAATTTTATTTATTTAAACATAATATATCAAATATGGTGATCTTATATCACCTTAAGATAAGAATTCTTATTTAGATTATTAAATGCCCTCCTAATATCTTTATTGCTTGCAGCCCAGGCCCAGGTCGATTCTCTCTAACGCGGTGACGCACTGATGCCTTATTAGTTATTACGCCGCTCGCCCGCTCCCAAGCCTCCCTAAACCCTAGCGCCTCCCACCATTTTGTTCGTTTCCGCCGCTCCGCTCGCCTGCTCCCAAGAGCCTGGTGGCCATCGGCTTTAAGGTACGCCCGCTTTTCTTTCTTTCTCTTTTTTTTTCCCTCTTTGATGCCATTTAATGCCAATAATAATCGTTCAGAGAGTCTTAGAATGTTGAATCCGTTAATAGGAATAGAGAAACTCGGTAGATTTTGAGGAAGCCAAAGTGGGTTCTCTTTCTTTAACTTCGTTCTCACTGATTCTTACTATTTTCAATACTAGCAGGATATTTTATTTATTCATTGATTTATTGTGAAGTTCTCGAGGAGTTTTTTCCCCCTAATATCTGTATATCTGAATTGGGGATTACTGATTTGGTTTTATTGGATTTGATCTATTATTTGGTAGACGGCTGGAAGTTCCCAGATTTGAATCATTTGATTAACTCTGTGGTTCCAAAGCAATAACTATCTATATAAATTCTTCTTGTCTTTTTTTTTCTCCCTTATCTGCCCTTTATCTGGGTTATCTCTATCTATATCCGGGATCGTGCGATTTAAATGAAATTTTTAATATATAATTTTGTTAGCTGGTGATTGAATATTTCTGCGAGAAATATGGATGATGGATATGTCTTTCTTTCATTTTCTAGAAGTTTTAGTTTGATAGATGGTTTGCAAGAGATGTTATGACATGAGGACCTGGTTAGTTTTAGAAAATTAGGTGGGAGAGGTGAGGGCCATCATAGCTGCTTATTTCCAACAAGGTTTTGGTTAAAACTTCCAAGTATTTTTAGGCCCCACGTTTCAAATCCATCCTATCCTCCATTCTATCCTCTATCCCTCGATGGGGCTTTAACTGCACCACATTTCATCTGAACAATTTTTAGGACAAACAGATCCTTGATAAGAATTAGGACCTGAGTTTAGACTACTGCTTGGATTTGGGTCCCAATTAGAACCCAAGTTCTTATAAATATTGGCAGGATATCTAATGAGGTTTCACCCAACCCAAACAATTGAAATCTTTATTTCTTTGAATGACTGCAGGACTTGATTCGGTCAGATTAGTAAAGGGTGCACCTTTTCAACATTACCAAAGTACAACATCTGCTTTGGACAAGGACTATGGGGCTCAGATCTTCCCAAAGCCACAGAAATGGTCTGGCATCCTAGTGTCCTGTAGCATTTATTTTTTTAAGATCTAACTGCCTTCGGGTACTTATTCTTCAATATACTTCTTGTGCTTCTGCCTTTGGACTCCTATTCTTTACCCAACAAATATATTTATGTAGCGCAGTTGGGTGAAATTGCCCTCATTAAGTCTCTTAAGGACTGGAAGACTGCCTACTAAATTAATCTTTGCGACAATCCTCTTTGAGACTTTTCATATCTTCATTATCTAAATAAAAAAGCCAGTATATTCTTCTACATCATCTTTATATTTCTTCATCATCTTTATAATAAAAATGAAGTTAGAAAAATTTAACCATTCTGTGATACATCAACTATAGAATTTATTGACATCTTTTTTAAAATAATAAAGTTTCCAAAGAATATGAATTCTTTATCTTCTTTTTTATTAGAAACATTTGATTATTAAAATGGTGAGCAAATGATATCTTTTGAATAACATAGGTATAGTTTGTCACTTGATAAGTTTTTAGCAATAAATTGTTGTCCTGATAGTTGAGAGTTTCCTGAATAAATCTGTGGTAATTGGAATCTCTACTTAAGCATGCTTTCGACCTGCCCAATTATTGATTTTCTCCAAAAACTGATGAGGTTGACAATTTTCATGCAATTCAGCCAGACTTCTGGTCTTGTATGAAAATTGGAACAGCTAGATCCTGTTTGCTGGTTTACTGGACATACCAGCTAGTCTGGTCCGTATAACTATGGTCCTATGTGACGAGATGGGATTGGGATAACAGAGGATATCCATCGTTCCAATAATCGGAACAGAGCATGTTCCATGTACATCATATGCATAATTTAAGCATCATATCAGAACTTGATAATGCAGGAGCATACTAGAAATTTGGATAATTAGTTGCTTTTAATATGTTTTTTTACTTCTCTTATTTTGTTTTAGTTTATGGTCAGAAGTTAAGTTTCCAGGTTTTATTAAGTAGTCATGGGCATGTGACTTTTAATGAGTTTGGATGCCTAAGATTAGATGGGATTTATTAGTTATCAATGTCTAGAATTAGCATGCTGCTGAAACCCTAGCATAAGTGACATTTAGACTCAACGTAAGCAGATGCCTTATTCTTATTTCAGAAGTTAGTGAGAAACCCTGAACCTCAATTATTCTGTAGCATTCAACGTTTAGCCATGAAGTACTTGGAAGTGGAAGTCGGTGGGTACAAAGATATTCACCCTCATTGTTGGAGCTTAAGGGAGTTTAGAAGTCACACCCCATAAACTTTGATTTCCAAGACCCTGCTCGCCAGTTCCATTGGCTTTCCATCAAACTGATTGGAGCTTTCCAAGCTTGCTGTGCTGCATGAACAATCATTTGATCCAACCTGCCTTACTTTTGGAGGAGATCTTTCATCATCATCATCATCTCTGCTTTTAATTTCTCGAGATTCATATAAGTCTACCAAGCAAATTTCCATTCCTCTCTGGAAATATTAGCATGTTTCTTATAGACATGCATCTTGTTACAGGTTTGATAACATGTACAGATTATTTCTGTTAACAGTTTTTAGGATTGGTTTTAGAGGATGAGTCATATATATTTCGAGGCATGGGGTGGATGGTTGAGAAAGGTAAAGTTGGAGCAGACCAGCATTGTTGTTTTATGTAGTATCTTTTAGTTATTTGTGTCTAGTATTGGCATGTGTCTAGTTATTGTTTTATGTAGTATCTTTTATGAACTATCCTGCACTTAATTCTTTGTATATTTTGTGTAAAGTTTCATTCATGATTATTTTCATATTCCAAATATAAGACCTATTGCTTCTATCTTAGATCAATAAGCTATTTCTGTTCATTAACCTTTTATCCTATTCTTGTTTTAAAGGTACTTTGGGATAGGACCTTGGAGCTCCGGTTTCTTACTGCAAAACCATTTTCAAGTTCAAATAGATTACCACAGGTGCGGTTTACATGAAACTTCACCTGTACTTTTCATCCAGTGGTAAAAGCTCAGAACTTTTCAATGATTTTGAATAGGAATTTTAAGATTTATCTTGCTGAGAATTTGTTGTGGATTGTCCTTGTACTTTTGATGTTTCTCAATAGTCATGACTTGAGGGAATGACACTACTGCTGCTGTTTTTGTGCTTTGACATTGTTATTTCTAGTTGCTGTGGACATACTTTGCAATGTCATGTTCATGCTTGATCGCATAAAAGAATTTCCCTAGACATTATTGCTGACTAAACACAACTTCCATTCAATTTTGCAGGTTGAGATATACAGCAGGTGTTACAAGGACTCCTCGCCTTTGGTGATCCAGGGAGCAGGAGCAGGGAATGACACTACTGCTGCTGGAGTCCTTGCTGATATCATTGATCTTCAAGATCTTTTCCAGTGAGACCTATTTTTAATGAAGGCTATATGACAATGAGTTGGTGCACTAAATCTGACAAAGGCATTGAGAATTTGTCTTCCATTTTATGGGTTTGGAATCAAGAGTCTACTTGATATTTGGATTTTTGCCTTAATTCTATCCTGTAAGACGTTAGCTGAAAATTTGACAATATATGGTTTGAATGGTGTTTTGTAATCCTATGATTGGAGTTTTTCATGTCATTCATTCCCCTAAGTATTTAGTGATCGTGGATAAAACTGTTTGGTCCCAGAAATATTATATTGCCAATGATGGTCTGATCAGCTATAAGAAATGGCAAGCAGCAGCTATATGGGCATCACGGTGTAAGATGTTGAACTGGCTTCGCAGCGACAACAATGAGTCCAGAAAGTCTGGAATGAACCCAGCAGTGCTCGTTTTAATGGCCGTTTCAATGGCTCTAAATCCTATTGGGGTGGTGTAATATTGTCAAATGTTGCCCCTGCAATGTCAAGGCGCGCGTTTGTGATTCTTTTTATGCAGCATGGAAAACTTGTGGAGCTGATGTGGTTGAAGAGATGATTCCAGATGATTTTGAAGATCATCTGGAGCTTGCGATGCTAAGGCGTTTGTTGAAAGGTAATCTATTTAATTTGTTAAATAAATTGCATACACTTTGCAAAGATCTGTGATATATAGTAATCCAAATAAAATATCCTGGAGATGATTACAGAGACATTAATGCTCGATTCATTATTAGCAAACACTTACTACCTGCAGTTGTTATTGTTGTTAAAAGAACTTGATAAAATTGGCATATGTAATTGTGGTTTATCTGATAATTAAGTGTGGTGGTGGTGACTCAAGATGGTTACGTGTGAGACTGTAGACCATAATTAGCAATATTAACTCACCGTGTTAGAACCTTGTCTCTTTTTTCTTTGTGCTTGCATGCAGTACATCTCTCAGCTGTCTATTAATGTTATCTGCTTTGAATCGTAAGCTGGCTGAAATTATTAATAGGAAACATAACAGGAGCACCAACAAAATGCATATTAGCTTTGTTGCAGGATAAACTTGTTTATTTGTTAGAGCCTTATAGAGGTTAGAAAAGTAGATTGGTAAGGAAATTGTTTTCTTATGGAAGTTATTGTTGAAAAAAAGAGTTATAACTAAGTTCTTCCATCAACTAACTTGATCTTGACATATCAACCCTTCTTTACGCAAGCTTTGGATTCATACAAGGTCAAGACTAATGTTTTCTTGAATGACAATGCTTGCTTTGCCATCACACTTGTAACCTTTATTTTCGAGCACATCGATCATATAACTTTATTGGAGGTGAAACTTGGTTTTGGTATATGGTATCAGGGGACAAATGGAACTGGCTGGCAGTAAATTTTCAAACACTTTCTCTATTTCACTTAATAGCTTTATAGTCCATTATCAGAAAGAAAATTTTCTTCATTGGTGACATAACGATATTTTTTTTCAGATATTGGATCTTATGATAATCTTGATTATAACTGTTAAATTATTATATTGTTTTATTGTACTTTCAGAGTCCTTTTCAATCTGATAAGCATGCAATTACTTACCTCTGCACACTTTTCTATGATTTATAGACTTTTAATGACATTTTTTTGTTCTGCTATGTCCATTTCAGCTAAGACAAAAGATAGCTTCGGCAACATCAGCCATTAAATCTGTTTTTGGGCAAGAAGGACCACAACAGGATGCTGTAAGGTCAAGTTTGTTGGGACATAAATTGTTCCTTGTAAATCTGCTAAATGTTTTATTTTTCTCACTTGTGTAGTCTGACAAACTGGAGCAACTGAGAGAGAGAATGGTCAAAGTGAGAGAGCTTTTCCGGGATACTGAATCAACTGAATTCATCATTGTCACAATTCCTACGGTAAATATTAGGTTCTAACAATTTTGTCCTCATATATTTTTCCATCCTCTCCCCCTCTTCCCTCTATTTTTATGTCTGATTCGATCTACTTACTCGATTGTACTTGGAAATTCCTTTGGATTACACCTGTATATCGTAGTCAAATGTAATTATCCAGATAATTCCATATCTTCTTTTTTCGAAAAATGTTGACAGACTATGGAGCCATGAAGCTCACGTTCTATACCTTTGTGCTATCAATGCTCATTGCAGTCAAGGCATGCATGTTCTGACACAGCCAAATGAGTTCCCATTTGTAAGGAACTAATTCAAGAAGGGATAATGCTAGTAAAAGTCCGAAAGGAAAATAAAAGTTCGAGAGTGTTGTTTTCTGAAATTATAAATGAAATCTGGTTGCTGGTAGAGTCATGCTGAGAAAGTGTCTAACTAGTGCAATAAATTAATCTATTCAATTATGGAGAAGATTAAGCATTATATTCTTTTCTTGATGTAGAATGTTTGAGGTAAAAAATAGTTAGGTTAAATTTATCTATCAAAGAGCATGGGGCTTTGAATTCTAACATGGAAGAAATTTCAACTGGAGACACCTTGTTGTTAACTTAGAAATATTGAAGTGTCATGAGGGATTGATGATAACTTCAAATTGCATTTAAGATGATAACCGGAGACACCTTTTTGTTGACTTAGAAAATAGAAGTGCCGTGAAGGACTGATGATAACTTTAAATTACATTTAAGAGGTTATAATTGAAAATGGTTTAGAGATCACTTGGAGAAGAAAGCTTATTGATGAGCAAAAGAAATTAATTCAATATTTATGCAGTGAAGCTTCATTTTGACCATGTCAGTTGGTTGGCTCTTTTTACTTTTTCAATCCATTTTCATTTACTGAAACGTTTCGCTAAGCTTTAAATCTTTTCTGGGCCTCTAGAATATTGGGCAGGTGAAATGATTTTCCTAGTTTGAAATGGATGGCAAGATCCTCATGGAGGTGAATGGACAGGCTTGTGATGTTCAGAAAATAGGTCTTCCTGTTGTAATTAGTGATATTGAATGAAGTTATGAATCAACTCATTCATACTCTTATATTTTCTAAGTGATGGATTTTTGTTATTCAAGCTGGAAGCATTAAACTTTTGACCCCATGTACTTGGAAAAAGGCTTAGTTGAGTTGAGTTGAATTGAGAAGCTGGAAAAGACTGTATATTTTGTGATAAAAACCTCAGGTACCAGCTTTGCCTTTATATCGTGCCTCATTATTTTATTCTTTCACTGGCAACTACTGGCAAGGTTGCCCTGACATGAGTATAACCAAGAGCTTTTTTGTACTTACGCAACCTGAAAGAGCCTAGCAAACAAGGAAGACTGCATCGTTGTAATTTGATCCTTGAATTGGTAGTTTATGTTTGAGGATCTTTTTGTGTGGTTGCACATTACTTTTTCTGTATGCTTTTGCAAAAATCACATTGCTGATGATAGTAACTGATGTCTGGTACATTATGATGGATATGCTTAATGTCTGATGCATGCTTGTAAATGTGAAAACCTTTTAAACTGATTTCAATGTTTAAATTTTCTGAGGTCATGGCAATTAGTGAGTCGTCAAGACTGTGTTCTTCCTTGAAGAAAGAAAATGTGCCTATCAAGAGGCTTGTTGTCAACCAGATTCTTCCACCATCTGCATCAGACTGCAAATTTTGTGCAATGAAAAGGAAGGTAAAGCTGCTAATTTTCACAAGTATGAAATGCTTGCTTTCCTTCATTACTAGCTCTGAGTCATTCTGGATTCGTTTCTATTCCTTCACTTTTATGTGACAAACAAGTAAGAAAACTCTGCTTGCATGGTGCTGATAAAGCAAATTACCAACTTTCCAACCTTTCCTTATGACTTGTTAGCTACTGCTCTTCTTTTCTAAGACTTGTAGTGTTTTCTTGAGGACATTGTAAAATATATTCCTCAGTTTAAATTGTTATTTTGCTCTTTATTTCAGGATCAAATGCGTGCACTTGAGATGATCCAAAATGATCCAGAACTCATGGGCCTGAAGCAAATCCAAGCACCACTAGTTGATGTAGAGATCAGGGGTGTTCCTGCCTTAAGATTTATGGGTGAGACGGTCTGGCAGTAGCATCTAGGTACCGGAAAATGAATAGGTTGGAGAGCATAATTTTGCTGGTGGTCTTGTTTTGTTCATCCTTCGTTCACCATCATGACCTCTACAAACGGCCCATTACATTGGAACATAAAACGTTAGGGCCATACCCTGAAGCAAATTTATGTTGCATGTTCACACCTCAATCAGTTGAGGGGCTTCAAAACGTAACCTGTGAAACAGAGGAAAGCGGTATTTCTTTGAACCTTATATCCTATATGAAATGTTATTTATTTACAACATATTCTAATGGTGATGATTATCTGTTAGTTCTAAGTTGTGAAGATATTTGCATAAAAATATATTTCTGTCCTGCTGAATGTCGAGATCATTATATTCATAATAATCATTATATTCTCTTTCTAATTTAATTCTGATCAGGTAGTCTAGATGTGTTTTTGTGTTGATTATTTTTTAAGGATCTCTCATGTCATTTGTGGAGCTTTTTTGCCTAGAGTTAATATCTGTAACTGATTTCTGTTTTGAAAAAGCCCTAATTGCTAATGCTGCTCTATATAACATGGATGGACTATTATAGTGGATTTAAGTAATAAAATTACTCAATATTGAATGTCTAGCAGTTCACCTTTACTGATTGGTTTGAGCTGAAAATTCAATATTGTAACATTATTATATTTCATTCTCATGACCTTGAAACTGTTTAATTGATCTTGTATGGGAATCACCTTATTATATAGATATATATATAACTTAATGGTTTCCTTCTTTTACTGACTCTGATGAGAAAAATGATCGCATTACTGCAGGAAGGGGACAGTGTCACTGGGAAAAACCTTTTATTTACTTCAGGCTACATCAGAGGGGGAGCCAATAAATGATGCTCAAAGAACTGTTTCAGATGTACATTTCTCAAGTGTAGAGTCCTCAAGGCAGCCGAAGACATCTTAATAATTTGATGTCTAATGTACAAAACATTAGTATTGTTGATGTATACAGATATATTTATCTTATTTTATGAAATGCATTTTTTATTCTTAAATTTAAATTTTAATCTATAAATTTCATTAGAATGCATTAAATATATTATAATTTAAAAATAATTTTAAATTTATAAGAATAAAAATTTGATGAATTTTTATTAGGTTAATGATGGATTAGTGATGGATTTCTAATAGAAATAATAGTGACGGATTAGTGACGAAAATATTAGTGATTGATTAGTGATGGAACAATAATGAATGACTGATGGATTCTTTCGTCACTAATTCATCACTATTAGTGACGGATTAGTGACCAAAGTTTTAGTGACTAAATTTTCGTCAATAATCCATCACTAAATTGTGATGGAATAGTGATGTAAATATTTGTGACGGAATAGTGACGGAGTAATGTGTGATGGATAGTCCATCACTAATCCGTCATAATTTAGTGACGGAAAATATGTTCCGTCATAAATTTTTGACGAAATATTTCGTCGTAAATCCGTCACAATTTAGTGACGAAAAATGTTTCGTCACAAATTTTTGACGGAATATTCCGTCACAAATCCGTCGCTATTATTTTGTGATGGACCTCTTTCCGTCACTAAATTTAGTGACGGCAAAAATGGTGACGATAAGATTTTCGTCACTAATCCGTCACTAAACTCAGTTTGTGACGGAATAGTGATGGAAATTTTTGTCACTATTATACTATTTTCTTGTAGTGCATGGACGGTTGGTCAAATAATTTTTAAAACCAAGTTGAACGTATCTGAATCTATATAATATCATTGGTGTGCCCATAATAAATAATTTTGTCGCTACCATTTGATAAAGTGGTAGCGTTGTGCAGCACAGCTAGCAAAGTAAAAATAAAGAAAGAAAAAAAAAATAGAAAATGTGCTCATGGTTGCAATCCGATTTGGTGATGGAGAAAGCTCCCCAACTCGGGGAGCCAACAAAGTGTGCTAGGATCCATCAAATATCCTTCCTCTAGCTTTCAAATATAACGCATGGCACTTTAAAGCCTGTCAGCATAAATATTTCTGATGCCTTTCCTTTTTGGAGGACTTAAATAAATGGCACTATCTTGTACAAGATCAACTAGTCTAGGTGGGTGAGAATGAAAAACTATACCTCAAAATTTCAAATTAAGTTCCCTCATGGTACTTTCAAGCTTTTAACTAGTTAACTACGTATTAACATTCTCATATCATTCCTTCCTTTGGCAACTACTATCTTTTTTTTTTTATACAGACGAACGATTACATCACTCTGACATAAGTCAAACCCGATAGATCAGAGTATAAAATTTGCTGTAAAATAACAGGGCAAGAATCACCAAAATGCCAACCCCACTGCCCAATATGGCGAGCTACAATAGAAGCAACCCAATTGGCCGCGGCGTTTGCTTTTCGATAAATATGCCGAATCAGAGGCGCACAGGAAGCCTGAAAAGAAGCCCAAATATCACATAGAAGGGGATTATGGAGGGAGCAGAGATCCACATCCCGCCTAATCCAGCGGACGACCGTAAGAGAGTCTCCCTCAATAATCAACTGACAAGAGCCAAAATAACGAACATCATAAGTAATACCAGCCCATGCAGTCTGAAGCTCTGCCATAGGGGACCGAAATGTCGAGAGAACCATGTCTGCCAGCCACGAGCAATACTTCCTCTAGCCCCCTAATAACAAATCCGGATCCATCAAGATGACCCGATACAGAACCATCAAAATTTACTTTGACATTACCCGGAGGTAGGGGCTCCCAAAGATAAAGACCGTAGAACGGTGCGCTGCCGAAATAGCAGGAGAGTCCCAGTGACCGGGTCTGTCCGAGTGAATAGCATAATGTGAACAGCAAAACTCTGTAGCAAGGAAGACGACTGTGCGGGTGACCACCTGAGGCGAGACAGTCTTCTTAGCAAAGACAATCCGATTACGGGTCAGCCAAATGTAATGAGCTAGATAAGCACCTACTATCACTTTTGAAAAAAGGAATGAGCGAGAAGCAAGGTTTAGCTAGGTTTCTATTAGAATGTGGCTAGTGTTGAGCATGGGCTTGCTGCAAATATAGAGATTGGCATGCCACACTTGAATAATACTAACTTATACCCTTTTGAAAGGTTAATTTTTGTTCATAATTCTTTCACCTCTCTCTCTCTCTCTCTATTTCTCCACACCATAAACAAATTGACAAGCATGGTTTAGACAGGAGATGCTTCATGTAGTAATGAAATATAAAGTTATAGTTAAAAAGAACATGCAAAAAATATGAAAAATAAGATGTTAAGGTAAATTCATTTCTTTTTTTCTTCAAAAGAAAAAAAGGGTAATTAAGTCCATTACAAAAATACCTATGAATGAGTTAGGCTATAGATTTCGGCTTTGTTTGGGGGCAAATGTTGGTCCCAACCATTGAGAGACAACAACCTCACATAGCTAATGGGAAATAGTTGTTATTGCTCTCTTTAGCAATTGTCTCAAGTATATAGGACTTTAGATGTAGATCATGTTAAACGGGATCAAAAGAATTAGATAATGTATATGGAATATATAAGTAGCTAGATATATTCTTTGACTGAGGAGAGTGACCCTCTGTTTGTGGAGCAGATCATGAGGGAGCCTTACCACTTAAGTTCAAGATGTCACAGCTAGATAGTATAGGGTGCTTCTATTTGGACCACAGAAATTGCTGAGGAGCCCCCACATTTGACTTTTTTTACTTAAGAACCCTCCTATTTTACTCAGTAGCCCTCCTAATTTTCTAAAATTCCTAAACTACCCCTTCTCCCTCCCGCCTCTCGTCGAACAGAGTCGATCTGTTCGGCCTAGCTGGGCCGAACAGATTTAAATATGTTCGGCCCAACTGGGCCGAACAAATTTAAATCTGGGCTGAACAGAGTAATTAAGTTATAAAATATAATTTAATAAAGTATATTATAATAATAATTATAATAATCAAGTATATTATAAAGTATATTCAAATTTATAATATATTATAAAGTATAATATAATTATAATCAAGTATTATTATAAAGTATATATTATAATATTTTAATAAAAATATATTATTTTGATATATTTTATTTTACTAATGAATATTGCAATGTTTCAGATATAGATGCTGGCCCCTCACGAGTTAGACCCACAGCGTCTGCCAGTAGACATAGAACCCAGGCGCTTGAGGTTATTGAGGTTCCTGAGGTGGCTGCCTGAAGTGCATGGATGTCGTATAACCCTATCATCAGGATTACGACAGTTTGGTAGGATACAAACGATCTCCTGTGCGCCACTAGCCCTTGAGCGAGCCAGTAGAGGATTGACAGCAGCTTCGTACCGCATCCGATACATTTTCTATGAGCAGCTATGGGAGAGGTGGGAGGATCACTTGCTGAGCACAGCGAGCAGGAGCCATCCAGTGACCCGACCCTTCGATTGAGTACCGAGATTTTTGGAGTGGTTTTCTCGGATCACGCATCTAGCTATTCACCCTCCGGAGAGCCGATCTAGTATCTACTCCCGATCACATCCCGATGATGCTGATGCTGACGTGCTAGGCCGGCGTATTACAGATGCACTTGGCCTTTGCATTGACATACTTGATATGGATCGGGAGGAGGCTGCTGTGTCACAGGGGACACACATGTACGATGTTATATCGCAGATAGACATGTGTTGCAGGGTCAGCATATCTTTACGGTGCAGTCTGTTCAGCCTGATGTTCCTGGCCCCAGTCATGCATCGCCACAGCAGTACATGCGTCGATGACGGCGTGGTGGGGATCCCTGATGTACCTCATGTATTTGTATCTATTATCACATAGTGCATCTTTTTGTAAAAGACATTGAAATTTGAATGAAAATTCACTTCCTTTCGGCTCAATTTTAATGAAAATATTTTGAATTAATATAAATATGTCATACATTATACAAAATTGATTGTTGCAAGCAAAAGGACTTCTACAACTCAACAGTCTCGCTAATAATGACATCCGACGAGATCGTTCATCTGAACTGGTGAATCCTAGATTCATATGAAGAAGCCCATTCAGAAGCACAGGGTAAATGATGTTTGTGCCAATTGCTTGCTATTGGGCGAACAGGATGATCCGGTAACAGAAACACTTGCAAAATATATAAATTAGTAAACATAATGAATTATTAGTCATTTAAGCATGATTAAGATTTGTTCAATTAATACCTCAACAAAATGATTGTCATTAACGAACGCCACTGCAATATCTTTGCGGGATAAAGGAGGAAGAGGCACCAATCGTAGAGGTAGGAATGTAAGACATTGTTGCAAGGAGAGGTGGTATTGGACAACGTTATAATGGGATGCTATAACGTGCCCCATATCCGGCATAGTCATCCACCGATCAAAAGGTGGATCATTATCAAAATATGATAATGCATGCATAATCTCCTCAAACCTCTCTTCGATAACAAATAAAGCACGATAGTGCTCTGAATGACATTGCAACTCATTCAATAAATCCTTCCTAATACAGAGCCAATCCTCCTCTCCAAATCCTAGCAAGTCAGCTATTGCTCTTAATTCGCAGTTGTTGTCAGCTTTAACATCCTTGATATGTTGGATGAACGGCCTCAACCCATCTGAAATTTGATCAATATAGATTGTTGGCTTATTATATGATCGGGTTCGTTGACGAGAAACCTGCAAACCATTAAGGAATGAATTAGATGGCAAAAAAGATTCGCTTTGTAATAACAAATGGCAGGGGTCCGGAAAGTGCCGGCATGTGTCGGCGCGTACAGGCACGCATCCGGCACGGGGACCGAAGTTGTCGGCACGCGTCCGGCACTTACCGGCACGGGTCCGAAAGATGCCGGCATGTATCGGCACAGTTCTGGTACTTATCGGCATGGGGTTCGGAAGTTGTTGGCTTGTGCTGGCATGAACCGGCATGCGTGCAGCACATATCGGCATGCGTCTGGCACATACTGGTACGGTCCCTTACTAAGTGAAAGAAATGCTTCGTACCTTCTTCTTGGCTGCCTCTTTGGCAATTGCATCGCTTGTGGAGTGCCTGTACCAGGAGAATAACTATCTTGTCCTGAAAGAATCAACTCAAAGGCAGAAGGATCACGGCGGATAGATGTATCAACCTTCAATAAAGCACGGCCGCGACCAACTGAACGAGTGATCCTTTTGGCAGGTTCTTCAAGAGTACTTTCTGGGCTAGCAATCTCTCTCAATTTTCTTAACATCTGCAATTGCAAAGACCCATCTAACTGTTTAAATTTCCGAGCAATTATATCCAACTATGGTTCACAGCTCAGCTGAATACTTTGTACATTTGAAGCCGGCATCATATCAAGTTTTCTCCAATAAGGATATATGCAATCCAAGGGAATTGGCTGACCTTCCATCCTGAACCGTGCAATCTCGTGGCCGCATGGTAAACCATGTGTGCGCCGAATAGCACACCCACAAACTGAAGCATCAATACCAACTGAATCGGCTGGTTCGCTTGAGCGAGGATCTAATTTAATGCACTTATAGAAATGAAACCTCGTAGTTCTTTGAATTCAGCAGGCTTGAAGTCATGTTGCACGACCAACAAACTCTTCTCAAATGAGGCTTTAATGTCACTATGCTGTAACTCAATTAAATTATGTATTTTTGTCCAAGATGATTCAAAATTCCCTTGGCTTGATTCAAGCTATCTTTTTAGCCTTGCATGTGCACTTTCAGCCCTAGAAAAGTAATAAAAATTAATAAAAGGAGATAACAATTGCGTAATTAAATTATAAATTTCTTAAATTTATCAATTCCTTGTGATACCTATTAGTTGTCAAATTTTCGTAGTGCCTACATGTGTCCATCCATGCTGCAACAAATCTTTCCTTGTACTTGCTCAGCCAAGTTTCTAACACATACCATAAAGCATCTGGGTAGGTAGTAAACTCTCTCTGGAGTTTTGTCTAGTGATCATTAAACTCATCTTATGTGGTGGACAACACAAGTATATTTCAAGTCATTATAAACTTATCACATTTCTCCTTTGTTTCAAATAACCTTTTGCACTGGGCCAAAACATTCCTACTAATATGCCATCTACATAGCAAATGTGTTGCCGTAGGAAATACCCTCTGAATTGCATTCAATAGAGCCAAGTCTCTATCTGTGACTATCACCTCAGGCAGAGCATCATCATCCATGACACTGCGCAATCTCTCTAATGCCCATGTATAGTTATCTTCTTGCTCAAAGTCCATATACACAAAAGCAATAGAAAATGTCAGGTCAGTTGATGTCACCCCGACAATCTCTAAGAGAGGAAGACGATATCTATTGGTCTTGTAAGTGCAATCCATTATCAATACACGAGGAAATGCACGTAACAAGTCTATACTACCAGGGTGTGCCCAAAATAAGTCACGCAACATCAGACTTGATATAATTCATATGCCATTCATTGTACTTACACTCAGATAATTTACCAAGAAGATATTGCATCTGAGATCTCCCAGCAATCTCTATAGCCTTGCACTTCTACCATGCATTGTAGATTGTCTTCATTGTCGTAACATTGAGGGCATCCCTTTGCTTCAGAGTAGATAAAATGTTCTTAGGCCGAACCAAACTCTTCGACATCTCCACTAGCATTGCAGTCTCTCCTCAGATAATCGTCCTGCATATGAGTGCCCCTCGAGATGCTTTGCAGCTGGATGATTGTGCACACCGCAAATGACCATTAACATCCAATCATCTGCAGTGTCCAATTTCTTCCCTCTTAAGGCAAAAGGACATCCACACTTCTTAGTGCCACTGGCCCTGGTCTTTGATCCCTTTTCCTTGATGTGTTTACTTTTGCAAGTACCGCTCCTCTTGCAAGAAAAATAATTCTTGATTTCTTAACATTGCTGCCCGAATCGTATTTTTAATAATAACGACAAATCCATTCCTCTTTTTGACTTCCCGACACTAATTACACATTTCTTCTCTACTTTTGAATATCTATAAAATAAATAGTTTTATGTTGGTAGACAATTTTAAACATTGCTCAGTCAAATAATACGAAAATAAATGCAATTAAATTTACCTCGTAAGTTATAAATTCATTTGTGTAATCCATCACACAATCGGAACCAATCACACTGCATTCGGTCGAAGCATCGTCCTGCATGATTAAATAATAATTTTAAACCCTAATCATAATTAATCAAAAAAATAGAGAATAA
Source organism: Calamus simplicifolius (assembly GCA_900491605.1). NCBI lineage: Eukaryota > Viridiplantae > Streptophyta > Magnoliopsida > Arecales > Arecaceae > Calamus > Calamus simplicifolius. The sequence continues at coordinate 72,406 of UESW01004515.1, forward strand.
ACATTCTGTTCGGCTACACAGGGTCGAATAGAGCTCACATGTTCAGCCACACAGGGCCGAACAATGCACGAACCATGAAAAAAAAAATTGATGAGGGATTGTATGCACTAACCTTTGCAACCGTAGCACCTTCATAAATTATTAATTTCTTATCCATTGCTTGATTTCAACCTTAAATCGCTTCAATCAACGATCCAATAAAGATTCGGAGTGAGGGAGGCGGGAGGAAGGTAGCAGGGGCTCTGGGGGCTGTCGGGGGGGGGGGGCTCGGGGGGCTGTTTGGGGGGCTGCTGTTGGGGGGGGGGGGGGGGGGGAGAGGGGGGGCGCGGTTTAGTAGATAGGGATATTTTGGTCCAAAAAATTTAGGGGCAAAAAGGCCATTTTTTTACTTTGCCGTGGGGGGCTCCTCAGCAATCTTCGCGGGCCAAATATAAGCACCCGATAGTATGATACTTTGGATAATCCTAAAAACCATCTAAAAACCTACAAAACTTTGATAATGGCATTGGAGGCTCTGGATGCCATCATGTGCAAAGTGTTCCCCACAATCCTAAGAAAAGCAGCCCAAACCTATTGAACCCTTAAGTTCAAGATAGCAAAGGGCACATCTTTTATTCATGCCCAATTAAAGGGAATACTTATATATATGGGTGTGAAGAAGGTATGGTTATTGAAAGGAATCCAAGTCCAAAAGAGTCTTTGCACTAAACTGGTTGGACCCAAAAAAAATTGAGTACTAAAAATACAAACTTGACTCTATTTTATTGCTACAAACTTGACTCTATTTTATTGCTATGTCTCAAAGTCAAATCTAATATTGAAAAATATATATGATCTTTGGAAGCATTTGCAAAAGGAAGTTCAATTTTAGTAATATTTTTGTATAGAAAATAGATGTGATCTATATTGAAATTATGCATGATTATTGAATTAATTGCATGTTTTAGTACTTTGCAGAAGTGCATGATTTAATGATTTGATAAATATTGGAATGGTTTATCTATAGATATCTTGATGTCTTGATTGCTACGTTCTTAATAATCAAATATTTTTAACATAATCGACAAGTCATATACATATTTGATAATATGCTTCCTTTTAAAATGTAAGACACTTGATTGTACTCCAAACTTCTATTGAGACTTTAAAGTCTTAAATTATCATGTATGAATTTTAGTTTGTACACATTTTTGATGGCAAAAATAATGATTAACAGTCTAAGTATATAATTTGGATAACCCATCATTTATTTTTAGAATCATTAAATGTTTTACTAAAATGTTGTGTAGTCCAGCTTATTTACATATATGGACATTTGCATGTACATACCCATGTTCATCTACATGCACGTTTGCGTGCACACATGCATGTGGAGAAAGGTTTTGGAGGCTTATAGGCTTTTGTATTCGGAAAGATATGCGGCCATTTCCTTTGTAGCCAGGCTTATTAACAATGAAAATGTTTAATTATGTCTATTGACATAAGTGTTGATGTTATATACAAATTAAAAAATACTTACTGATATGCCTTCTTTTAGCCCTCACGGGTTCTTATAGTCCAAAGCTAGCAAGAGCTTATGGCCCCTTTAATTGGAATGAGAGCTAGCTTTTGCAACAGCAATTTTCGTTATTTTCTTTTTCATAGTTTTATTCCCAAAAAGGGTGATCAGTAAGAAACCTAATTTGGATTATTTTGATTTCTGTTTCAGTTTTAACATAAAATTATATGTAAAAAGTAAGTATATACTATTTGCATGATGGTTAATTGAATTTATAATGTCATATTATGATGAATTATATTTATTATGTATTTATTATGCTAATTTATCTTTATAATATGCATATTAACTATTATTCTGTTTCCAAAAGAAGTTTGGCTAGAATCCAGCCATGACTCCTCTTGTTAAAAGGGCATGCAATGCACTCGCTGGTAGCCGATACTCTGATAATTTGTCACTAACGGAGAGCATCAAAACACCCCATTCATATCTCTGATGCAGTATGGGCTGGCTAGCAACAAAAGTGGATGAACCCATAATGGCATAGAAAATTGGCTACAGCTAGCTTGAACGGTCGATCTGAGAAGGCTGGTCCAGGCACTGGTCTTTCTTACCACACAGCGGGATCTATTTCTATTAAGGAGCATCGACATCATTTTGTAAGTACATAAATTTATTTATTTTGCATATGTATTAATAATAAAATTTTTTAAATGAGCATAACTACAAATTTGAAACTTTATCTTTCAAAGGCTAAAGAAAGGCATCGATCTCGAGGAGTGGTAGCTATTTAAGATGACCCACATAAGAAAAGATGAGTCTTGGGTCGACATCGCTCCCAGCAAGTTGGAGTAAGTAAATCATTAAAAATATTATATGTTAGTTATAAATATATTTGCTCTAATATGACTTACATATTATTTTCTTTGTATTACTTGTAGGCTCATGTGGATAAGCTAATGTCTTAGGCCACACAATCATTAAAGGATGGAGGGTCTACAACTGACCTTTCATCACAAGAGAACCGCCGCATCTTTCTAGATGCTATTGGTGCCCAACCGAACGATCGTAGGGGTTTGGGCGCCAAAGCATTTGCATTCTTCAACCGACATGGTTCCTCTTCTTCCAATTAGGATGATACCGCTGAGTATGAGGACATGGAGCGTTCTATCATAGAACATGTTAGATCTAAGATGATCAAGATTGCAGACATCTGATGGAAACATTGAGAGAAGCGCATTCGTTATGAGCAGGAGTTGTAAGAGATGCACTAATTAGTTATGAGATTATCGCAATATGCACAATTCTTTGCTTCACCTCTAGTTCTAGATGACCTTCTAGTTGATTAGCGTTGATATTTTTAGATTTTATCTTGTAAACTTGCACTCTATTCTTTGTATTTTACAAGTCCTGTATTTTGTGCTACTATTTTGTATTGTGAATAGGAGTTATATGACACTATTTTGTATACTTTATTTTTATATTCAATGCAAGGTATTTATATATTTTATTTGTGAATGTGTTTTTAGTTATAATTTTATATTATCTAAGCATGTTTTAATGTATATTATATAAACAATAATTAAAAATAAAAAAATTTTAAAAAATAAAATAGCGATGCATTGGCCCCTATCATCGCTAACTAGTGATGCCTGAAGAGGCATCGCTAATTAATGACGCCAGCTTGTGCATTGCTAAATAGCTAATTAGCGATGCACAACTTGTCATCGCTAATTAGTGATGCACAAATGTTGGCATCACTAAATTCCTTAGCGACCAATGATTTAGCAATCATTTTTTTGGCATCATTATTACGTTGCTAATCTAAATTAGCGGCATCATTTTACTTATGTTGACATCATTAACATGCAGAATTTTTGTAGCGATTCCTTCGTTCTTTCTCCAATGACAGAACTTGAAGTGTTTTCATTTTATAAGGCTCCAGAAAAAAAGTATCATCATGCATACATTAAAAAAAAAAGAAAAAAAACCCTAAATACATAAGAACCTTTTATAGCCCTTAAGTTATATGCGTCCCACTCCCACAAAGAACAGGACTTCACCAAGTGGCTTAGGTTTGACTATCTCAACATTCTCCCACTTGAAGATATGTTCCACCACAAAGAAAGAAGATTGGCCAAGAGATCACCACCATAAGCTACTACATAAGCTACTATCTCAGGCAGCTTTAAGCTTAGGAGAAGTTCTGCACCATATCTCCTTTGCAATTAGCTTTGTCAGCATACCTATAATTTTTATTGGTGTGAATCTTCTTTAGTGAGACCCATCCATGTTTCACAATGTCACAAACATAATGACGTTGAACATCAATGTACTTCATCTTTGAGTGAAAAATTAGATTCTTTATCAAATGCAATGCAATCGAACTATTATATGAATAATAACATCCTGCTTCAGATGTAACTCACTAAGTAATCTCTTCAATTATATAGCTTCCTTACATGCTTGTGTAGCTGTCAGGTACTCTACCTCTATAACAGACAAAGCTACCACATCTTACAATTTAGAAATTCAACTCATAGCACCACCCACTACAAGAAAAATAAAATATTACGATGCCCAAATGTGTTGCAATTGCATCGCTAAACATACTATTGCGACGCAATAGCGACGCAATGACGGCGTCGCTCAGATGTCCATCGCAATACCCATTTGTCGCAATTGCCTCACAATATTGCGATGCTCTGCGATGCAACATTGAGTCGTAATATTGCGATACATCCAAATGCATCGCTAAATTTAAAATTAATTTTTAATATTTAAAATTATTATTAAATATTACGACGCACTAAATTACGTCGCAATATTGCGACACATCTAGCTGCGTCGCAATATTAATAATAATATTTTTGGTATAATAGCGACGTAATTTGAGTCGCTAATGCGTCGCAAATAATTTTTTTTTAAAATATTACAACGCAAGGTCATTGCATCGCAATATTTATTAAAAATATTTATATATAATAGTGACGCAATTTTAGTCGCTAATGCGTCGCTATTAAATTTATTTTTAAATTATTGCGATGCCAGGTCATTGAGTTGCAATATTTAATAATAATATTTTGAAAATATTAACGATGCAATTTCAGTCGCTAATGCATCGCAAATTAAATTTTTAAAAAATATAAAAGATTAAAAATTAAAACGGTTAATATAATTTCGTTAAATCTAAATATTGATAGAAACATTTTTCACTCAATCCAAACAATAATAAATTTCCAAAAATAATTCATATATTAAAATTTGAAGTTTTTACAACATAAAAAAAAAAGAAAAATATATCAAGAATCTGGGCGATCACGTGGAGGCTGTGGAGGCTGAAGACTCTGCGACAAGCGGCTAACCATATCCCGCAAATAATGCATCTCATCTCGCATGTCTGCAACCTCCTGATCCCGGCCTCGCATACGATCCTCGAAATCCTGCTCGACCTCCTGGCGAACCTCCTCTGCAATAGATCTGCGAAGCTCATGTAAACGCTCGGGAGGAAGATCACCAGAACTCGCGAGCTGGAGGCCTGATGGGGAAAAAATGTAGAAGCTCTAGTGCCCATACCATAGACCCTGCGGTCTCGTGGCTGGGCACCAACAGCCTCCAAAAACACACGCCGACTCTCCTCTGCTGAGAGTTCGACGGGCGTCTCCCCATCAGTAGAGTCGACCTGCGATGCCTGGGAGCGAAGCTCCTCGACTCGTGTCTTGAAATTATGAAATCAACAATAAATGAGTTAATAAATTTCTAGAAATAAAATTTTAAAAATTAAACAGATACTACATAAATCTAATTTCTTACCGCAACCTCCCGTGATCGCGTGTCGACCCAGGAGCCGTCCCTCCTGGTGTGTGTCGCCCTGAATAGACGAAACTCACCAGGATCTCCGCCCTCCTGCTCAGACTATAACAAAAAAAATGATATTAATACAAATATTTGTAAATAACTAAAATAGTAATTAAAATATTTATGTTTTCTTACCATACGCCGTCTGTGCTCCTGAATCGAAATGGAGCCCGAAGTATGACAGGAGAGACCCGT
>UESW01004515.1:82246-129416 GCA_900491605.1 Calamus simplicifolius
CGAGCAACTTCTTTGGCCGGCCTTTGACGTTTGCCTCGAGCTAGATCTGCTCATTATTCCAACTTCTCCCAGCCGTTCATGGACGGTTGGTCAAATAATTTTTTAAAGACAAGTTGAGTGTATCTGAATCTATATAATATCATTGGTGTGCCCATAATAAATAATTTTGTTGCTACCATTTGATAAAGTGGTAGCGTTGTGCAGCACAGCTAGCAAAGTAAAAATAAAGAAAGAAAGAAAAAAATTAGAAAATGTGCTCATGGTTGCAATCCGATTTGGTGATGGAGAAAGCTCCCCAACTCGGGGAGCCAACAAAGTGTGCTAGGATCCATCAAAGATCCTTCCTCTAGCTTTCAAATATAACGCATGGCACTTTAAAGCCTGTCAGCATAAATATTTCTGATGCCTTTCCTTTTTGGAGGACTTAAATAAATGGCATAAATAAATGGCACTATCTTGTACAAGATCAACTAGTCCAGGTGGGTGAGAATGAAAAACTATACCTCAAAATTTCAAATTAAGTTCCCTCGTGGTACTTTCAAGCTTTTAACTAGTTAACTACATATTAACATTCTCATATCATTCCTTCCTTTTGGCAACTACTATCTTTTTTTTTTTTTTTTTTTGTATAGACGGGCGATTACATCACTATGACGTAAGTCAAACCCGATAGATCAGAGTATAAAATTTATTGTAAAATAACAGGGCAGAAATCATCAAAATACCAACCCCACTGCCCAATATGGCGAGCTGCAATAGAAGCAACCCAATCGGCCGCGGCGTTTGCTTTTCGGTAAATATGTTGAATCAGAGGCGCACATGAAGCCTGAAGAGAAGCCCAAATATCATATAGAAGGGAATTATGGAGGGAGAAGAGATCCACATTCCGCCTAATCCAGCGGATGACCGTAAGAGAGTCTCCCTCAATAATCAACCGACAAGAGCCAAAATAACGAACAGCATAAGTAATACCAGCCCATGCAGCCTGAAGCTCTGCCATAGGGACCGAAATATCGAGAGAACCATGTCCGCCAGCTGCGAGCAATACTTTCTCTAGCCCCCTAATAACAAATCCAGATCCATCAAGACGATCCGATACAGAACCATCAAAATTTACTTTGACATAACCCGGGATAGGGGCTCCCAAGAGATAAAGACCATAGAACGGTGCGCTGCCGAAATAGCAGGGAAGTCCCAGTGACCGGGTCTGTCCGAGTGAATAGCATAATGTGAACAGCAAAAATTTGTAGCAAGGGAGACGGCTGTGCGGGTGACCACCTAAGGCGAGACCGTCTTCTTAGCAAAGACAATCCGGTTACGGGTCAACCAAATGTAATAAGCCAGATAAGTACCTACTATCACTTTTGAAAAAAGGAATGAGCGAGAAGCAAGGTTTAGCTAGGTTTCTATTAGAATGTGGCTAGTGTTGAGCATGGGCTTGCTGCAAATATAGAGATTGGCATGCCACACTTGAATAATACTAACTTATACCCTTTTGAAATGTTAATTTTTGTGCATAACTTCTTTCACTCTCTCTCTCTCTCTCTCTCTCTCTCTCTCTCTCTATTTCTCCACACCATAAACAAATTGACAAGCACGGTTTAGACAGGAGATGCTTCATGTAGTAATGAAATCTAAAGTTATAGTTAAAAAGAACATGCAAAAATATGAAAAATAAGATGTTAAGGTAAATTCATTTCTTTTTTTCTTCAAAAGAAAAAAAGGGTAATTAAGTCCATTACACAAATGCCTATGAATGAGTTAGGCTATAGGTTTCGGTTTTGTTTGGGGGCAAATGTTGGTCCCAACCATTGAGAGACAACAACCTCACATAGCTAATGGGAAATAGTTGTTATTGCTCTCTTCTTTTTTTTTTTTGGTACAAGCGGGCAATCACACAAGTCTCATGCGAGTCAGCCCAGATAGATCTGAGTACAAAATTTGCTGCAAAAGAACAAGCCTAGGGTCGCTCGGCCTCCAAAACCACGAACCACCATGGTGGGCCACTGAAGTTGCAACCCAGTCTACCGCCGAATTGGCTTCACGATATATATGACGGATCTGGGCACTATCAACCTCCTTCAGGATATACCAGATGTCCCTAATGATCGGAATAGTGGGGCAATGAGTGCAATTCTCCTTCAGTAGCCAGGAAATGATAGTCATAGAGTCACCCTCAATCATAAGCCTATGAGCATGAAGTATCCGAGCTGCATAAGAAATACCTGCCCAAGCAGCATAAAGCTCTGACATAGGGACAGAGGAATTAATAGTAGCAAAGCCTCCTGCTGCCAGCAAATCCCCTTAGGCCCACGGATGATAAAGCCGAACCCGTAGCTCTACCACGGACACTACCATCGAAGTTGATCTTGACATACCCTGGAGGGGGGGCTCCTAGGAAATAAAGACCGGATACTGGATCGCTGCCAAGCAGCAGGGGATCCCCAGAGGCCAGCGTAGTCAGGGCCAACCGCATTGATAGCACGGGTATAGTCTGCCGTCATCAATCTAATCTTTCACACAATCCTATGGGAAGAATAAGGTCATCCGTGAAAATGAGCTGATTCCTCGACAACCAGATCTGATATGCCGTGGCAGCCCAAAGACCAATCTTAACCTGAGGGCCCCTCCAAAGATCACGAAGGAAGGAAGAGCGCGGTGAACCCATGACATCCAGTCTGCTAGAATAACCCACCAAATGCCATATCTGTCTGGCTCTGGAACATATGAAGATAGCATGGTCAGACGACTCCTCCTCCAGCCCACATATAGGACAAAGCGGCTGGATAGGTAGACCCCTACGAGAGAGAAGGGCAGACGTTGGGAGACAGTCCCACAGGAGCTTCCAAAGAAATAACTGAACCCTAGGAAGGATAGGAAGCTTTCAGATCCAAGCAGCATCCTCCGTATGCAAGGACTGGGGCCTAAACATCTTCATAAGGTCCCTGGTGGGGGCTCTAGAAAGACAGGATTGCTGCCAAAGCCTAGCGTCAGAGAAGCGCCCAAGAATCAGGGGCATCGAGAGAATCCACCAAGAAAGCTCCTCGCCGAAAAATCGGGTCACCAAGGGGATATGCCAGGCAAGGGAATTAGAGGAAATCAAATCCTTAACCCTTAAGCTGGAGGGGGTGTCAATATTAATAAAGGAGGGCCACCGAGAGAGAGGCAACTCAGAAATCCAAGTATCCTGGATAACATTAATCAAGGAGCCATCACCAATCATCCAAGAGGTATTATCTAGAATAGTCTGTCCATACCGACAAACCTCCTTCCAAAAGGAGGAGCAGCCCCGAGGCAGCAAAATGAGTAAGCCGAATGTCCAATCACCGAAGTGGTTCTAAAGGATCTCGCTGGCATCGCGACCCACGGTACAGCACTCGGCCCCAGCACGGAGGTGCCTCTGAGACAGTTAAGACCCTAAAGGCTCCATACCCGTCGAGTCACCCTTCGGGTGGCACACAAACCCTCGAAGTAGTTTTAAAGGAGCTCGCCGACATCGCGGCCCATGGGACACCACTCGGCCTCGGCACGGAGGTGCCCCCGAGGCGGTTAAGACCCTAAAGGCACCGTACCCCCGAGTTGCCCTTCGGGTGGTACACAAATCCCCGAAGTGGTTCTAAAGGAACTCGCCGGCATCGCGGCCCATGGGACACCACTCAGCCCCGGCACGGAGGTGCCCCCAAAGCGGTTAAGACCCTAAAGGCCTCGTATCCGCTGAGTCGCCCTTCAGGTGGCACACAAATCCCCGAAGTGGTTCTAAAGGAACTCACCAGTATCGTGGCCCATGGGACACCACTCGGCCCCGGCATGGAGGTACCCCCGAGGCAGTTAAGACCCTAAAGGCCCATACCCGCCGAGTCGCCCTTCGGGTGGCACACAAACCCCCGAAGTGGTTCTAAAGGAACTCGCCGGCATCGTAGCCCATGGGACACTACTCGGTCCCCAGCGCTCTCAAGCCAATCTCGGCGTTAAGTTGCCCTCGAATCATTCTAAGTCCTTAGAGTATTCTCCAGTCAAATGGCCTGTGACAATTCAAGGCATCCTAAGTAGCCTCCTATGCGGCCGGCTTGTACTTCGAAGATGCATTTCAACATAGGCCAACCTGAAAGCGGTTTGGCCACAGCATCATCACGTGCACAACGCTCAGAATCAAAGAGCATCTCAAAAGAAAGGTTCCCCCCCTCCTCATCAACAGGCACGGGATCCATCTTATTGTTAGTCGCACAGCAAAATGGTTCGGCTCAGAGGAAAGAAGAAACAGGCAAGGCAAGAACACCGAGATATTCTTACATAAAACTTCTCTTCATTGATAATGAAATAGGAGTACAAAATCTGGCCTAAGGCCGGTTACAAAAAGGAAAAGGAAAAGAAACAACAACTTCTCAGGGCTCGTTCGGGCCCGGTTCTCCATTGTCATCTTCCTCTGTCGGCTCTCATCAGCTTCTCCAGGTCGGATCCCTTTGAGCTCGGCAATGTCAATTTTGAGAGCTGCGGACACCTTGGTCTTGCACATTTCAAAGCCCTTGACGTAGGCGTCAAGGCTGGCCTCAAGGACTTCTTTCCTAAATTTTGGCGAGGCCTTGTAGCTGGATACGGCCTGCCCTACCTTGGCCTCGGCTCGCTCGGCCCTGGCCCCGGCCTCTCTGGCTCTGCCTTCGGCTTCCTCGGCACGTGCGTTGGCCTCGTCCGCATAGGCCACGGCCCCGGCCTTTTCGTGGCCCGCCTCAGCCGCCGCTTTCTCCGCGGCGACTGCTCTCTCCACGGCGGCTTGGGCCTCCCCTCGCGCCGCCCTAACCTCCTCCGCGGCGCATTGAAGCTGGCGATTCGGCTCCTCCTTTTGCGACGTGGCGGCCTTCAACCTCTCCAAGACCAACTCCAGCTTGGCCTCGGCCGCGATGCCCGGCCACCCTCGGCCCCGGCCCGGCTCTCCGCCTCCTTCAGTCGGCTGCCCAGATTCTCCTCCCGGGCCTTGGCCTTTGGTGAAGTTGAGCGAGGCTCTAGGACTGCGCCGCACTCTCCTTCCTGTACTTTTTGGCCCGCACCAACACCCTTGTAAGCGCGTCCGAAGAGTGGACCACCGCCTCACGAAGGCCGATCGCGCCGTTGGCCATCTGCAGCAATGGGAACATGATTAGCCCAAAAAGATCAGGGCATCGAAAACACGTCCGGAAACAGAGAAAGCTCAGAAGATTACCTGGACAACGGTGACCATCACCATATCCAGGAGTGCGGAGTGGCTCATTCCCCACATCTCCTCCTCGGACTCGGCAGTTCGACACCTGACAGAAGGCGGGAGGCTTGCGCGGCGTCCGCCATTGAGTTGAACCTGGGGACTGGCCGCGTCGTCCCCTCATGCAGACCCTCAACCCGAGGGCGAGATGAGCGGCGCACCAACTGTTGGGATGAGCTCTCCGACCCATCCCTCTGCTCTCTGGTCACCTCCGCCCCGGCTAGGGGTTCCTTGGCGACTGGCTCCCTCTCTCTGGTAGGGGGGTGCCCTCTTCATCTCCGGCTCGGCGGCAGCCGAAGGGCTAACAGCGACAGTTACCTGCCCCGCCTTGGGCACGTCAGTGATGGCAGGAGCCTCCTCATCGAGACCCACAATCACCACGGTGGTTTGGGTGGTGACCTGGATCTCTCCCTCCTCCACTTCGGTCCCGGCCGGCCTCGAGACCACTTCCCCAGCTGGCGCTTCCCTGGTCGGCTCTTCTGCAGGTGCTAGGGCCTTAGGGGCTTCCGCAGCTCGGGCCGACTCGGCCTGCTCCCTCCTCCGAAGTTTCTTCGCCGGCCTTGATGTTTGCCGGCTTCTTCTGCTTCAAGGCGGCTTCAAACTCCCGGTAAAGAACCTCATCGTTGCATCCAAAAACGAAAAGTGTCAGCAGCAGCACATAGTAACCCCCCGACCGAGACAGAAGGAATCAGACGTCGTGCTCACCAACTGTCGGGGCCAACTCAGCTTCTATCAGGTTCTCCTCAGACAGGAGTTCCTTGTAGCCAGGGATCTAGCAATTGGATAGCTGGGTGAAGAGTTCCCTATCCCTCTCCCCCACGGTGGCATTATCATTGGAGCTTGTGTCCGGCTCCACCCAATCGGGCCTAATCCCCTCAACATGGGCAAAAAGGAAGCGGGATTTCCACCCCCCGATCTTAGACGGGAGACCTAGGGGAAAGGCCCTACCCGACCTGGCGGTGAAAGCCCACCATGCCCTCTCACCTTGACGGCGGAGTTTATAAAATGCCCAGAACAGCGATAACCCTGGCTGGGCCCCCTCGAAATAGCAAAGAATTACAAAGGCACAGATGATCCGAATCAAGTTCGAAGTCAACTGCACCAGCACCAGCTTATATCTATCTAAAAGGTTCAGAAAAAGGGGTGGAGTGGAAGGCGCAACCCACACCGGAAGAACTCCTCATATAGAGCGATCCGATCGGGTAGGTGGAGGTTACCCTATCCTCAGGCCCCGGCGCGGACCGACGAATGAAGCTGGAAACCTGGTACTTAGCCCTAATGGTCTCTATGTCCTCTGGGGTCATATTGAGGTGACTCCCATTGGACCCGTAGGATCAAGACTCACCGCTGAGGGTGGAGCCGGGCGATGGGAAGACATAGGAACTGCCCTAATAGGAGAGGTTGAGATGGACAGAGGTTCAGTCGACGATGGTTGGCCGCGGACGGTAATTCCGCCCACCGGCTGAAACACCTAATGGGCTGAAGGGGTTTGGTCTTCACTGTTGGAATGGGAAGTTTCTACTAAAGGCCTCTTACCCTCCCTAACAGCACGGTGGTCCATGGGTGAAGATGAAGGACGAAACTAACCTGGGAATCGAAAAGAACTCGAAGGCGGAAAGACTCAGGTCGCAGAAAAATTTAAGAGAAGAAAGGCTAGAAGAAAGTAATGGCAATGTAAAAGCTTTCCCCAAGCCCTTGGGGTGCTTTTATACCCCCATTTCCAAACGACGATAATCAAGGGCTTGCCACGCGGCACTCTCCTGTTGCGCCATGGGCTGTCCGCTGAAAATCTCGCCTGCGCCCGAGACGTGCCACCTCGATTCACCCCAAGGAGCATGATCCCCGGCCAATCGCAGGGCAAAGAAGACGAAGAAGCAATGATGGCCCTCACCTTTTCCCAATCCCCGATAGGCTTCCTCTTCGAGGCGTACGGCGCTAACGTCATCTCCCACCTACCGCATGATTACAGAAGATTTTGAAGCGACACTGCCTCGGGACGACGCGCCAGCTCACCAAGCCATTAAAAGCACGCTAAAGAGCAATCATTCTTTAAATTTTTGCACCCCTCTCGCCCAAAGGGCAGCGGGCGCGTGGCCCTTCGCGCTCAGGGGCGGGGGGCATCTGATGTGGCTGATGCAGCCACAAGGATAATTATGGCAAAATCGAAACCTTAAGTCAGCCCCGGTATCTCCAAGTCCTCCAAGTCGGCCCTAACCTTCTCAGGTCGGCCCCGCTCGGCCCCAACATCTCCAAGTCCTCCAAGTCGGCCAAGTCGGCCCGACCTTCTCAGGTCGGCCCCACTCAGCCCTGGCATCTCCAAGTCCTCCAAGTCGGCCAAGTCGGCCCTAGCCTTCCCAGGTCGGCCCCGCTCGGCCCCGGCACCTCCGAGTCGGCCAAGTCAGCCGGCCTTCCCAGGTTGGCCCCGCTCGCCTCGGCACCTCGAGTCAGCCAAGTCGGCCCCAGCCTTCCCAGGTCGGCCCCGCTGGCCCCGGCACCTCCAAGTCGGCCAAGTCAGCCTCGACCTTCTCAGGTCGGCCCCACTCGGCCCCCAGCACCTCCGAGTTGGCCAAGTCAGCCCTGACCTTCCCAGGTCGGCACCGCTCGGCCCCGGCATCTCCAAGTCCTCCAAGTCAACCAAGTCGGCCCCGACCTTCCCAGGTCGGCCCCGCTCAGCCCCGGCACCTCCAAGTCGGCCAAGTCAGCCTCGACCTTCTCAGGTCGGCCCCGTTCGGCCCCCGGCACCTCCAAGTCGGCCAAGTCAGTCTCGACCTTCTCAAGTCGGCCCCACTCAACCCCGGCATCTCCAAGTCCTCCAAGTCGGCCAAGTCGGCCCCGGCCTTCCCAGGTCGGCCCCGCTCGGCCCCTGCACCTCCAAGTTGGCCAAGTCGCCCCGCTCGGCCCCGGCACCTCCAAGTCGGCCTCGACCTTCCCAGGTCTGCCACGCTCGGTTCCGGCACCTCCATGTCAGCCATGTCGGCCCCGGCCTTCCCAGGTCGGCCCCGTCGGCCCCGGCTCGGTCCTAGGTCGGCCCCGCACCTCCAAGTCGGCCCCAATCTTCCCAGGTCGGCCCCTCTGGTCCCAGCTTCTCTGGACCAGCCGTGTCAGCCCTGACCATCCCTGGTCGGCCTCGCCCCGGCACCTTCAGGACGGACCCAGAACAGTCCTGGCTATTTGCGCCACCGTCCTTCTGACCCACGCTGCCTGGCATCCTCAGGCCCAACTACCCGCTGGCCATGCCGCTAATGGGACTAGACCTAACTACCTGTCAGCACCGCTGACTGATGGGACATGGCTCACCAACCACCGTTTTTCTCCTTACTGATGGGACGTGGCTCACCAACCGTCATTTTTCTCCTCCTCCGATGGGATAGGACCCACCAACCAGCCAAGATTCATGCAACCTTCACAAACCCCGCAGACATTCCTTTCTCAGGAAACTCCACATGGTCGCACAGGGGTCAACCCCCTACAAAAGGGAAGGTCCACTCAAGAATAAGGTAACGCATACTCATATACTTGCTACCCTGATACCCATAAAGAAATTCCTATTTTTCTGAGAACTCATCTTTTCTCCTAGAGCTCATCTGAGCTCTTCCTCAGCTGTGACCCTTTTACTGACTTGAGCATCGGAGGGTCCCCACTGGAGCTTCCCTTTGGTCTTGGGACTTTTTGCAGGCCATCCAATCAGGCGAAGGATGGAAAATTAAGCAGCTCTCTTCTCCCAACGTTCAGGGCCGATGATCAGGCGTCATCAGCTACCACATCTTACAATTTAGAAATTCAACTCATAGCACCACCTATCAAAGAGAAAAAACCTATAGTAGATCTTCGATTATCCTGATCTCTTACAAAATCTACATCCACATATCCAATCAATATATAATTCTCATCATTATAATATATAGCAGCTCCAAAAGTACCATGAAGTATTGAAGAATCTACTTAACTACAGTCAAATGATCTCTTCTCGAATTTTTTGTATGCTTACTAACTGCTCCCACTAATGACAAATATAAGGCTTTTTACTACTGAAGAGTATGACACTTGAGACATCTTTGTCTTCTCTGTTTCGATGCTAAGGCATTATTTTGAAGACAACTTATATCCGATAGAAAATGGAATAATACTAATTGGTTTGGCATTCTATATATTGAAACCGTAGAAAATTCTCTCAACATAATTTTTTTGAGTTAATCAGGCTTTCCTTCTTCATGTCTTTAAATATAGTATCTTAAGTATCCAATTTGCGGCATCCAAATATTCCATATCAAACTCTCTAGCTAATTGAGCCTTAAAGGCTACAATAGCATCTCCACTAGTACATATGGCCAATAGGTCATTAATATATAATAACAGAATGATAAAATTATCAATTACTATATCTATAAAAATAGGCACAATGTTCAGCATCATATCTTGAAAATCAAAGTTTACAATGAAATAATAAAATCACTTGTACTAGCACCTTGGTGCCTATTTCAAATCATAAAGTGATCTCTTCAACTAAGAAACTAGATGCTTTTTTTGTTTCTTCAACAAAGCCTTCGAGTTAAGTCATGTATATTTCTCCATTAAGATTTCTATGCAAAAAAGTAGTTTTCACATTTAGTTGCTTAAGCTCCAAATCGAATACAACGATCATGCTTAACAACACACAAATAGTAGTTAAATGAATAATTGGAAAAAAAAATCATCGGAGTCAATGCCTAACTTCTAAGCATAACCTTTTACTACCAATCGGGTTTTATATCTTCAATATTTCAATTAGGTCCTCCTTCAGCTTGAGACCCATTTGCATCTATTAGCCTTCCTTGATAGTTCAATAAACTCTCAAATCTTATTCTTCTGTAAAGTTACCATCTCCTCTACTAATAGCTACTCTCCAAAGATTAACATTTATGGAGTCACATGTCTCCCTGTATGAACATGGCTTGCCATTATCTGTATTTGAACTTAATAATATTAAATTAAAATTTATTAAAAGTATAGGCTTTATATACTTTTTTGGGGTCATATTTATGCAATATATATGATCATATCACGTGCCTAGCTCATGTCATGGTTGGGATCATGGCAAGATCTCTATTATCTCTATTATTTAATGCATAAGGGCTTTCTTAGATGAAGATGCTTTGGACAGAAAGTAGGTTTGTCAACAAACTATAATCAAGGCTTAATCTTATACTTTATGGCTAATCATCATAACCATTATTTTCAAGTTTTCAATATTAAAAACATGAGGGCTTTGTTGATTCAAGGGATGTTGGGTGGAAAGCAGATTGTCCACCAAAATTATAATCAATCTCCAGGGAAACCATCCAATAAAAACTACTTTAAGCCTAATGGGTAGAATGTTAGACTGGAATTCTAGTATATCTTGGTGCTTGTAACACTAGTGCCTTAAAGCTTGTTTGGAAAAGGTTTTGGAGAGGAAAAGAAAGAAAAATAAAGAAGATGTATTGAAGCACTTCTGTTTAAAAGTTTTTTTAAATGAAAAAGAAAAGTTTAAAAGTTTTTAAAATAAAAAGAAAAAGTTTAAAAGTTTCTAATACCTTCTCAAATGCCTCAATAATAAAATTATTAATCCTTCAAATCGAAAGGTTTGAATTGAAGGATTTGCTTTACTTTTTTTATTTAATCAAATAAGAATAAGATGCGAAATCTTTTTTTATATTTTATAAGACCTTGAATAAATAAAAAAATTTAACTTCACCTTTTTTATTTTTATTTTTATTTACATTTAAAACCCTTTCTTTTTCTCTCTCCCTTTGACCCTTAAATGTAGTGATGATGGACTTGTGCTCCAGCTCATCTAGCAGGAAAATTATAAAAGAAAAACTTGACCCTTCTTAAGACCTTTGAGGTCTTATCGGACAGCTTTGACTACAATCTAAAAAGAACGGTGCCACTAAACTTGAGAATCATTACATTCCGGTGGAGCAAACACTACAACAAAAATCCTTTTTCGCAACTCTTTTTTTTCGACGCTGTAGCATCGGAAAATGCACAGACCGATGATGCTTTTAAAAAGCGTCGGCATATTAGTTAAGTTTGCCGACGCTTTTAAGCGTCGGCATAGCACGACGCTTATTAGCGTCATGTAATTAACTAATAAGAAAGTTTGCAAGCGTCGGCACGGGACGACGATTAAAAGCATCGTCATATACCGATATATATATTTGCAACCGAGCTTCCTTCCTCCCCACGTGTTCTGTGTGTGATGCCCTAGCCGCGCGCAGACTGCCTCCCTGCCTCTGTGCTGCCCTAGCCGCCTCCCTGCCGTGATTTGCCTCGCCTCCTCCCGTGGACGCTCTCTTCCCCGACGGAGGTGTATCGGTCGGCCTCTCTCCTCTCGAAGGTAAGATCAAAATCTATTTCTTACGCTTATTTTCATCGTCCGGGGTTGATTTTCATCTTCCAGGTGGCTGTTGGCATCGGCCTTAGGATTGGTGCTCTGGATTTGTGGACCGGAAGATTGAAAGGAGAAAATCTGAGACTCTGCGACTGCCGCTGCCCCCTCATAGTCTCCTCCGATCCCCTCTCCTTCTCTAGGTATGAACATGTTTTTCTTTCTGTTTGGATTAAATTAATCGTGAGAATTGGATTCTATCTTGTTCATTTTCTTATCCAATTGATGGCGGCATATTTTTGGGGACAGAAATGAGATCTCTTTTGTTTGGATGAGTTTGCTTCATCCTCAGTAACTAGGTGCTTTGTCATGTATCACTCCATAGTCCTTTCGCATCCTGTGGTTAGTCCAAGCTTTGGGGCACTTTGTTCTCTTTAACCTTTATTCAGATAAAAATTCTGCATTGCATGTTCCTGCGTTCAACTAAAGCGGTATTTCTCTTTTGGCGGTTTTAATTTGCTTTCTTTGTCATATGTTGTCAGCTCTGAGATATGCTGAAGGCAACTTTGTATAGATCTTGGGAGTTTTCATTCTTTGTCGTATATTCGTGGTTCTTGAGTTACGCTGAAGGCAATGTTGTGTCAACCCTGGCAGTTTTCATTAGTCTTCTGGTTTGTATATCGTCAATTTTGAGTCATGGCTAAATCCCGTTACTATCTTCTAATCCGGATGTCATTTTCTTTTATAGGGTAATCATTAATTCATTAATAATAGCTAACTGGCATGAACTGGCATCAATTAATCTCAAGCCATTCTTGGTACAGGGTTCTAGTTTTTACTGATTATACTTGAATATCTTACATGATCATGAATCATTATGTCATATTTATGTAGAAGTCCCTGAAATAGTTTGACAGATCTTTGTGGAAGGGATAATTAGGTCTGCTCCCAGCTAATTAAACACAAAAAAATGCTATAAATTTGTTAAGCGCATGACTAACCCGGACCACGCAGCTGTAAAGTATTATAACGTCAGAAACCATCCGTTTTCATGCGAATCACTGATGATTTCTGAACCTCATATTTGAGTTTTTTGAGCTCCCATATTCCAAATATTCGATATCAGAATTGTCCTCGAATATTGACCTATAAAGAGTACAAGGACAAAAGTATGAAACTACTGCAATATTTAATATCAAAAATTATTGTGCTTTACTTCTTTCAAAAGTTTTACTTCTTTCACCATGAATGTGCATTTTTGGGGCTATGTCAGACTTATGATGGTAAAATACGTGCAGGATATTGGATAAAAGTTGGTTGTTTATCGATCATTTATCCTACAATGGATAAAAGTTGGATAAATAAATCGAGAAATACAAAAGAATATTTAGATGGAGTTCGTGAGTTCATTAAATTTGGTTTGGATAAAGGTAGTTTGAATGGAAAGATTTCATGTCCGTGTCGGCGATGTGTTAACAATTCTTATTTAGATCCACAAACTGTTGAAGAACATTTGATATGGAATGGTTTTTCAAGAGGTTATACTGTATGGGTTTTCCATAGAGAATGTACGTTGCCATTATCAAGTAATCAACCCTCCTCGTCTGATCTTGGATCTGGTAATATGCAAGATAACCTTGTAGGAGATGATATGACAGGTTTAATCACGGATGCTTTTCGACATGGTGTTCAAAACTTTGTAGGATCAACTAATATACATGAAACGGATGGAATATGTGATGGTTTTACATCTATGGAACAAACATTTGTTGAAGATGCATGAGTCAGCTCGGTATCATAATTTAACTAAAGATGCAGATGAACAATTATATCGGGTTGTTTGAAATTTTCTAAGATCTCTTTTCTTATACATTTATTATATAAAATATATGAATGGATGGTCAGGAAAGAGTTTTACCATGCTTCTTAAATTACTAAAGGATGCATTTCCAGAAGGCATTGATTTACCATCCTCTTATTATGAAGCAAAGAAAGTTGTCAACAAATTAGATCTTGGATATCAAAAGATCCATAGTTGTCCAAAAGACTGTATGTTATATCATGGTGGAAATGCTGATCGAGAGTCATGCAATGTATGTGGATCTTCGCGATGGAGGAGACATGAAGAGGATGAGGATGATGTAACGAACAAAACAAAAAAACCGGCGAAGTATTGCGTTACTTTCCTCTTATTCCTCGATTGAAAAGGCTATATTATCATCGAAAGCAGCTTCATTAATGAGATGGCATGATGAAGGGCGTACGAAGGATGGAATGTTGAGACATCCAGCAGATAGTTTAGCATGGAAAGCTTTTGATGTTAGGCATTCTGATTTTGCCTCTGATATTCGTAATGTTCGTTTGGGTTTAGCTTCAGATGGCTTCAATCCTTTTCGCACTCTAAATTCTACATATAGCACTTGGCCAGTTGTTCTAATACCATACAATTTACCACCATGGTTGTGCATGAAGCAATCATCACTTATCTTGTCAATGGTTATTCCAGGTGATAAGGGTCCAGGAAATGATATAGATATTTTTCTACAGCCTTTAATAGAGGAATTGAAACAGTTATGGGAAGGTGTCGATGCAATTGATGCTTCAAATGGTGAAACATTTAAACTACGGGCAGCTCTGTTGTGGACTATTAATGATTTTCCAGCATATGCCAATTTATCTGGCTGGAGTACAAAAGGAAGGGTTGCATGTCCTTGTTGTGCAGATTCGACACATTCAAATTGGTTAAAACATGGAGGAAAATTTTGTTATATGGGACATCGCCGATGGTTAGAACCAAATCATCCGTTTCGTTTTCAGAAAGATTTATTTGATGGTACCATAGAGTTGGGATGTGCACCTATTCCACCGTCTGGAACTAATGTTCGTATGCAAATTGATTCCATCAGTTACAAATATGGTAAATTCTCAAAGTCTTCTCAAAAAAGAGGAAGGAATGATCAAGAAGAAGTGACAATTGGTAGTATGGATGCACAGATATTTGAAGATCCAGATAATTTTTTGGAAAAAGAAAATGAGGAAGATGTACAGATACCATCCACAAATCAGCCTATCAAACATATATGGAAGAAAAGAAGTATCTTTTTTGACTTACCTTATTGGGAACATAATCTGATTCGACATAATCTTGATGTCATGCACATAGAGAAGAATGTTTGTGATAATCTGCTTGGAACATTGTTGAATCTTGATGGAAAGACCAAAGATAACATGAAGGCACGATTGGATTTAAAGGAATTGGGTATCCGACCGGAGCTTCATCCTATAATGCTTGCTAATGATAGAATTTATTTGCCTCCTGCATCTTATACAATGTCTCCTCAAGAAAAAAATAATTTTCTTACAGTATTGAAAAATATTAAAGTACCTGATGGATATGCATCAAACATTTCAAGGTGTGTGCATCTTAAAGATATGAAAATTTCTAATCTCAAAAGTCATGATGGTCACATATTGATGCAAGATATCTTACCAATAGCGGCAAGATCATCAGTGCCTAAACAAGTTCTTGCAGTTATAATTCGGCTATCATCATTCTTTAAGGCATTATGTTCAAAAGTTATTGATCCTGAAGAGATTGATCAGTTGGAGTCTGATGTGACCATTACACTTTGTCTGATGGAAAAGATTTTTCCTCCTGGATTTTTTACTATTATGGTACATCTACTCATTCACTTGGCTTCGGAAGTCAAGCTTGGCGGACCGGTACATTATAGATGGATGTATCCTATTGAGAGGTATGCTATAGTCTGATTTATCCTAATGACCGGTATACCATAATTTCTACCAAAAGTAGCATCATCATTATGCTATGTTTAGAAATTTATTTATCTTGTAGGTACCTTATGCGATTGAAAGATTATGTACGAAACAGAGCCTATCCAGAGGGTTCGATTGCGGAAGGATATATTGCTGAAGAGTGTTTGACATTTTGTTCAAGATATCTTCAAGGTGTAGAGACAGTGTTTAATAGACCTCAACGGTATGGTGATTTCGTTGATAATGCAGAATTGTATAAGTTCTCAACTGCAGGTAGAGTAATGGGAAAAACTGAAACTATTGTATTGGATCATAAATCAATGGCACAAGCACATCGTTATGTGTTACTCCATAGTGAAATGATATCTGAGTATCGTAGGTTAGTATGATTTATTGCATTTCAAGATTAAGATATCATATCTTTTTTTTTTTGCTCTAAATGAACAAAATACGTTTTATGCAGCGAATTTTTATTGTCTCAACGGCAAGCTAACCATAGCACTCGACCTAATCCAAGGATTGAGCAGCGATGGTTAGTCGAGTTATTTCCTACATGGCTTTCAAAACAGGTTTGACATATACTTCGAGAATATATGGATTGATTTAACATCAAATAACCTATTAACATTCCTTATTATTTCTTAGGTATCAACGATGATGGAGAGAAATTTGTCAGCTGAATTAATAGCCCTGGCTCGAGGACCTAACAAAGTTGTCAATAGATATAGTGGTTTCATAATCAACGGTTTTAAATTCCATACTAAAGATCGTGAGAAATTTAGGAAAACACAAATAGCGGTGTTATGGTGGAAGCAGATGGAAAAACTTATTATGGTGCACTAAATGATATCTATGAGTTAGATTACTATGGAGTCTTTAAAGTCATATTATTTAGATGTGATTGGGTAGATATAAACTCATCAAGGGGTTTGAAAAAAGATACAAATGGATTTACACTTGTAAATTTTACAAGGTTGATACATACTGGTGTCTTATTGAAGGATGATCCATTCATTTTTTCTTCTCAAGCTCGTCAAGTATTTTTATACAAGATGCAAAAGATAAAGATTGGGCTATTGTTATTAAAACAAAACCTAGGGACTTATATGATATGGGAAAGCAGCTAGAAGATGATGAAGACGATGACACTTATACGCATTCCATGCCATTCAATTTTGTGCCGGTTGATGACGTACATGCTACGGTATCCTTGGTTAGGACAGATTTTGCAACAAATGATAATGCTTGATTCTGATTGGTACTAAATTTTGCAATGTATTGAATTTTGTAATAATTAAGTCTTTAAAGTTATATTTATTTTTTACTAACTTTGACTCTGATGTAAATGATAGGTGACATTATGCATAGCTCACGGACAGAGGCCGACCCCTCTACTTCAGCACAGCAGGATCATGCTGGTCCTTCGTCATTACCGGACGCTGCATCTATTCCAGAGGCATATCAGTCTACTGCAGGTCCGTCATCCTCGGGGCATCATGATCCTGTTGTCGGTGCAGAGACGATGAGCTTCATATTCAAGGTAATTTTTTTTATTTGATTCTATAAAATTTCTTTACGCTTCTTACTATAATTTACCTATATCTATTTTTATGCAGACGGATCTGGTAGGATTACATGCAGACGCGGGGCCATGGGAGTACGAGATGTATGGCAGATGCGTGATGGTGATAAGATCGTAATTGAGTGCAATCGGCTGGGGCAGCCAATTAAAAAAGCCTCTAGCTTATTGAGTTCCTTTTTAGGGAGTGTTGCACGGAGGCATCAGCTTTGTCCATTGAGTTATGCAAAATGGAATGATATGCTTCCGTCGTATAAAGTCGAGATTCTACGAGTTGTGCAGGTAAACAAAAGAATCTAAACATCAAACATTATGTATATTATGACATGTTTTATATTTGAACAGTTTTAATATTTTATCTTTTGCAGGGCAAGTTTGCACTTCCTCCATCCGCTAATGAGTTTGTACTGAAGTCTCTCAACCGGAAATGGAAAGAATATAAGTCATATTTGAAGACGAAGTACAAGCTGCCGGGTATGACCGAGGAGCAGGTAGTTGGTACTTGTCCTCCTGAGGTACCCCCTCATCAGTGGATGGAGTTGGTTCATTATTGGTTCTCCGAGAGGGACAGGTATCTTGTTACTTAATATTCTTGTTATTTAATCTTTTAAGATACTTTATTAAAATATTTATTTAATTTTGCAGACATATTCTAATATTGGTAAAGCTGCACGAGCATCTCTGTCTGTTCCCCATACATCGGGATCCAAGAGTTATGCGCGAATCAGGCAACAATTCGTATGTTTCTTAAACTATAAATTCTTAAACTAATTATGTTCATTTATATGTCATAAAGAGGAGGTTCATGAAATATAATATTAGCTTTGAATTCTTAAATCTATGGATGCCTCACGGTTGTGTGATATAGTGAAGAATGGATATTACGGATGAATGCATTGATGTGCTAGGTCTGTATAAATGAATTGAATCTCTTTTCTTAAGGAAACTTGAATCAAATAGAATTAAATGTAGCATTGAATCAAATAGAATTAAATGTTGAAACTTTCGTTGAAACTCTCATTGAAACTATCATTGAAACATAATTGATAATTTAGAATCATGTTGAAACTCTCATTGAAACTTTCGTTGAAACATAATTGATTTAGAATCATGTTGAAACTCTCATTGAAACTCTCGTTGAAGCATAATTGAATAATTACTTATTATGTTGAAACTCTCGTTGAAACATAATTGATAATTTAGAATTGTGTTGAAACTCTCGTTGAAACATAATTGGTAATTTAGAATTATGTTGAAACTCTCATTGAAACTATCATTGAAACATAATTGATAATTTAGAAATATGTTGAAACTCTCATTGAAATTGAAACATAATTGAATAATTACTTTATGTTGAAACTCTCATTGAAACTCTCGTTGAAACATAATTGATAATTTAGAAACTCTCATTGAAACATGTTGAAACTCTCATTGAAACATAATTGATAATTTAGAATTATGTTGAAACTCTCATTGAAACTCTCATTGAAACTATCATTGAAACATAATTGATAATTTTATGTTGAAACTCTCATTGAAACTCTTGTTGAAACATAATTGAATAATTTATAATTATGTTCAAACTATCGTTGAAACTCTCATTGAAACTATCATTGAAACATAATTGATAATTTAGAATTATGTTGAAACTCTCATTGAAACAATTGAATAATTACTTATTATGTTGAAACTATCGTTGAAACTCTATTGAAACTATCATTGAAACATGATTGATAATTTAGAATTATGTTGAAACTCTCATTGAAACTCTCATTGAAACATAATTGAATAATTTACAATTATGTTGAAACTCTCATTGAAAATTGAAACAATCATTGAAACATAATTGAATAATTTGAATTATCTTGAAACTCTCATTAAACATAATTGAATAATTTAGAATTATGTTGAAACTCTCGTTGAAACTCTCGTTGAAACATAATTGAATAATTTATAGTCCCTCTTTACAAATCAAAATGAATTGTATAATTTATTTATAAATTGGTTCAAATATTTATAAATATATATATATTTTTTTTATAGATGGATGAGCATGGGAGGGAACCCGGTGTGGTGGAGTTTTACCGGATGACTCATACTCACCATGATGGCACTTTTGTCAGGGATGAGTCGAGGGATTTATATGTAATTATTTATTACAATTATTTCGTACAATAATTTTAATTTGATTATCTTATTCAGTAAGATCTAACTAATTTTTCTAAATTAATACAGGAAAGAGCTGCATCTCTTGTTGCTGAGCGTGTCGATGACTCTACAGCATCTTCTACGCAGAGTAGTCGCATCGAGGCCGAGGTGTTTACAGAGTTGATGGGGCCAGAGCGCTACGGTCGAGTGAGGGGTTATGGAGTTGGAGTTACCCCCACTCAGTTATCTGAGGTGAGTAGACTTACGCGTGATGCTGCAGATGCTGTTCATGATACACGTGTTCGCAGACTTGAGCATGCGGTTGAGGAGATACAGCGGTCGAGTGCTGCAGCGTTGGAGGAGATGCAGCGGTCGAGTGCCATTGCGATGGAGGAGATGCAACGGTCGAGTGCCGTTGCGATGGAGGAGATGCAACGGAGGAGTGCAGCCGATAGAGCATTGATTGATTCCATGAGAGATCACATTGAGCGGCTTACATCTCTCATACAAACGGTTGTTCCACATCAGGTAAATACATATATTATTAAATATATATTTTTATATTAAATTAATTATTTGTTTAATATTCATAGATAGTTTTGTAAATTAAATATTTTTAATTTTTCTTATAGGCTTCTGGAGCATCAGATCCTCGCGGACAGGGTGACGACCTTCCTCCTGCAGATCATTGACCTCGGCTCTTTTTATTTTATATCTTTCATCTCATGTATTTTTAAATTTTGTGAAACTTTAAATTGTAATGAAATTTATATTTGAACTTGATGTAATGAAATTTATATTTGAACTTTTATTTTGGATGTGAAGAATGTGTGCAATGTGATTTGTGATTTTGTTTGTTATGATTGCATTGCCCGGTTTAATTTAGAATTTGATCTTAATTAATTGCACAGGTTTAATATAATTTTTTTGGTTATTTTATTTTTAAAAAAATGTTACATTTTGCCTACGCTTTAAAGCGTCGAAAACGTTCCCGATGCTTTTAAAAAGCGTCGGCAATAAAAAAATAACCGAACAATTATGAATTTACGACGCGTCGATGCTTTAAAGCATCGTTACGAGAAAATTTTACCCACCCTTTAAAGTGTCGGCAAACGATATATTTAGGGTCGCTACACTGTATATTTGTTGTAGTATGCACTGCATTGCTTTTTATTAAAACAAATAATCGGAGTTCAAAAGCGTACCCAATGAGGCTCTAATAAAGGTGATTAACATTAATGCAGTCCTAATTCATCACCACATAAATTTGGTGTATTTCAACAATCTGGCACTCCTATCAATTTTAATTCTAGAATCCATATAGACAACTCCAATTTATGGATTCCCTTGTAGGTATCGTATTTCCCGGACGTGTCTACCTTACTAAAAAGAAGAGTGATCCATGAATAATTGCTTATTAAGTAGTAGAATATAGCAGTTACATACTGAGGTATTATATTAAATATGCCATTCAATTGTTACCAACTGTCATATAGTAACGGTAGTAGTCTATGCTTTGCTTTCACTGATTTACATGATTAAAGAGGCATCCCTAGCCACATTGCTTGAAAGTACAGGAATATATTAATATACAACTAGGGATGTAATCGAGCCAAATTGAGTTGATATAGTGCCAAGCTCGAGTTCGACTCGACTCTAGAATTTGAAGCTCGAAACTTGATTCGAGCTCGATCGATTTCTTATTTAGAGCTCAAATTAAGCTATGAAATACTTGATATATTCGAACTCGACTCGACTCGATTTGAATTTTTATGTACAAATTAAAAAAATAATTTTTAAATTAAAATAAAATATGTTCTCAACTAAAATTTTAAAGAAATTTTATATAATTAGGATAATATTATAAATATGTATAATATAAGGGTAAAATAGTAAAATTAAGTAAACTCAATTAAGCTCGTAAGCTTTTCGAGCCGAGTATTTTAATATTCAAACTTAACTTGATAATATACTCGAGTAGCTCGAACTCGAGCTCGACTTGATAAGCAGCGAGTTGGCTTCGAGTATTTTTCGAATCGATTTGAGCTACTTGCAAATTGTCTCAACTCAAGTTACACCCTTATATACAACCATACTGTATATGGCCTAAAGTGGAAAAAGAATGAATGGGGCATTTAGGTATCGTCTACTGGCTAGTGAAGCTACCATGAAGAACCTTTGAAAGAATGAATGGAAAAAGAAGAGTTGTGCAAGATCCTGCTGTCCACTCTTTTAACTCTCTTTCCACTTGACGTTTTATTACTCTGTTGTGGTAGTGGGAATAGTAACTGAAGGAAATCTTTCTGCAACTATAAATAGCCCAAGGATGGGAATGGAGATGCCAATCTTGCCTTCTCTTCCAAGACCTTCATTGATTTGCTCTCTCTCTCTCTCTCTCTCTCTCTCATGTCTCTTAAGAATCGTTTCTATTCTTGCATCCTTCTTATTATGCTAATTCTTGTTAATGAATCTCTTTCATCAGAAGGAAGGCATTGAAGGCTGAGGAGTTTAAAACTACGGGATGTAAAGTATGCCCAGCACGAGATGGCAACAATATCGAAGGAATGATAAACCACATGGCCTTGCACATTAAAATAAAGTATGAAGGCCGTGAACTTGAGGAGCCCTTAGAAAGTCCCCGACCCACGACACCAGGGCACAGCCCCGGTGGAGGCCATAATTAAAAGTTAGCCCCTCCGTATGTATGTGTGTATATGTCTTTATATGTATATTTCGTTCCCTTGTTTTGATTGTGCAAGTTCGATGAACTTTAGCTATTTTATGTGTTTCATCTAGGCAGTAATGTTTATAAGTTTGTTATATATGCAATGCATTAGTTCTTGGTCGCTAAAGCGCGAGGAGTCTTTTTCTTTAGGTCTTAATTTGCTGCTTATCTTGTTTTATATATATATATAAGCCGGTAACGTTAATGAGTTTGTTGATGTAATGCATTGTCACTCGAAACTTGAAGCTGGTGTTTTCTTATTTTTTAGCTCTCTCTCTCTCTCTCTCTCTCTCTCTCTCTCTCTCTCTCTCTCTAAGTCTGTATAATTTATGTTTCATGAGGAAGAAAATAGGGGAAATAAGGTGAAATTAGGCAAATGAGTGTGACTAGCTTGCATTATTTTAGACTTGTTCGAAGTTTCACAACGACAACAATAAATTAATCATAGTCCTTAATATTTTTGCAGTAATTCATAGAAATCATACTTTATAATAAGTTAATTAATGATAATAAAAAAAGTGATATCTTCATGGTCGTGTCTTCCTATTCCTCGGCATTTGAATAACAATTTCATTCTTAGGCTTTCTCCAATGGTAAGATGTGAGATCAATCAGCTATAGTCTTCCAACTAGCAACTTGGTTTGGTTTTACTCCATTAATTAAACAAACTGGCTGGTGGAGTCATGTGTCACTGATGGCAGCATGGACGACCCCTTTACCAGCAAAGGCCAGGATTTGCTTCTACTTTTATTTTTGAAAGATAGAAGAACATCATAGCAGAACCCATCTTGTGTAACTTGTCGTTAATTCACCGGAAGAAGTACGTGAACATGTTGCTTTACCCCTCATGAGTTTATGAATATGCCGTCGGTCAGACAAACTTAACCTGTCCCTTTATTATACATATGTATGAGACCATAATTTTATTATATTTGAATGACTTAGAAGTAGCCGCAATCTCCAGTCATGGAACGTCTCGGACCATCCAATCGAGCAACTTCGTTGGCCGGCATTTATCGTGTGCCTGGAGGTAGATCTTCTCATGATTCCAACTTCTCTCAACCGTCCATTGGGGTTGGTCAAATAATTTTTTAAAGCCAGGTAAGTGTACCTGAATATATATAATACCATTGATTTGGTGTGTCTATAATAAATAATTCTGTTACCAGTGTGCCGTACGGCTTGCAAAGAAAAATTAAGAAAGAAAAAGAAAAATAGTGCTCATGGCTCCATCAAAGTTGGTGATAGAGAGAGCTCCCCAGCTCGAGGAGCCGACCAAGCGTGCTATATAGGATCCACCAAGGATCTTTGTGATGCCTGTTCCTTTTTGGAGGACTTAAATAAATAGTTCCATCAGGGGAAATTTATGCCCCAAAATTTTAAATTAAGCGTCTTCACGACGCTTTCATGCCTATATAGCTCAGAGAAAAAAATTTGTACATCGCCTTTAGTGCAGCATGATATGTATCAAATGCGATGATTTGCTTGTACCTATGCCAAAAAGTTTATTCATGGGTTTCACATCGCTGATATATGGATTCATACATGGATGAATTATTGCGTTTAATGCAGATCATGCTGCACCGAATAATATACAGAGACTTTTTCATAACTTCGAAGGAGCATTCTCATACCTTTTCTTCCTTTGGGGACTTATAAAAAGTTGGCATCACTTCTGAAAGGGGAGCGAGTGAGGTCCAGCATACATCAGGTTTCTATTAAAATGTCAGTGAGTATTGGCCAATGACTTGCTTTCAATATGTTGATGGCAAGTTGCCACACAGTGTAAAAAGTGAGTGAATACTATTAGCCCTTTTTTAAAAATTAATTTTTATTTTTTAACTTCCTTCACTTTTATTTTTCTCTATTTCTATCTCTCCCTACATCATAAACAATTGATGAGCATGATTTAGACAGGAGATGCATCATGTCGTAATGAAATTTAAAAAAATAGTTTAAAATATGTAAAAAAAATAAAAAATGAGATGCTACAATAAATTCATTTTTTTTTCAAAAGTAAAAATGTTATGTACTTCATTACAAAAAAACCTACTAATCCACTGGGCTGCAGGTTTAGTTTTTATTATTTTGTGTTATCTTACTATTTAATTTCTCAATCTTCAGAGAAGAGTGTGGGAGACATTTTCATGCTAATCAAGAAAAGCTGCAATTTCGTTAGATTAAATAAAAACATGCTAGCATCCCTTGATCAAAAGAACTGGATAGCATATAGGGAACATACAATTAGCTAGACATATTCTATATGGGAACATATAATTAGCTAGACATATTACCTGATCAAGGAGATTAGAGAATATATAAAAAATACAAAAGCAGCATTATTTGCTACTTAGAAGATAAAAATTGAATTTAAAATTCAAATTTTAATTGATTTATCCCTTGCTAACTAATATTCCATTCTTTTGTTTTTCAGAATGTTGGTGACAAAATCATTGTCATTCAACTAAGAAGAAAATGGGAAAATAAATCTAGAGAAATATTATTAAAAGGAGAGAGAAGGAAAGAAAAAGAAAATAACAAATGAGGAATAGGTATAGGAGTCGCTGATGCATTATAAATTGATATAGATCCATTCTCTTTTATGGTAAATACTTTGGCATTACTTATCTCATCAAGCTTGTTGCTAGTTCTATTATAGTCTTGACAACTAATGTAACTCTATATTATAAGATTTTAATTATTATCTTGACTAATGTAGCTATGATATTTGGATGTTGCACTATATAAAAGAAATGATCAATTATAGATCCTTGAATATCAGCAAAGCACAAACAAACAATGAAATGTATGGGCATATACTTCTGTTCTAGTACTAGTTTTAAGTACTCACAGCACCTCTGTCTCATGGGTGCAACCAACATTTATTCTTTGATCATTATCACAGTGTTATTGTGATTCTTATATTAGGATGCGCTATTGATCAATGAGGATGAAGCATCAGTTTGCTAACTGAAGGGTAACCAAGTAGTAGTACCATCAATAAACCAAGTAGGCTTCTCAGCATGATCTCTATGCATCATCTATAATTAACAACATGTGCATCATGAATTAACAAGATTTATTTGTTAATTAACTAGCATGGCTTATACGTAACAATAGTTCAAATGTTTATGTGATGATTTCTTAATAACGGATATTAAAGTTATTCTTTCCCAATATCTTTGAGCCTTTTTGGTACTTTTTTTTTTTTTTTGGAATTAGATTAACTAGATCACACATTTAACAACATTTAGGAAGCGATGTAAAAAATTTTATTAAGCATAAACAATTTATTTTTATTAGTTTATCAATATGTATTTGATTCTCACAAGTCACTAAAAGAAAAAAAAGTCATATAAAAATCTATGACTTTCAATAAATTAAACCTAACAGCAAAATTATTTAAACAAATCAAATTTCATAATTTAAAACACAATCACTGCTTGTTCAAGCTAAACGTGTCACAAATTTATTAAAAAAAAAATTATTCAAATTCATATATGCTTTAACTAGAGTGGTGTTTCATTAAGCCATTTTTTTTTTTTTTCAATTTCTTTAAGCCATCAAACTATTATTTTTTAATCAATTAAATTTTTTAACTGATCAAATAATTAACTTTTTTAGTTGGTTCTTTCTCTTTTTTTTTAACAGAGAATTTTTTTTCAAACAAAAATTATTATTTTTGACATTCTATTATTTTTTTAACCAAATGTTTTTCTTTTTTTTCCTATGGTGAACATTATTTTTTTCAGTTAGAATTTTTTTTAAAACATCAAAATATTAAAAGAAAAACTCAGCTTTGATTTGGAAGGATATGGGAGAGGATAAGGCAAAGTGACGCATGATTGGGAGCATGGTGTTGTGGTTCACAGAGTGCCATGTGGCTCCATTTTGCGCATTTTAATGGTCTGCGGAGAGACACGGCTTCCGTGCAGGACACGGCTTCTAATCCATGGAGGACGCAACGAAACCCCCTTCAACCTTTTATGTTCAAGATTGAGGAATCATTCTACATAGAATTATATATCTGAATGTTCTGGATTGTGATACATTTTAGGTTGATGTCTCTGATTATTTCTATTGGAAAAGTTTGGCTATTATGTATCATCCCTAGTGGCAGAGCTAACATATTTTTAGCCAAGCCATAGATGTAGATATGAGTGGCACCTGCCAGCAATTATACGACCCATGACCATATTCATATGTACGTGTGGCCAAGAGTTTGTTGACTCCACTGCCCAAATATAAATCGAATTTAGGAGGTACATGTATGGCATCACGTATTTTCTTTTTCTTTATACCTATTCCTCATTTGTTAAGCCCAACTCAACCATCCGTAGATAATTATTTATGATTTGACAAAACCATTATAGGCGGCTATGGTGGAATGAATCACTAATTTTTTGAAGAAAAAAAAGAAATTATAAAATATTATCCTCACGTCCAAGGCTATGGTGGAAGATCACTAATTCTTGAAGAAGAATAGAAAAAGAAAAAGAAATTATAAATATCATCCTCACGTCCACTTATTGCAGTTCATGACTATCCTTTTAGGAAATAATAAATATTAAATCAATACTATTTATGTTATCTTATGCTATAATAAATGATTGCAGAATTTGGTTATGTTAATGTTTTAATTGATATTCATCTTAACTCTAATACATTCTTTGAACTATATTATTTATACAATCTCATATCATCATAAATGGTTATATGAATTCTGCACTATAACTATATGACCATGTGATCAGCTAATAATTCTTTGAACTCTGGTATGTTATATAATATGATATAAAATGATATGTGCTTTCTACATTATGATGTAGTAGGTGTATAATGGGTTGATATTTAGACATCTCTGCTAATAGGATAGTACTATCCTTGTATGCGGGCTGCACACATATTTGTTCTAATTTGACCGCTAGCAGTACTCTATCTGAGCTTTAGACAATTTGTCTGAGCTTTTAAGTCATCTATTTTAACGTCTCTAGATAACTTCTATTTGATATTTATGTTACGATCATTCTTATACATGCATATATACTAATATGCAAATGTGTATGGTAATTTCTTTATTTTTATTTTTGATACTATTGAACCTTTGAGCTATTTACGCGAGACGTTCTTAGTAAATAATATATTATTGTTTATGTTTCAATAATAAGCATTACTATCTATGATTTGTTCATATGCATTATTGTTTTAAATTTATTGGTAAGCATTATAGTCTATGATTTAAGGATATCAAGCTATAGCATTTTACAAGATACATAAACATGTTAATTACTATTTATAAATTGATAATTTCATACATTAATGTTAAACCTTTGAGATGATACCATTGACAGTTTTCTAACATAAGACACATTTCTTCTTATGATTTGAAAATGTCATGTTTTAGTACCTTACTATTATATATACCTATAATGAATTATTGGTATTACATTAGTCCTATTCACTAAGTGCGATCTTACTACCCATAATGTTTTCCCTATAGTCGACCCTTGATTAGGTAAACAAGTTGCATTTCTTTGAAGGTCTTTTTGGGAAAATGTAGGCTTGCTATCTCACTTTCTTTGGGCTATATTGATCAAACTAAGGATATTTCTTTTATATAACTCTTGGGTAGTATACATGGAGCTCCATAGTTACCATATAGAAAGGTCTTCATCATAAGTACTTATGATTTGACTCCATGGTTATGGTGGATATGTATATGTATTCATTATACAAACAATCCTTTGAAAGATATATATGTTAGAATGCTAGTATTTTAGTTTAATATTAATTGTATATGATTATCAAGTTATTTGAGTTACTTAAACCAAGATAGATCTCACTCATCTTGGTTCTCATGTCTGTCATGAACCCCTTGGTTTGGATCATGATAAGGTGAGTCAAAATGCACTTTATAGATTTTCATGGAAAGATGACTAAGATGCATTGAGTTTACAAAAATAGAAGGAAAAGTAAAAAAAAAAATCATAAGCTAAAAAGTCGTGTTAGGATTTGATGGAACATCATTGAAGATTGATGAGGTTGAGCCCTTAGGCCTCCAATAATTAAGGTAACACATGACCACTTGCTCCATACCAACCTTATCAATAGCACAATCAACAAAATGATTCAAAGGCATATAGCTAATAGATTGGCAAGTGATGCACACTTAGTAAAACAAAGTATATACATCTCTCTATAGATTGGAGTGGATGTTCATCGGTAGAGATTGTGACCTGCAATACTTCATCCAACTCTATCCAACATTATAGGTTCATTGTGGTGAAGCATGTGGTCTACAATCTAAGTAAGCTATAGTCCCATCACCAAGTACATAACCCAACTAGAAAAAGAAAGTTTGTTCCAGGAATAAGGGCCACCCCCTTTTACCACCCATCTACAATGTAAGACCTCCTTAGACCCTCTCTCTCTCTGCCATTACTCTTTATTTTCCTCCACAAATCAAAGGCTACAAGGTCCGCCTTGGCCACTAATGCTATCTTCCTCCACTGATTTGAGCATTTGAGGGCTCTTGTCAAGAAACATCAGCACCCCTCACACTCTTTCTCGATTGATGTAGGTTGTCTTAGAGATTCATCAGCTCTTATTATTGGACTTACTATTGACCATCTTCATTTCTAAATTTTCATCTTATCATCTATCTTACTAGAGCCCTAGGGGCCTACCATCACCTTTTGAGCATCATCAGAATGGCATCGTGTAGGAAAAATGAAGAAGGAGCCATGCTGCTCAAGTCTAGGAAAAAAAACTTTTGCTAGTAATAATAGTACAACCCAAATTGGCTTGAAGACTAGATCTCCCTTTCCATCTTCTTTAGAAAAGGTCATGATTGTGCGGTTCATCCAACTACAACAACAAGTTGAAGTGCTAAATATGTTAGATCAAATTCTAATCACCTAGCTAGAACAACGATGAAATTAGCACCATTGCTACAACAATCCCACCATGACAAAGTGTTCAAGAAGTAGACCTCATAGATGCCGCAAGAGTAAGAACATACAACAAGGAGGTGCGATGAATGCAGATTGAACCAACATCTTAGAGTCCTCAATCCTTTTCAAGAGGATCAAGCCAAAAGATCCCAATCTAAGTCAAAATATCTTAATCTAATACTACAAGAAAAATCAATTAGGAACGCATTAGTGATACAATTTAGGCGTCGCTGTGAACTTCATCGCAAACAGCAATCCATCGCGATTGCATCGCTAAATAGTGACGCCTAGTGATGCAAAAAAATGCATCACTATTTTGTAACTAAACTGAAGTCATCGCAATTTAGCGACGCATTAATGACTTCCGGTTGCATCGCAATGTTGCGACTAATTGTGTCGCAATGTTGCGATGCAAATTGCGTTGCATCCAATTGCAATGCATCACTATTGCGACGCATCCAATAGTGATGTTTAGCGATGTATTAATGCATCGCTAAACAGCGACGTATTAAAATGCATCACTAAACAGTGACGCATTAAAATGCGTCGCTAAATGTGTCGCTATTTAGCGATAAAAATTTTTGGAGTCGCTAAATCCATCGCTAGTTAGTGATTGATTTAATGCGTCGCTAAATTGCGTCGCAGATTTCATGGGTCACAATTGCGTTGCAATTCTGTCGTTATTTTGCGATGAATATTTACGTCACTAAGTTGTGTTGCTATTTCATAAATTTCTTGTAGTGTAAGTCAATGATGGTTCAAAGCTATAAATGAGTGCTCAGCATCATGATAAGGAAAATTTGAAGGAAATCTTATCCTCCGGATGACCTCAAGTTGAAGATAAATCCTTTGAAGGAAAAAGCTACCCAAGGAGCAATGACAAAGAAAGGCACATAATGGTATAGAGCCATCTTTACAATACCAATGATAAATTTTGACTAACTTGTAATATGCAATGAAGAAGTCGATTAACAAAGGAAAAAATATTATAGTACCTTAAAATAAGTCCACAATAGATAGAAAAAAATTGTAAAGATTATAATTCAATTCATCTACTATCAATTAATATATTTGAATTTTTAAGATCATATGAATTCTATCTGCTAGCATAAGATAGATTTAGGACATTGCAGTTAGCCAACAGTAATCAGGCCTAATCTTATGCTTTTATGGCTAGTCATCATGACCCTTATTTTCAGGATTCCAATATTAAAACATAAGTACTTCCTTGATCCAACAAATGCTGGGTGGAAAGCAGGTTGTCCACCAAATTTATAATTGGTCGCTCACAGCAACCATCCAATAAAAACTACTTAAGCCTAGTGGGAATTTCTTAGGATCATCACAATGCAACTCATTATGCCAGGCAACAAACTAATTTACTCGAAAGCTGCATCTCTAATGGTGCATTCTTAAATGAAACAAATGAGTGACCATGAGCTTCCTCATGCAAGGATATTCTTGACCTTAAACAAAAGGTACATGATTCTGACATCTAAAAGCATGCTTAATGAAAAC
This sequence comes from Calamus simplicifolius, assembly GCA_900491605.1. NCBI lineage: Eukaryota > Viridiplantae > Streptophyta > Magnoliopsida > Arecales > Arecaceae > Calamus > Calamus simplicifolius. Next base: position 112,526 of record UESW01004515.1, read on the forward strand.
TTCGTAACATAGTTTGATATTTTAAACGATTAAAAAATTCAACTCAACTCAACTCATCTAAGCCTTTTTTTCAACTACATGGGTCGGCTTAAACGATTAAGAAATCAATAGAAAAAAAAAAGCTGATTATTCTCTTTCATATTGAAGATTTCTCTATTTTAATATTGTTTTTCCACTCTTTAGAGAAATCTACCCGATATCTCTCTCTATTTTCCTCAACTCACTTTCTCCCCTCTCTCATCCTTCTAATGTTGACAACCATCATGTGAATAGGGAATAATCCCTCTTGTTTTGCTATGGCAAGCCTCCTCATCATCATCATGAAAAACCCCATGGTTAATCAGATACTAGGGGTCCTTCCCTATCCCCCTTGTCTTAGCCCTAGTCAGGGTAGTCATGGGGCCAACTACTCGTTGGCCATGTCTTTAATAAAAAATAATTCCCTATAATAGGGCCCTAGTGGGCATTACTGCAATTCAGCTCTATGGCATGCTTAGCCCTGTAATAAGCTCCACTGAGCCTTGTTGCGGGCTTAGCCTTATAGTCGGGCTCATTAACCTCTAAGAGCCCCACAAGGAACTTTACCGCCTAATAAATCAACTTATCTTAAGCTTGGCTCTATCACCGAGTTTTCAATCCCATGGGGCCTCGCTATACCTTTTCACTATGCTGTGAGTCTACTGTAAGCATGACACTATCGCCTGGCTCTAGGGCTGCAACTTGGGCCAGGTTCAACCTGAACCTGGCCCGCCGAACCCGATTTACAGCAGTATTTAAACTCATGTTTGCCCAACCCAAACCCAAAAGACTCGGGTTTAACCCAACCTGATTTGCAATTGACTCGGGTTCAGGTTGACCGCAACCCAAACCCGAAATAATCCGAACCCGAAGGTTACCCGAACGGGGGGTACCTTATCGGTACCAGGTTTTTGGGGGTATTGAGGGCGCCAGTCGGATCGGACGAGATGGCCAACTTGAGGGTGAGGAGGGAAAGGCCGTCGATCACATGCGAGGAAAAGAAGGATAAACATAAAGGTGGACCATCCGCACATTTCGTTTCACTTTTTGCCTCCTCTTCTTTGTTTATGGTACATCCTCTCTTCTTTGTTTCAGGAAAGACTTTTTTTTAATACAATGTTAAAGCTCCGAGTCCAGCTTATGCATTCGACAAGGGATTTTATTTTTTTCATCTCTGGGATCCATAATTCGGTATTTATTTACTTTAAAAAAAATATTTTTTTTTCCTATCAATCCAAATTTTAATTCGAAACTCAATCCGAACCCGATTTTTAAAAATAGGTTTAGGGTTGAGGTTTTACAAATAGGATTAGGGTTAGTGTTAGGGTTGACATTTTACAAATAGGGTTAGGGTTAGGGTCAAAAAAAATCCGAGTTTCATGAGTCCGAGTTGCATCCCTACCTGGCTCCTCAACCATTAAAAGGCTTCATCCACGCTAACCCAATTGACATATGCTTTCAACCTTAGGACTTGATCCCTAGACCCTAGGATCATGGCCTTGACCATTGAACTTGAACCCACTTTAAATTAATAAAATTTAATATTCTAATGTAAAATCAATGTTATTGGTGCATGTAGATAGCAATTGATGCTAGAACAAAGTAAACCTATATTAACTGTGGTTACAAGTAAGGATCCACTCGCACACCCTTATATAAACTTTAACATGGTTATGTTTATTGTTTATATTTATCAGATGACATATGATTTGAACATATTATATATATAATTTAATAATATGTCGACCACGTATGAAATTTCCATATTCTATGACATTGATTTTGATTTATGTATATGTTTCAGGTTTGTATGTAATACATTATTTATGATTTGATAGCATAATGTTGGATATGTATGAAACATGATATTAACACAAATTGGCATAATAAGTATAATGATAGACATATATGAAAATGAATCAATATTGATATTACAATGCATGGCATATTAAAATGTAATTAAAAATTAAAATTTTAAAAATTTATATTAAAAATGTGAGGTATTAGGCTAACCGTGTTTTTCCTTAAAATGCCTATTGCATGTATAGTTTACCATTATAGCTAAAGTGTAAAATGCCTATCGTGAACTAACCATAACCATATATGATAACCAGAATAGAAAAAAGCATAGAATGCTTATCATAGGATAAAATCATGATAGCATATTATTTGGATTGCTGATCATGGGCCGAAACATGACTATGACTAGTCTAATATTGATTAAATGAGCTAGTAGTGTTGTGTACATGGAAAATGATGGACTTGACCTTTTATTCTCAAGAATTGATTTATCAAAATATTAAAGATATGGTGAAAATTTGGAAAGAAAATTTTAATATTGATTATGTTGATATATTTATGCCCTTGTGAACCCTTTAAAAAATTGATAGATATTATTTTGAATAAATTAATTTTGACTAAATTATCTTTGAAAATAATTGTATTTTTTAAATGTGTTATTGATAACTTCTGACTTAGATGCATGTTTGTTATTTATGTTTGGTAAGTTATAGGGATTCTTACTAAATTGTCACTCATTTTTTTCATTCATATATTTTTATAGAGCCAAAAAATGCTTAGGATAAATCGTAGGCTAGAAAACCACATATATTCAATTTTTAATTCTTGTATTTTATAAATAATTGATTTGATTTTACTGAGAATCATATTATATTTGAAAATTGTTTGAACTTGATCAGAATTTATATTACTGTTGAACTAAAAATTGTTTATCAGTTTACTTATTTTCTTTGGGTCATACCTATGTCATATGTTAGTTATATCACTAGCCCAGCTCATGTCATGGGTTGGGAGCATGACAAGATCTCTATTATTACAAGCATAAGGCCTTCCTTGATCAAAGATATTCTGGGCAGAAAAACGTTTGCCAACCAACCGTAATCAGGCTTGATCATATGCTTTTATGGCTGATCATCATAACCATTATTTTGAGGGTTCCAATACTGAAAGCACAAGGACTTTGTTAAACCAAGAGATGTTGGGCGGAAAGGAGGTTGTGCATCAAAATTATAATAAGTCTCTCATAGCAACCGTCCAACAAAAACTTCTTTAAGCCTAGTGGGAAGGACATTGGATTGGGAATCCCTATTTCTTGGTGCATGTAATGGTGTCTTAGAGGTCAGTGGACTCGTATTCCAGCCCATATATATATATATATATGATCCTTCTTGAGACCTTTGAGGTCTAACCGCCCAGCTTTGATTACAATCAGAAAAGAACAATGCCGATAAGCTTATGAATCATTACATTTCGGTGGATCAAATACCATGCATTGTTTTTTATTAAAATAAATAGATGGAGTTCAAAACAGTACACGATGAGGATCAAAAGGTGATTGATGCATTATTGCAGTCATAATTCATCACCACATAAAGTTGGTGTATTTCAACAAGCTGGCAGTCCTATCAATTTTAATTTTAGAATCCATGTAGACAACTTCAGTGGATGAATTCCCTCGTCGATACTGTATTTCACATGGTCCTGCCTACCTGACTAAAAAGCAGAGTGATCCATGAATAACTGTTATTTAATCTTAGAATATAGCTGTTGTATACTGAGATATTATATTAAATATGCTATTCAATTGTTACCAACTGGCATACGGTATCTGTAGCCTTAAGAGTCAGTGGTTGAGGTCCTCTCTTTTTTTTTTTGGGGTACAAAAAAGGGGAAGGAGGGCTGAGGTCCTCTCTTTAATCAGCAGCCATGAGTAGTTTATTCTTCACTTTTCTTTAGTCTCAGAGTACTGATGATGTTAGATCAATAGATAGTGATACGGGAGTTCCTATGCTCCACTCCACAAGAGCATCACTACTTCAAGAGTACTATGGTTTCCTCGATCAACCAGGGGCTATTCTATGTTTTACGTTCACTATTCTACATGATTAAAGAGGCGTCTCTAGTCGCATTACTGCCATCTTCTTGGAAGTACGAGAATATATTAATATACATCCTAATGGTATGTGGCCTAAACTGCAAAAGAATAATGGGGCATTTAGATATTGGACTGCTAGCTTGTTAAGCTGCCAGTTGAAAAATCTTCAAGACTTTTGGAAGACCATGCCGTCCACTCTTTTCAACTCTCGTTTCCACTTGACATTTTATTATTCTAACTGTAGTGGTGGGAAGGGTAGAACAACGAAAACTTTTGCGACAATAAATAGCCCAGAGATGGGAATGAAGATGCCAACCTTGCCTTCTCTTCCAAGACCTCCATTGATTAATTGCTCTCTCTCTCTCTCTCTCTCTCTCTCTCTCTCATGGCTGCAGAGAAGCATTTCTATTCTTGCATCCTTGCTATTGTGCTAATTCTTGTTATTGAATCTCTTTCATTAGAGGGAAGGCATTTGAAGGCAGAGAAGCTCAAAACCATGGGATGTGAAGAATGTCTGTCGCGAGATAACAACAATATCGAAAGAACGACAAGTAGCCGGGTACTTACGGTGACCTTAGATGATTCGCGATCCACGACACCCGGGCATAGCCCTGGCGTAGGCCATGGTATTAAAACTAGCGATGGGGAACACAACAAGTAGAACGAGCATCGTCGTGTCATATTAGCCGCTCTGCATGCATGGTGCATGTATCTTTGTACGTACTTCGTTCTATTGTTTGGATTGTGTAAGTTCAAAGAATTTTATCTATTTTATGTGTTTGATTTAGGCAGTGATGTTTCTGGGTCTATTGGGATGTCATACAATAATTGTTGGCAGCTTGTACTTGTGTTTAATTTATGTTTCTTCTTACATATCCTGGGTAAGAAATAAGGTAAAATTAGACAAGCAGGTGCCTGACTGGCATGCATTCTGGACTCAATCCAACAATCACGTTGACTGCAACAAATGATAGCCCTTAACGTTTCATGAGTAAGAAAATGAAGGAAATAAAGTAAAACTAAGCAAGCGAATGCCCGACTTATATGTATTTGGACCCCATCCAAGTATCACAATGACTCCACAAATGATAACCCTTGCTATATTTTGCAGTAAATATTCCAAGAAATAATACTTTGCAATAAGTAATGATAATAAAGAAGGGAGGACTTAATCGGAATAAAAGTAATAAAGCAAATGACATTGCATTGTAAACCAAATCATGTCTCTCACATAATTATGACTTTTCTCATCCAATAAATCGCATAGATAGTAACAACAGATAATTTGAGTAGAGCTGCAACATAAATAAGGGACATATGCATATAACAAACCTTTTTGTAAGATTGTTAAGCTGGTGACATGATGTATACTCTCTCAATATAATCTTTGTTGGCATGATACATCTCCAAGGTTCAATTTATGTTAAGCAGTTTCTGCATGAATCCTATCTTTCTATTCCTCCAAATTGATGCCCTCACCATGTTGGCTATAGAAGACAAAATTCTAAGCATTTGCATGAATCTAAGGTAAAGCCATTTGAATAATAAACAATTTCATTCCTAGACTTTCTCCAATGGTAAGATATGAGATCAATTATCTATGGTTTCTAAGGAGCAATTTGGTTTGGTTTACTCCATTAATTAAACAACTGGGGTGGCGGCCGGAGTCATATTGGTTGTCAGTGTCACTTGCAATAGAGGCCAGCACACGGCAGCATGGACAGCCCCATTATCTATGTTTCTACTTTTTATTAAAAAAAAATACAAAAATATCATAGTAAAATCCATCTTTTATAGCTTGCTGTTAGTTCACCAGAAGAAGTACAACATAGTTACTTTATTCGCACGAGTTTGCGAATATATCATTGGTCAGGCAAACTTAATTATCGTTTTATTGTATGGACGAGACTGTTGGGTGCTCCGTGGGAAGAAAATTGGCCCATGATAACAAACTGCATCACAGTTTGTTACGAGCTTATGATAACAAACTGCATCACAGTTTGTTATGGAGCTGTTTTCAAAAAGAAAAAAAACCCGAAAATAAAGTAGGGGGAGAGAGATCCGTATGTGGCAGATACGAGAGAAGAAAAATCCCAGATTGGAAGGAGAGAGCTGTGTGCGGCCTGAGAGAGATCCAGAGAAGCCCAGGCTTGGAAAAAATCCTGTGCAACCTCAGGAGGTCGATACGGACGAGTCTGAGAGCAGATTTGGGGGCACGGAAGAGCAACCACACGTTGGTGAGATCCTTCTTGTACCCACATCAACTATTATTTTAAGTTCGAAGTGTTTCCTGATTTTTGGGCAAAAAAGAAATTAGAAGAAAAGTTGTAATCTTTTATTAAGATTAGTGAAGTGCTCTCGGAATTTACCCCGTGGTTTTTTCCTTTCACATTGGAGGGGTTTTCCACGTAAATTTGATGTTTTGTGTGATGTTTTTTTTATTCCACATATTCTGTGATTGTGGTAGATCAGTATATTTTCTGTGATTATGCACGCATAGTTTTTCATTAAAACACGTTCCGCATATTTTTTGAGGGTGATTGAGGGTGTATTCCCACAGAACCATAATTTTATTATATTTGAAACAGTGAGAACTAAGAATGTCATTAGAAAGGCCATAATCTTCGATTATGGAACGTCTTTGACCATCCAATCGAGCGGCTTCTTTGGCCGACCTTTGGCCATCCAATGGATCTTCTCATGATTCCAACTTCTCCCAACCGTTCATGGAGGGTTGGTCAAATAATTTTCTAAAGCCTTGGCATCTGAATTTATATAATATCATTGGTTTGTCTATAATAAATATTTTTGTTACTACCATTTGATCCAAAAATAGTGCTCATGGTTGCAATCCGAATTGGTGATGGAGAAAGCTCCCCAACTCGAGGAGCCAACAAAGCGTGCTCGGATCCATCAAAGATCCTTCCTCTTGCGTTTAAAATGGAACGCATGGCACTTTAAAGCCTGTCAGCATAAGAATTTATTATGCCTTCCCTTTTGGATGACTTAAACAAATGGCACTATCTTTTTGGAGGACTTAAATAAATGGCACTATCATGTCAAGATAAACTAGTCTAGGGGGATGAGAATGAAAAACTATACCTTAAATTTTCAAATTAAGCTTCCTCATGGCGCTTTCATGCTTTTAACTGGTTAGCATTCTCAAACCTTTCCTTCCTTTTGGCACCTAACATCGGAGTGAATGAGCTGAGCTATAAGTTTAGGCCAGATATTGATCTCAATTATTGAAAAACAACTATCTCATATATTTAATGAAAAGTAGCTATTGTTGCCTGTTTTAGTGACTGTCCTAGACAAGACTTTTTTTTTTTTTTTTTAGTTTTATTCTACCAAAAAATTTGATTCCTCAATTGTCAGAAAAAAGGAAGGCAGATGTTAATCATGAAAAATTTCTATGCCTTAATCAAAATAATTAGATATTATACAGGAAATATATAAGTAGCTAAATATATTCTTTGATTGAGGAGATTAGAGAATATATAAGAAACACAAAATCAACATTATTTGCTGCACAAAGTAAAAATTGAATTTTAAATTCAAAATCTAAATTTGCATTTTTGTTGTGTTAATATTCTTTTTTTCTGTTTCTCAGAGTATGGTGACAAAATCATTATTAACTAAGAAGAATGAAATGAGGGAAAAAAACTAAAGAGAAATGAGTAAAAGAAAAGAGAAGGAAAGAAAAAGGATAGAACGGAATAGGAAGAGGTGTGGGAGCCTCAGGTACTGCCTTTAGCCCAAGTCAATACATATCATTATAGAGGGCTATGGGGAAATGAATTGATGGGCCAATTGATCCCATGAAAAATAAAATTTTTTAGACGGTCCCAAAGGCCGACGCCTCAAGATCGATAGCTCCAAGACCGGCATCTCCAAGGCCGATAGCTCCATCGGGTCAAAGAACACACGAGCTAATTCCTTGGCAATTGAGCTTGACATGGCTTACCCCGACTCCCGTGTCGGTTGCGGTCCATCTCGACATCCGTGTCGGCCAGGGCCCATCCGACTTTGGCGTCGGCCATGGCCCATCTTGACATCCGTGTCGGCCAGGGCCCATCCCGACTTTGGCATCGACCATGGCCCATCTCGACATCCGTATCGACCAGGGACGATCCCGACCTCGGCGTCGGCCATGGCCCATCTCGATACCCGTGTCGGCCAGGGCCCATCCCGAACTCGACCCCGCGTCTCCAGCTCCGCCGACCGGCACTTCCTCCGCCTCTCCAGTTCCGTCGAGTCGGCCAAGGCCATCCCCGGCCAGCCCGACTCGGCCCCGCCGTCTCCAAGCTAGCCGCCCCGGCACTTTCCTGGCAACCCTAGCGGTTCAAGAAACCGCCTCTCTGATGCGCACCGCCCGACAGCACTAGATCCGACAACTCAACAGCCCCGCCGGCTGATGGACAGGACCTACCAACCCAACAACTGATGGGACGTAACCCACCAACCAGCCCAGATTCATGCAAGGGCTCAGCAGACGTTCTGACTTCACGCCATCCCACGTGATCATGCCAGGGTCAACCCCTATAAAAAGGTGAATCCACCAGTAAACAGGTACGCGCGATAACCCCAAAATTGCCATCTCAACTCTCAAAGGAATTCCTCCTCCCTGAGATCCCTCTTTTTCCACACAAAAAGGGCTCACTCGAGCCCTTCTTCAGCTGTGACCTCAGTCACTAACTTGGCGTCGGAGGGTCCCACCGGAGACCCCCTCCGGTCCCGGGACTTCTTTGCAGGCAACCCGGTGAAGAAGGATTGAGAAGCACCTCCGTTCCCGACGTCCAGGAGAGGTGATTCGAGCGTCATCAGATTGGCGCGCCAGGTAGGGGGGATAAGAAAAAGTAGCGAACGTTCTCCCTGAGCTACATCTTTCGTCCCCTCTCTTCTTCAGAAGCCATGGTGGTGACGCGAGCTCAGGACGCCTCCATCAGCTGCCCAGCGGGGTTTCCCCCGCCAACTAGGCAGCAGGAGGCCAATCCCCCTGCTACCGACCCTCCGGTGCCTGCCCGCCGCCGGACGCCGCTGTCCAAACAGCGGAGCAGCTGGCAACCCTTCCCAGCAAGTCCAGAATCTCACCGCCATGGTCCACGGGCTCCAGCAAGCAGTCCGTGGCCACCCAGCACCAGACTGCTCCCCCGCCAGTCAGCAGTCGGCGAGGGGAGGTTCTCCTCGGCGGGAGGCCGGTCGGCGAGAGACCGGCCGACGTCAAGTTTCCCCTAGGAAGCCTCGACGCGAGCCCTCCAAGCGGCCACGGTCCCCTGACCATGGCCCCAACAAAGTTTCCTCCCAAGCCACATCATCACGAGGAACCCAGGCGGAAGTCCCGACTTCCGTCTCCATCTCCTTCTGCCTCCTCTTCTTCTTCTTCCTCCGAGCCATCTCGGAGGGCCCCGACGATCAACCGCCAGGCGGAGGAACGCCTGGAGGAGTACAACGGCGCCTCGACGAGCTCGCCAAGAAGATCAACCATCAGCCGAGGAAGAGTTCGACACTCGTCCTCCTTACACTCGCCGCATACTGGAGGAACCGGTTCCCTCCAGGTTCCGCTTCCCCCAGGTGGACCCGTACGATGGTACGACCGATCCTCTCGACCATCTCGAGAGTTACAAAGCAATGATGCAAGTCCAGGGCGCTTCAGACGCCCTTCTCTGCAAGGCCTTCCCCGCAACCCTGCGGAAGGCCGCCCGTGCATGGCACTCACGCCTGCCCCCTCACAGCATCGACTCCTTCCGGGAGCTGGAGAGGCATTTTTGGCCCACTTTGATGCCTGCCCGGATCCCAAGGGTGGCAGACAGCCTCTTCTCCGTCCGCCAGAAGGAAGGAGAGTCACTGCGGGACTTCGTGTCCCGATTCAAAACCGCCGCCCTCGAGGTCTACCATCTCGACGATGCGGTGGCCACCCTGGCGCTGAAGCGGGGACTCCTTCCGTCCCGCTTCACCTTCTCCCTGGATAAGAAGCCCCCAAGCTCTTACTCCGACCTCCTCCTCCGGGCCCAAAAGTACATCCGGGCGGAGCCGACTTCACCCGCCGGGAATCTTCAAGAAACTCCAAGGGCCCCCTCGACATCGGCGAGCTGACCCGCCTCGCCGTCCGACAACAGGCGCCGAAGCCCTGTCCCCGACGAGAGTAAGCTCACTCCTCTCCTTGCCCCTCGATCCCACATCCTGATGGAGATCGAGGGCGAGCCTTACCTCCAACGTCCTCCCCCCATGAAGAAAGGTGCCCCGCGACAAGCCGCTACTGCCGATTCCACCGGGACTACGGCCACGACACCGACAGCTGCTACAGCTTGAAGCGGGCCATCGAGGAGCTCATCCAGCGGGGCTACCTCGGCAAGTATGTCCAGAAGACCACAGCCGCTGCCGGCCATCATGGGGCCTCCACCAGCTCAAGCCACCGTTGACAACACTCCCACGGAGCAGACGATCGGGATGGTGTCCTGGGGATCAGCTTCTGTACCTAAATGGCCGAGGCATCCAAGCCTACCGAGGGGGGCAAGCTGTCCCCCAACTGAGAAGGTCCCTACCGCACCACCGAAACACTTCACCGGGGGGCATGCAAACTAGAAGAGCTTGACGGAAAGCCCGTTCCACGTACCTGGAATGTGGACGACCTCCGCCAGTATTACCAATGTACTCCCAGAAGCATGAGTAATAAAGAAAGCCCCTTTTGATGCCACAGTTTGTTCTTCCTTGCGCCAAGTCTCTCAAAAGGAGCTCACCGCATCGCGGCCCATGGGACACCACTCGGCCCCGGCACAGCGGTGCCCCCGAGTCGGTTAAGACCCTAAAGGCTCCGTACCCGGCTGAGTCGCCACTTGGGCGGCACACAAACCCCCAGGCTGGTTCAAAAGGAGCTCACTGGCATCGCGGCCCATGGGACACCACTCGGCCCCGGCACGGCGGTGCCCCCGAGTCGGTTAAGACCCTAAAGGCTCCGTACCCGGCTGAGTCACCACTTGGGCGGCACACAAACCCCCAGGTTGGTTCAAAAGGAGCTCACTGGCATCGCGGCCCACGGGACACCACTCGGCCTGTTGGCCCAGATGACAACCCAAGAGGGGGGGGTGAATTGGGTTCTTTAAAAAAATTTAAACCTTTTGAAATATTTGTTTGCTTAGTGTGAGTGAAAGTGAATGCAGATGCAAAAATAAAATACAATCAATAAGATAGAGATAGAGATAGAGATAAAGGAGACACGGCAAACACAAAGATTTTATAGTGGTTCGTGTATCCAACACCTACGTCCACTCCCAAGATTCACTTGGGTCCACACTATAATCTTCCTTGATTACAGCCGAGTTGTTTTACAAGCTCACAACTCAAACTTGTTGTTTTCCCGGGATCACAACGAACCCAGCCGGTTTTCCGGGCTCACCAGCACAAAAACCCTAACACAAGCTATACCAAGCTTGTACCGAGGTAAGACTACCTCCACTAGTTCAATCCCCCAGATTGAACTAGACACAAACAAAAGAAATATTGTTTTTCAAGTACACAGCTCCTCAATGAGCAAATAATCAAGTAAATGAACAAGGTTTAGAAAAGCCTGATTTGTAGTTCGTTAGCTTTTGAGCTTTTCTTCTTTTCTTCTTTTCTTCTTCTCCTTGTTAGATTGAATCAAGCCTCAGCTCCGATTCTTCACAGTTGAAGCAGTTGAGAAGGATTGAAAAGCAAGAAACTGATCCTCTTTCTCCAATTTGGGAAATCCACCAAAACTTTGATTTGAATGCCTTGGATTCCTCTTGAGCTTTTTGGAGTGGAGTGGATTTGAGCTAGAAGGTTTTTTCTCTGAGATTCAGGCTCTCTCTTTTTCGGATTTTTGAATTAGAATTTCTCTATTTCCGTTTTTCTTCTTTGTTTTTCCGTTCTTGTTTTTGAATGATAGTCTTCCCTTTTTATAGATTTCTTTCAAACCATTTTTGAAGAAAACTATCCGTTGGAGTGTACCTTGCAACAAAATATATCCGTTAGAAATAAAGTAAAATAGAAATATTACCGTTAGAGCTGATCTGGCAATTTGATTTTTTGTTTCAGGTGGGTTGGAGTCGACTCTAACTTTTTGGAGTCGGCTCTAACTCGAAACACTTTAATCCGTTAATTCTGGAGTCGTCTCTGACTTTTCTGGGGTCGACAAGAAACTTTTCTGGAGTCGACTCTAATAGACCCAGAGTCGACTCTAAGTCGGGGCCAAAAAATCAACGTTTTGTCTTTTCTATTGGAGTCGGCTCTAACAGTCTTAGAGTCGACTCTAACTTCCGTACCAGATACTGGAGTCGGCTCTGTGATTCTCGGAGTCGACTCTAATGTCTGCAATCTTACCTAGACATTAGATTCGATCCAGAACAAGATTTAACTCCTGATTTTGATCATTCAATCGACTTATAATCTGAAAAACTTAATCAAAATCATTAGAGCCTTCAATTGTTATACTCAAATAGTTTTGTTAATCATCAAAATCATCAATTGGGTCAACAATCTCCCCTTTTTGATGATAACAAAAACTTTGAGTATATGCATTCAAAAAATTCATTCGAACTAAAGATTATAGTCATTTTAAAGCTTAAAATATTTTTAATGAAGGATTTGATGCCAATATTCAAAGTGAACTTTTAAAATTATGCATGAGTTCTATATAAGCCATCAATTATGAACATTTAAACTAAATGTACAGAAAATTGCAATTAAGCTTGTTGTTAAGCTCCCCCTGCATTGAATAGCTCCCCCTATATATAAAAATTGAATTTTAATTGAACTGATTAAAATTTCAAGTCTCTTTCTTTTGCATAAACAATCATTTCTCCCCCTTTCTTTCTTTCTTTTTGCATATTCAACCATCTCTCATTAAAATTTCAAGTCTTTTTTTTTTTTGCATATTCAACCATCTCTCCCCCTTTTTTGTTATCAGCAATAAGGAGAGTATTAGATAAAGAAAGTTATTAGAGAAAAATTGTTGGTTCAATAAGACATAGGGATTCAAGCAGTCAATCATAGACAGATTTGAAAATGTGTAATTGCATTACATAAGTAAGAAACATTACATAAGTTGATTCAAGTACATTCCAAAGTGAGATACATTAGATACTCAAAATTCCTAAATACAAACTATCAAGATAAAGTAAACCTGGAGAACCTAAGATACAAAAGAGTATCAAAATCAAAATCAAAGTCAGATATGTTTGAATACAATTTTCTTCAAGTGACCTATGATTTTCATTACATCATCTTTTTGAGATTTCTTAAAATTTTCAAGACAAGCTTCAATCTGTGAGACTGCAAGGTCAATATCCTTCTTCAGTTGACCAGTTGCATGAACATAAGATCCCGAGCCATCAGCAATGCCTTCCATCCTTTCAAAGATTTTGAAGTTCAGCACCAAAGGATTAAACAGAATTGCTTATGGAAAGGAAATCATGTCAAGTCTCGAGTTAAGTTCTTCTTTTAGCTGATTGAAGTCTTCTTTTAATTGATTAATCTCATGAGATCTCTGACTGTCATATTCAGCAAGCAAGGCTCTCAACTGACCAATCTGCTCATCAGAGAATCTCCCAGAAGCAGTAACAGACAGATGTGGAGGAGAGGGAACTGTGCTCAGTCCAGCTTCTGAAGGTCCAGCTGTAGATGGTCCCGCAATAAATGGATCAGGGACTGATGGTCCCGCAGTGGATGGTCCAGGGATATCTTCTACTCTGGCCTCTTCAGTTCTATCTCTCTCAGCTCTTTCTTCTCGTCCTCCTTTCATCCAGATACCATTTAACTTCTTGAAGCCCATCCGATGAATAGTAGATGATATGACTTGATATGACTGATCCCAGAGTCGTCAGAAGGTAACGGGGTTCACTGTCATTTCCCACCCCCGGGACCCCTCGGGGTCGGGGGGTGGGGCCATCATTTCTTAACCCCGGGGCCCCCACCGGCCTCGGGGTTCACTGTCATTTCCCCACCCCCGAGACCCCCTCAGGGTCGGGAGGTGGGGCCATCATTTCTTAACCCCGGGGCCCCCACCGGCCTCGGGGTTCACTGTATTTCCCACCCCCGGGACCCCCTCGGGGTCGGGGGGTGGGGCCATCATTTCTTAACCCCGGGGCCCCCACCGGCCTCGGGGTTCACTGTCATTTCCCCACCCCCGAGACCCCTCGGGGTCGGGAGGTGGGGCCATCATTTCTTAACCCCGGGGCCCCCACCGGCCTCGGGGTTCACTGTCATTTCCCCACCCCCGAGACCCCCTTGGGGTCGAAAGGTGGGGCCATCATTTCTTAACCCCGGGGCCCCCACCGGCCTCGGGGTTCACTGTCATTTCCCCACCCCCGGGACTCCCTCGGGGTCGGGGGGTGGGGCCATCATTTCTTAACCCCGGGGCCCCCACCAGCCTCTGGGTCCACTATCATCTCCCCGTTCCGAGACCCCCTCGGGGTCAGGGGCGGGACCGCTACCATGGAATTCCTCGAGATGTTCTAGCACTTCGCTCCCTTGAGACCCTCCCCGGTCTCGGTGGGGAGGCTGTCGGCGATAAGTATGCAACTTAGCCGTCGAAAGGGACGATGGCCACAGGCCGTGTGGTACTTCCACATGATTCTCAGTACATCCGTGATTGCACCCCGTTACGGAGGGCCGTGCCTCATAAACGGCGTATGGGGCATTGCATATCCCTATACATGGCCATACCTTACTGCGGCGTACGGCACGCTACTGCTCGCAACTGTGCTTGGTCCCATCAGCTGGCGGCGCGCACCGCATGCCTTCGCGGCTGCTGGACACGTAAAATATCATATCCACAAGAGGTACGGGGATGTCTCCAGCGCGTACGGCTATAGTACAAGGGCAATCTCCTCAGATTGTAGGATAAGGTATTCAGGCCAATATAAGGACGGGAGCTAGCGCTGTAAGTGGCATCTGAACTCTGGTTTTTCTGAGCTTTCTTCCCCCAGCAAAAACCCTAACCGCCTCAGCTCCTCTTCGCTGGAGCGGTTCCTTGTCTGAACCCAAGCCACTAACTTGATCGTCGGAGGGTCCCCACCGGTGCCACCGGTCCCCGAGGACTTTTCTTGCAGGATTTCCAGGAGCGAGACGTCCGTTTTCCCCGACGTTCGAAGAAGGTGACTTGCGTCATCAGTAAATACTATAATAGTCAGTGTACCTTAATTTCCTTAGGGGTTCATTATCCATAATTAGCACACCTTGGCTTCTAAAGATCAATGTCAGAACCATACCATATGGCAGTGTAGATCTTTTCTTTGTAGCAGCCTCTGCCATATAACCAATCATCATGCCAGCTAGGTTGACTGGCCTTCCAGTTATAATACAATCCATCAAAAGAATGTCTCGCTCCGAGACGTACTCAAATCTACCAATTTTGGGGAATAAAATTCTTCGACATATGTTGTGTAGTAACCTGAGCTCCAGATTTAATTGATTAGCAAGAATTTCCTCAAACTCGGTTACATCCCTCCCTAACATTCTTGACAATGCACCACTTCTATTATCATGCTGATATTCCATAATACCAATTGTGGGCATTTCCAACAGATTTCCAAGGATTTCAACAATTATTACAACTCTAGTTCCTCTTACAATACTGACTAAACCGCCTTCTCCTCTACTCAAATCATTGTAAAATTCTCTCACTAGGGTAGGATAAGTGGGGATATCTAATGAACAAATCTTTTCCCACCCATTTCTTTTAAACATCTTCCTATTGAGAAGCCCTCCGACTCAAAGAAATCAAAGTTGACCTTCCTTCCAGTTGTGATAGTCTTACCGGCTAGTTGATCTACTTTGGGTGAAGAGGGTGAAGGAGGGGAATCTTCTTGAGTGGCCGAAGAGGAGGATGGCGAGGGTTGCCTCCGAATCGTGCGTCGCCTCGTGGGAACGGACGCTCCTCCGACGAAACCGCGCCTCTTGGGTGCCATTGAGTTGATTGGAATGTGTAATCAAAGGTTTTGAGAAGATTGGGGAGGTTGGAAAGGCTTTGGAACTCCTTGGAGGGGTTTTGGGAGACGGATAAAATGATTTGGGGTCGACTCCGCCTTTTTATTTTTGACCTAGTTCGACCTAGAGTCGACTCCCGAAAACTGGGTGTCGGCTCCGAACCAGAAAGTCTGTCAGCGCTTGAATTAGAGTCGGCTCTATAGAAGCTGGAGTCGGCTCTAATTGCTTAGACAGAACATCAAAAACTAAGGTGTCGACTCCACAAACTGTTAGAGTCGACTCTAACAGTTTCAGAGATAAAAAATCAAGTTTCAAGGATCTGAAACTATTCAAATTAATCATCAAACTCTAGATAAATGTTCCTTAGCAATTGGGGAAAACAATGAATCAAGATCTAGATAGATTTCCTTATTGAATATCGAGATTTTTCAAGAAATTGATGAAATCTAGATAGTTGTTCTTAAGAGTTTCAGAAATTATTCCAAAGGATCACAAACTCCTAATTCTCCTCTAAGATAACAAAATCTCTCTTCACTTAAGGGTTTTGTAAATATATCTGCCAGTTGTTCTTCAGTATTCACATAATCAAGACAAATTTTTATTATTGGCAACATGTTCTCTTATAAAAGTGATATCTAATTTCAATATGCTTATTCTTGAGTGTTGAATTGGATTTTTAGTTAGATTGATTGCACTTATATTATCACATCTTATAGGTGTCTTATCAAGTGTGATACCATAGTCTTCAAGTTGTCTCTTAATCCATAGGATTTGAGCACAGCAACTTCCAGCTGCAATATTCTGCTTCAGCAGTAGATAATGCAACCGAATTTTGCTTTTTGCTAAACCAAGATTAAGTTACTTCCTAAAATTGGCATGCACCACTTGTGCTTTTTCTATCTAACTTACATCCAGCATAATCAGAATCAGAATAAGCAATCAGATTTAATGTTGAGTCTCTAGAATACCATAAACCTACATTTTTTGTTCAACTAAGATATCTAAGAATTCTTTTAACAACAGCAATTAAAT
>UESW01004515.1:135935-351885 GCA_900491605.1 Calamus simplicifolius
AAGTCTTCAACGGTCAAGAATCTAGCTGAGGCGTGATTCTACACTTCTAGAGGAGTTAAAGAGAAGAAGGAAGAAAGCCTAAGCATCTACCATCTGCAAATACAATCAGGCTTTTCTAACCTTTTAATATTTTGTACTTAATTTGTATATCTGCTCAAGGGGAGCACCTTATTGTTCAAACACTATCATTTTATTGTTTGCTGATTCAATCAGTGGATTGAATCAGTGGAGGTTGGTATACCTCGTTACAAGCCGGAGTGCTTGTGTTGGGTTAGTTGTAAGCCCAAAGAAAAACAACGTGTAGGGTTTTGTGCTGGTAAGCCCGAGTTAAAACCAGCTGGGTTCGTTGTGCACCCGGTAAAACAACAAGTTTGAGTTGTGAGCTTGGAAAACAACTCGGCTGTAATCTAGAGAGATTATAGTATGGACCCAAGTGAATCTTGGGAGTAGACGTAGGTGCTGGTTGCGCCGAACCACTATAAAATTATCTTGTGTTTGCCGTGCATTATTTTCTCTATCTCTATCTCTCTTTATTAACTGCTTGTTCATTAGTTAATCTCACTTGCACATCTTGCTAACTAATAAATTAAGGTTAAAAAGTCTTAAATTTTTAAGAACCCAATTCACCCCCCCTCTTGGGTTGCCATCTGGGCCAATAGCGCTAATTACCCGACAAGAGTTCGGGACTAGCTGGGAAGGGGTCAAAGAGTAGAAGTCAAGGAGAGTGATGAAAAAAGGATGGAAAAGGGGACGGAGGCCTACCTGTAGGCAGACCTCGTAGAAGGCTACACGACCGGGTCGGGAGGAGATAACCCGGTCGTCGGCAGAAATAAGTCGATCTCCTGAGGGATCCGATAACGGGCCCGGATCCTTTCCAGATCCAACCGCATCATCGAGGAGGCCACCCCCCCTGGGGATTCCTCTGCCCTCGTGGAGGTCCCGACCCCCGGCCGGCGGCCCCTCAACGGGGCTCCACCGGCGGCCCATCGCCGGGCCAAAGGTACGTTGTCCTCTGAATCAGAGGACCACTCGATTGGAGGAGAAGGAGAAGGAGGAGTCTGAAGCCTCACAGAGGGAGGACGGTCCTCAGAACCGTCCTCCGAGGTCTAGGAAGGTGAACTCATGAATAAAGGAAATTTAAGACCGGGAAGGCTAACCTGGATGGCAAAGAAAGCTAGGCACGAGCTTGCAGGTCGCAGCAGAAATGGTGAGCAGGCAAAGAGGAAGACGATGGCGAGAACGGTGCGGCGTCAGTTCGTCCCCCCTCACCTGGCTTTGTTGGGTTTTCAAAACATCCCGCCATGTCTCGTCGGCCACGCGGCCCTTTGCCATACGCCGGCTCGCCTCGAGGAGTGCCCCGGCGCGTGGCGCGGCACGCCCCCAGACGATGGTGGGACCCCCGCTGACGTCGCCGTAATGAGAAGAAATCATTATGCGCCTTTTCGCGCGGACTTCGAAGAGCCAATCCTCACTTTCGAGGGCGATCGTGGCTGGCATGGTGTACGGAAGGCCGTCTCTTTGCATCCCCCGTACCATCCGCATAAAAGGCAAGGCTGGGGATCAGCCACATGGAGAACGCCCCTTGAGCCTCAGCAGCGGGACCCGCTTCACCCCAGGGGCGAGGGGGCATATGATATGACTGATCCCAGAGTCGTCAAAAGGTACGGGGTTCACTGTCATTTCCCCACCCCCGGGATCCCCTCGGGGTCGGGGGTGGGGCCATCATTTCTTAACCCCGGGGCCCCCATCGGCCTCGAGGTTCACTGTCATTTCCCCACCCCCGGGACCCCCTCGGGGTCGGGGGGTGGGGCCATCGTTTCTTAACCCCGGGGCCCCCACCGGCGTCGGGGTTCACTGTCATTTCCCCACCCCCGGGACCCCCTCGGGGTCGGGGGGTGGGGCCATCATTTCTTAACCCCGGGGCCCCCACCGGCCTCGGGGTTCACTGTCATTTCCTCACCCCCGGGACCCCCTCGGGGTCGGGGGGTGGGGCCATCATTTCTTAACCCCGGGGCCCCCACCGGCCTCGGGGTTCACTGTCATTTCCCCACCCCCGGGACCCCCTAGGGGTCGGGGGGTCGGGCCATCATTTCTTAACTCCGGGGCCCCCACCGGCCTCGGGGTTCACTGTCATTTCCCCACCCCCGGGACCCCCTCGGGGTCGGGGGGTGGGGCCATCATTTCTTAACCCCGGGGCCCCCACCGGCCTCGGGGTTCACTGTCATTTCCCCACCCCCGGGACCCCCTCGGGGTCGGGGGTGGGGCCATTATCGTAGAATCCCTCGAGATGTTCTAGCACCTCGCTCCCTTGAGACCCTCCCCGGTCTCAGTGGGGAAGCTGTCGGCAATAGACATGCAACTTAGCCGTCGAGGGGACGACGGCCACAGGCCGCATGGTACTTCCACGTGATTCTCAGTACGTCCGTGATTGCACCCCGTTACGGAGGGCCGTGCCTCATAAACGGCGTATGGGGCATTGCATGTCCCTGTACATGGCCATACCTTACTGCGGCGTACGACACGCTACTGCTTGCAACTGTGCTTGGTCCCATCAACTGGCGGCGCGCACCGCATGCCTTCGCGGCTGCTGGACACGTAAAATATCATATCCACAAAAGGTACGGGGATGTCTCCGGCACATACGGCTATAGTACGAGGGCAATCTCCTCAGATTGTAGGATAAGGTATTCAGGCCAATATAAGGACGGGAGCTAGCGCTGTAAGTGGCATCTGAACTCTGATTTTTCTGAGCTTTCTTCCTCCCAGCAAAAACCCTAACCGCCTCAGCTCCTCTTCGCTGGAGCGGTTCTTTGTCTGAACCCAAGCCACTAACTTGATCGTCGGAGGGTCCCCACCGGTGCCACCGGTCCCCGGGGACTTTTCTTGCAGGATTTCCATGAGCGAGACGTCTGTTTTCCCCGACGTTCGAAGAAGGTGACTTGGCATCATCAGGGCTGACAATGGGTAACTAAAAATCTAAAATCTAATGAAGCAATGATAGGAGTCCACACCAAATGCATTGCACCCACCTCCCCATTTATTATCCCTTGTTTTATTCAATACTTCCTCAAAAATCAAGTTATCGATATGGGAAAAAGAAACTCAAAAAGAATTTTGGACCATTACCCTTCTAAACAATTACGTACTTCTAAGGATAGAAGAGTTTCGCATTAATTACATTCTAAGCCACCCCACGCCACCAAGAAGAACGGAACCATCCCCCACCGTTAACTGGAAACCATCCCCCACCAACCGTGAACTGCGAACCATCGTCCTCCCCGATCTGTTTTCGTAACTTTTAATAAGCCCTAAATTAAAAAAAAATAAATTTCTTCATTCTACTTTTTATATTAAAATTTTATGAAAATAATAAATAAAAAAAATTAATATACATAATGCACACAAGCAGAAAAATCGTAGATCTATCGAGCATGATTATCATTCTACTTGTCATGTTCTCATTAAAAAAAAAATATAGAATAGATACATACCTGAGTTAGATTCTCAAGGATGGGTTTAGGTTTTTCAAATGAAGCCAACAATCTGATTTGCAAGGATGGGCAAAAATTTGAAAATGAAAAAAAGAAAGGGCAAAGGCTAAGAGGCAATATAGAATAAAAAAAGGTAATCTGATTAGGGTTAAAGTAAAAATAAAAAATAAAATGCTCAAAATGAAAAAAATATGCGAAACAAAACTATGAAAAGTGGCAAATTTATTTGATATTCTTGGCCGTCCAAACCGCCTATAATTGCAAAATATTATTATAAATTATTTTGCATTTACTAGCATCATAAATATCATCGTTTAATTTTTGATATTTTTTAAAGCTGTTAAAAAATAATCATAAAAAATTTATACTTTTTTGATACTGAGATAATGTGAACATGCAGTCATAACATTTTGGATCCTAAAAACACAAATCTCTTCTCTTAGATATAGACGGTCAATTGTCTCTTCATCATCCAATCGTTCTACAAGCTTTTAAAGCATGATATTTTAAATTGCTTGAATTGGACTATACCGCTTGTTTTTTTTTTTTTTTGTTACAAGCGGATGATCACACCAGTATAGAGTGAGTCAAGCCCAAAATATCATAGTACAAAATCTGTATAAGAACCATAGGGCAAGAGTCACCTGGCCTCCATAATCAGGGACCAGAATGGCGGGCAACCCGAGCAGCAACCCAATTAGCCGTTGAGTTTGCTTCCCGGTAAACATGCCGAATCTGGGCACTATAAGCCTGATAAAGCGTAGCCCTGATGTCGTATATCAGAGGGTTGGTAGGCAAAGGGTCGCTTGAGTCCTGTCGGAGCCAGCAGACAACAGTAATAGAGTCTCCCTCAATAGTAAGGCTGCGAATGCCTAGACTGCGGATAGCATAGGATATGCCAGCCCACGCAGCATATAACTCAACTAGCAGCACTGAAAGGTCTAGAGAACCAAATCCACTAGCCATAAGCAACGATCCATCCGAGCCATGGATCCAAAAGCCGAACCAGCCATCGACCTTGAACACTGCCATCAAAGTTGATTTTGACAGACCCTAGTGAGGGGGTTCCTAGGAAACAAGATCATATGCCGGTTCGCTGCAGAGGCAGCAGGGGAACCCCAAATGCTAGGGCTGTTAGAATCATGGCCTGACTGGTGGCGCATGTACTTAGAAGAAAGGGACATAGATATCCTAACAATCCTATAGGGAGGGTCAACCACATCTATGAAAATATGCCGCTTTTGAGACAACCAAACCTGATAAGCAATGTAAGCACCAGTGGAACAGAACCGATGGGTATCCCTACACATATCCTACCGAATCTAGATCAAAAAAGAACTGCAAGATGGAGTACTGCTATCATCCCAAAAGTGATAACATGTTATCTGCCAGTCTAATCTCACTATGCCACAAGTGAAGATAGCATGATCAACAGTCTCCTCCTCAAGCCTACAAAAAGGGAATGTTGGCTGGATCGCCATGCCCCTACCCGAGAGCAGGGAGCAAGTAGGAAGGCAGTCCCAAGCTATCTTCCAAATAAATAGCCGGACTCTATGGTGAATGAGAAGCTTCCAAATCCAAGACCCATCCAACATCCGCCTAATCTGAGGCCTATACTCCTACATAAGATCCCTGATCAGAGCACAAGTCATATAGGATCTCCTCCACAGTCTGATGTCCGAGGCATGGTCCAAAGTAAGAGGAATGGAGAGAATACGGTGGGAAAGCTTCGCACCAAAAAGAGTAGTGACAAGGGGGGTATGCTAGGCAGTGTGATCCTGAGCAATTAAGTCAGAGACTCTCATACCACTAGCAATGTTAGTGCTAACAAAAGTAAGCCACCGGGACAAAGGAAGATCAGCCAGCCATGTATCCCTAAGCACATCAACAGAAGCTCCATCACCAATCATCCACGAGATACGAGAAAACATAGCTAGAGCATGATGACACACCTCTTTCTAGAAGAAAGAGTAGCCTCGAGTAGACTGAGGAGGTGTGTAAGGGGCTCAGTCTCCATATTTTGCATGCATGAACGAGCTCCAAAGATAATTAGGGTCAAGCAAGAATCTCATCACATGCCTAGTAGTCAATGCCTCCCTTCTCACAGTGAGAGGCTGAATCCCAAGCCATCCTTCCGAGATCGGCATACAGACTGAGTCCCATGCCAGAATGTGGATCCCATGGCCATCCTGCATCGAACCCTAGAGGAAGTCTCTGAACCATCTCTCCATTCACCTCAAGCAAGTCACCGGAATGGCTACATTAGAGAGAATGTAGAGGGGAAGAGAAGTGAGCACAACGCGAATAAGGGTGAGCCTAGCCATCATAGATAACCCAGTGACCTGCCACCCATCCAAACGATCATGGACACGGCGCTCAAGATCACTAAAATCAGAACTCCGCGGCCGTCTCCCCGTAATGGGAATACCCAGATAGGATAGCCGATCAGCCTGAGCAGATATACCCAAAATTTGCATTATAGTCTCCCTCAAAGAAAGGTTGGTCTTCAGACTGAAGCTAATCATGGATTTGTCTAAATTAACTTTATGTACAGAAGCCCTGCAATAAGGCTGAATAACTGAAGCAAAAGATGTAGCATTACTAATGGTGTCCATCCCTAGTAGGATACAATCATTAGCAAATAACAGGTGAGATAGCAAGGGCCCTTAGGGCCCCACACTATAAGGAGCTAAAGAGGAGGCCTGCTGAGCCTGATATAGAGCCCTAAAAAGAGCATCAACTGTGAGAATGAACAGGTAAGGGGAAAGGGGACATCTCTGCCTGAGACCCATAGCTGAATGGAAGTAGTCCGTCTGGCCACCATTAATAATAATAGAGAAGGATAGCCGATGTATACAGGCCCTAATCCAAGCTACAAAGAGCTCATCAAACCCAAACTCCTGAAGGGATCTATATAGAAACTCCCAACTCACTCTATCATAAGCTCTCTCCATGTCCAACTTAACAACCATCAAACAGTGACGAGTAGGAGCTCTGTGGAGGTCATGCATAACCTGTTGGGCTAACAGGACATTATTAGAGATGCACTGTCCTCTGAGAAAAGCCCTCTTCTCAGGAGAAATAATGCGAGGTATCACCAGTCTCAGACGAGAAACCAAAAGATGAGCATAAACCTTATATAAGGTAGTGCAAAGACTAATAGGGCGGAAGTGCTGTGGCATAGAAGCATCAGGCCGTTTCGGCACCAGAGCAATATGTTGGGAGAGTTAATCCCTGAGGCATGCATATTTTAAAATTTGATAACAATTATCAATGCGGAAATTTAAAGATTACATATTAATCTTTCTAACATGCATCAAGATCATATCTTTGCCTTATATTATAAGATCGTTTGATCTAAGTATTGCATATAAATTAAATAATTAAGATCATATCTTAATCTTCAAGATGAGAAGTCATACTACTCATCTTGAAGCCTGCCTTAAGATCTAAGGATCAATCACTCACCTTAAGAACAGTAGGTAAATTCTTTGTGCTCTGCAGCCGTTCAATCGTACGGCCTCTAGTATTGTCCACGCGAAGCCCCCGAATGATTGGATTCCCGGGAGTGCTAGCTCGCGGAAAAATAATTTTGCTGATCTTGAATTCTTCCACTTGAATCTTCCTCCAAGATCCACCAAGCTTTTACTAACACTAAAATCACACCAGAATTTTCTGTTCTAACTCTTAGAACTATAACACTTGGTTCTAACTGTTTAGAATTTTTTTGATCTCTTTTGATCTTGTATTTTTTTATCGGGTGAAGGATGTCCTCTATTTATAGTTTTATATTAGCCAGCCTATTGAATTCTAACATTTAGAATTCCGCTGTTTTTGTGAAAACCAAAGAGACATATTAAATTCACACACTTATCAATGCATGAAGAGTTGTGTGGAGTGCTCTTCCAAAGAGGCACATTAATTCACACGCTTATCAATGCACGGAGAGTTGTGTGGAGTGCTCTTCCAAAGAGGCACATTAATTCACACACTTGTCAATGCAAGGAGAGTTGTGTGGAGTGCTCTTCCAAAGAGGCACATTAATTCACACTTGTCAATGCACGAAGAGTTGTATGGAGTGCTCTTCCAAAGAGGCACCTTTTAGCAAAATTTATTTTTCTTGAACTTGGGAATCATTTGAAGAAGACTAAAAGTTATAAATTAAATTCTGCATGAGAATTTAATTTCTCATGAGATGAGATTTTAGTTATCTCATCATGCGAGAAAACCTTTTTCACACATGGGGTTTGGATTTTTGGTTTTAAGCTAATTTGAATTTATTGGATTAAACCAATATAAATCATGGTCCTAGCCCAAATCAAATTTGGCTAATCCTGAATCTATTTAAATCCAAATCAAATCTAATTTCAAATCAATATTTGAAATTGATTAGTCCTTCTAGTAGACTTAAACTAAATTGAATCTTATTCACTTGTACTTAATCCAATTGAGATAATTCAATCAATCAAATTGATTAATTAAATCATATACGATTCTTAATCGTTGATCAGCAAATAGATCATCCTAGGAAACTTCTATGCGTGTGACTCTCTAGGTTCGAACCTAAGCCGGTAGCATAGAAACAGTTTTCTATACTAATCGATGTGCCCATCTAGCAATGGAACCCGACGTCCGGATAGGTCGAAGAGTTACCGAGCAAACTCTAAGAACCCTAAGAAACAGTTACCGTATAATTCATCCTCTTGACCACAAATGCTAAGGATGGCTTAAGAGCCTGTCAACTCTAAACAACAAATCCATAAAGTGATTTCAATTTTAGTGATCATGTGACTTTCAAATGAAGTGCCTTGGCCAAGGTCTTGCTAAATTGAAACACAAGCATTTCTACTTTTAACGGGATAGGTCAAATTCCATCTTGATCCATAACTGACTACCACAAGTACTTGACTTCACCCAGTAACCTTTCGTAGCTGGATTAGAAATTCAGGTGGTCCGGCACCTAAGTACAATGAGTTTCTTGTAAGCCACTGGTTGTGATCTTCAGGTCTGAAGGATACTTATACCTATATCTTCTCGGATTAACTCTTGACAGTAGAGTATCTGGAAATGAGTCACATTCGGTGAAATGTACTCCTACACTTTTACCTGTATGTCATACCAGTGTCTCTATACTACTTGGTTAAGAGGACAACCAACAAATATGATATACAATGTCCTATAATTGATAGTACTATGGCCCTGTCATAGTATATCATTTGGTCGCGAACTCTTTTAAGGACCTTCAAAGATAAATCCTTCTTTATCATGAAGGAAGATCCTGAGGGCTTCATTACTATTAGGAGTTTTAAGCAGATGTTCTTGTAATGAATAAACTGCCAAATAACTTTTATTAATATATCAATTTATATACAATTTACATCAGCACAATCATCAAATGATTGGCTTTAGGATACAATTCCCAACAAACTCCTACTTAGCCTAAAGCCACTCATTACAGTATCTAATACCCATCTTCAATTTATAGTCATCAAACCCCTTGATGCTGAGTGCTTTAGTAAATGGGTTACTTAAGTTTTCCTTTCCATCAATCTTCTGAAGATTTATGTCACCTTGGTCTACAATCTCTCGTATAAGATGAAACCGACGCAGTATGTGCTTGGTGCGCTGATGTGCTCGTGGTTCCTTTGCTTGAGCTATGGCACCAGTACTGTCACTGTACAATAGGACTAGTCCATCTATGGAAGGTGCCACTTCAAGCTCGGAGATAAACTTTCACAGCCACACAGCTTCTTTCGCAGCATCTGATGCAGCGATGTACTCTGCCTCGCACACTGAATCTGCCACTATATGTTGCTTAGAACTTTTCCAGCAAACAGCTCCACCATTTAGGATAAACACGAAACCCAATACACTTTTGCTATCATTATGATCTGATTGGAAACTGGAATCAGTATATCCAACAAGTTTCAAATCAGACTCTCCATAGACTAACCACTGGTCCTTAGTATTTCTCAAATACTTAAGGATTGTCTTAACAACTTGCTAGTGTTTTTCTCCTGGATCAGATTGGTATCTACTCACTACTCCTAGTGAGTATGCCACATCTGGTCTTGTATATGTCATGGTGTACATAATCGATCCTACTGCCGAAGCATATGGAATTTGACTCATACATTTTCTTTCATTAGGAGTTATCGGACAATCCTTCTTAGAAAGATGAATTCCATGGCTTATCGAAAGATAGCCTTTCTTGGAATTCTTCATGCTAAACCTCTTTAGCACTGTGTCAATGTACATAGATTGGGATAAACCAAGCATCCTCTTAGATCTATCTCTATAGATCTTCATTCCGAGGATGTATGATGCTTCTCCCAGATCTTTCATGAAGAATTGTGATGATACCATGTCTTTATTCCTTGTAATGCAGGGACATCATTCCCGATTAAGCGAATGTCATCCACATATAGTACAAAAAATACAATAACGGAACCGTTAGCCCATTTATAAATACAAGGTTCTTCTTTATTCTTAATAAAGCCATAAGATTTGATCACTTTATCAAATCATATGTTCCAACTCCTAGATGCTTGCTTAAGTCCATAAATAGACTTCTGTAGCCTGCACACTTTAGACTCATCTTCAGATATAAAACCTTCAGGCTATATCATATACACCTGTTCTTCTAAATCACCATTTAGAAAAGCAGTTTTAACATCCATTTGCCAAATCTCATAATCTAAGTGTGCTGCTATAGCTAGCATAATCCGAATGGATTTCAGCATTGCCACAGGAGAAAATGTTTCGTCATAATTAATACCATAACGTTGACGATACCCCTTGGCAACCAAATGTGCTTTATAGGTCTCAACCTTTCCGTCTGCACCTCTTTTCCTCTTGAAAACCCACTTACACCCTATGGGTTTTATCCCTTCGGGTGGGTCAACTAATGTCCATACATTATTGTCCTTCTTGGAATCAAGTTCGGATTTCATGGCATCAAGCCATTTATTAGAGCTAGTCCTTTGCATAGCATCCATATAGGTGATCGGATCCTCGTTGTTTTCATCGAGTTCAATAGGATCATCGTTCTAAACCAAGAAACCTAAGTATCTATCCGGTTGATGTGGTACTCTACCAGATCGCCTTAATGGTGCATCTAAAATGGGTTTTGAGTTTGATCTAATCAACTCAGATTCTAAGGGTTCACTGGTTTGTGTTGTTCCTTCTACTTGATGAACTTCCTCAAGTTCAAAATTAGAGCTATTTGTTCCTTCACTAAGGAACTCCTTTTCAAGAAAAACTGCTCTATTACTAATGAACAACTTTTATTCTTCAGTATTGTAGAAGTAATATCCTTTGGTTTCTTTCGGATAGCCGATGAAAAAATATTTGTCAGATTTGGGTTCAAGTTTGTCTGATTTTGCACGTTTCACATAAGCTAGACACCCCCAGACTCTCAGATAGGTGATTACCGGTTTATGTCCATATCACATCTCATGTGGAGTTTTTGAAACAGACTTACTTGGAACCTTATTGAAATATGACAAGCTGATTCTAATGCATATCCCCAAAAGGATATTGGCAAGCTTGCAAAACCCATCATGGACCGAACCATTTCTAACAGAGTTCGATTCCTCCTTTCCGATACACCGTTATGTTGTGGTGTTCCTGGAGGAGTCCATTGGGAGAGAATCCCATTCTCCCTTAAATATGTCACAAAGTCATTGAAAAGGTATTCACCTCCTCGATCTGATCGAAGGATCTTAATACATTTTCCTATTTGTTTTTCTACTTCTTTATGATATTGTTTGAACATTTCAAACGATTCAGATTTATGTCGCATAAGATAGACATAACCGAACCTAGAAAGGTCGTCTGTAAAAGTAATGAAGTAGTAATATCCACCTTTGGCACAAGTGCTCATTGGTCCACATACATCAGTATGTACTAGACTTAATAGCTCTTTCACCTTTTCCAGTAAAAGATGACTTGATCATTTTACCAAGAAGACAGGATTCACAGGTAGTTAATGATTCACAATCATCAACTCGAAGGATACCCTCCTGAGTTAACCTGTTTAATATGTTCTTATTGATATGATCCAGCCGATGGTGCCAAAGATAAATGTCTATGACATCAGTTGTTCTAGGGTGCTTACTTGATTTGTACACTACATTTACAGGCTGTGATAATATATAAATGCCATTAGATAAATGCCCAGTCATTACAGTGACTCCATTCATAATGATATTCAAAGTAATATCCTTTATTGAAATTTCATAATGACTTTTGGCCAGAAAGCCTACAGAAATTATGTTCAACAAGAACGTTGGGCAAAAATTACAATCATTTAGTATAATGACATTTCTATTGAAAACTATTTCAAGAACTCCTAATACCAGAACTGGAACTAATCTTCCATCACCGACATTAAGGAATCTTTCATTATCCTCAAATCTTTTAGTGACCTGTAGTCCCTGCAATGAATTTCAAATGTTAAAAGGACTCCCGGTATCCAATACCCAGGTCTGATTATCATATACAGAAAAATTACAAGGTGTTATCATATAAATATCTTGTTGAGCAACATCTTGCCCCTTTTTCTTCTTCGGCCTGTTTGGATCAAGTGTGGCAATGTAAAGAGGACAGTTCCTCTTCCAGTGCCCTTGCATCTTGCAATAAAAGCATTCAGCTTGACTTTTATCAACTTTCTTTTTCTGCATCTCACCTCTTATAGAAGTCCTAGTATGTTGCACCTTTTTCTTATTCTTTTTCTTCTTCCCTTTCCCAAAGGGTTGACGCCCTACCTTAGATCCTTCAACCATATTAACCAAATCCTTAGAGAACTGGTTATCCTTCTCAAAGTTCTGTAACAACCCCAACAAACCATGGTAGTTGACTGCAGGCTTTGTCATTCGAAAATGAGTAAGGAAAGGTCGGAAGGATGGAGGCAAGGAATTCAGGATCGCATCTTTTCCCAACTGCTTATGTAGGGGAAAGCCGAGCTTGCTTAGCAGTTCTATCTTCTCGATCATGTACAATACATGATCAGTGACAGGAGATCCATCCCTCATTCGAGCATTAAAAATAGCACAACTAGTCTTGTACCTTTCAACATCGTCAGGTGTGCTGAAAAATTTATTCAACGCTTGAATGATTTCTTCTAGCTGAGCATTCTCAAACAGGCGACCGAATTCATCATTCATTGCTGCTAGCATGATGCAACGTATGCTAGTTCTATCATTGAGCCACTTCTGATAAGTGTCTTTCTCAGAACTTTGTGTGTTTGCATCAGGTATCTTTGGTGCAGGATTATTAAGAATATATAGAATCCTCTTATGCTCAAGGACGATCTTAAGTTTTCTAAACCAGCTATTGAAATTTGAACCATTCAACTTGTCACTATCCAATAGGGACCTTAATGATAAATTAATGGCCATTTTCTGTATAAGGAAAAACTAAAGTTTATTAGTATATTAATTGATTCAGTCTAAAGACTTGGACTTTAGTCTAAAGATTCTCCCGCTATTTTGTTTAAATTGGCAGCCTCTACACCCCAATTCAAAGAATTATTCTTAATTATTTAGCAGGCATTAAGATCTACATAGACTACATACAGGCCCAAGTTAAGCTTGGCCAACCCATATGCATCTAAGAGTAGGTTCAAAACCAATTGTTTCCCAAAACAATTCTTAGTGTTCAGTTTTGCCCTATGTACCTCTTCAGCAGGCATGGAGTGCCTCCACTAAAAGTTCTGGTTATGTCCAACCATTAAATGATATAATCAGTGTAACCTATCAATAGACAACCAAGCCCGAGTGAAGCTCGGCTCACCTGACTGTTTATTTAATAGTTACGCTAACTTATCATATAATGAATGATAATTCCGATGGTTGACAAGCACTATGCATGGAGTGCCTCCAATGATTATCAAGACATCAGACTCATTATCACCCACCTTAATGGGAGGCTATGATCTAGTTATCATATAACTATTTCATTTTAAGGACCTAATAATTTTAGAGGATTTTATAATTTGAAGACAAATTGACTAATCAAGTTCTCCCACTGATGTATGAAATGGGTAGAATGAAACAAGATTAAGTCAGGTTAAGTGGCACCTAAATCAGTCAGACTGATTTTCTTACAGGCATAGGTCAACTTGAATCAGGTAAATGATCTGAATCATAAATGGTTCACCATATTGACCAGGTGTATGAGATCGATGGGAGGGATATGCCATTAACTCGTTAAAGACGCATCAATACGAGTAGCTCCCAATTAAAAACCATTCGATCGTTGATCCTAGAGCAACTTGCCAACTCACCTTGACATCATATGGTTAACCAATTCTGATTTGACCATCTTAGAGATTCATGCTCAACCACGGAGCCTAATCTACTTTCATTTGGTTTAATCAAAGAGAAGGACATGATCAACTACAACTATTGTTTGATTTAGAGCATTCTTAACCTAATATAATTAGATTTATTCAAATACTCTTTTAGTCCAATTGATTTAAACCTTAGGGTCTAACCCTTTATGGACCCGATTTAGCTAACATAAAAGATTAAATATATTTCATGTTTACATGTCATATATTTCAATCAAGCATCACATGTATTATGTTACTACTCATAATTCCTATATTTAGATCATATCTAAAGAGA
Organism: Calamus simplicifolius; assembly: GCA_900491605.1. Classification (NCBI taxonomy): domain Eukaryota; kingdom Viridiplantae; phylum Streptophyta; class Magnoliopsida; order Arecales; family Arecaceae; genus Calamus; species Calamus simplicifolius. The sequence continues at coordinate 150,058 of UESW01004515.1, forward strand.
TTATGAATTAACATTTGACATTCAAATTAGACTCTCATAAATATTGTATGTTTCATAACATAGACATCATGCCATCATATATCATATCTATGTTTTATACTAAACATGCAAATATCATGCTTTTATACAACATCAATATGTATCAAATATAAAACATCTTTTGAGAGTGCGTGTAATCTATGTTTTGATGCATAAGCTCAATTTAAATTATCTTTGGATTGAGCATCAATGATAAAACAATAGCACGACAATATGTCACAGAATACCTTATTGAATGGGTAATTTAGATTTTCAATCCATCTGTGACTATATAGCCTTGCGATTAGTTTTAGCCATAATTACATAATTAATAAGAACATTAATTTACATGCAATAAATTAGATCAATAAGAAACCATTGCTCTGATACCATTTGTTGGGAGAGTTAATCCCCGAGACATGCATATTTTAAAATTTGATAACAATTATCAATGCGGAAATTTAAAGATTACATATTAATCTTTCTAACATGCATCAAGATCATATCTTTGCCTTATATTATAAGATCGTTTGATCTAAGTATTGCATATAAATTAAATAATTAAGATCATATCTTAATCTTCAAGATAAGAAGTCATACTACTCATCTTGAAGCCTACCTTAAGATCTAAGGATCAAATCACTCACCTTAAGAACAGTAGGTAAATCCTTTATGCTCTGCAGCCGTTCAATCGTCCGGCCTCTAGTATTGTCCATGCGAAGCCCCCGAATGATCAGATTCCTGGGAGTGCTAGCTTGCGGAAAAACAATTTTGCTGATCTTGAATTCTTCCACTTGAATCTTCCTCCAAGATCCACCAAGCTTTTGCTAATACTAAAATCACACCAGAATTTTCTGTTCTAACTCTTAGAACTATAACACTTGGTTCTAACTGTTTAGAATTTTTTTGATCTCTTTTGATCTTGTGTTTTTTTTATCTGGTGAGGGATGTCCTCTATTTATAGTTTCATATTAGCCAGCCTATTGAATTCTAACATTAGAATTCCGCTATTTTTGTGAAAACCAAAGAGACATATTAAATTCACACACTTATCAATGCATGAAGAGTTGTGTGGAGTGCTCTTCCAAAAATGCACATTAATTCATATGCTTGTCAATGCACGGAGAGTTGTGTGGAGTGCTCTTCCAAAGAGGCACATTAATTCACACACTTATCAATGCACGGAGAGTTGTGTGGAGTGCTCTTCCAAAGAGGCACATTAATTCACACACTTGTCAATGCATGGAGAGTTGTGTGGAGTGCTCTTCCAAAGAGGCACCTTTTAGCAAAATTTATTTTTCTTGAACTTGGGAATCATTTGAAGAAGACTAAAAGTTATAAATTAAATTCTGCATGAGAATTTAATTTCTTATGAGATGAGATTTTAGTTATCTCATCATGCGAGAAAACCTTTTTCACACATGGGGTCTGAATTTTTGGTTTTAAGCTAATTTGAATTTATTGGATTAAACCAATATAGATCATGGTCCTAGCCCAAATCAAATTTGGCTAATCTTGAATCTATTTAAATCCAAATCAAATCTAATTTCAAATCAATATTTGAAATTGATTAGTCCTTCTAGTAGACTTAAACCAAATTGAATCTTATTCACTTGTACTTAATCCAATTGAGATAATTCAATCAATCAAATTGATTAATTAAATCATATACGATTCTCAATCGTTGATCAGTAAATAGATCATCCTAGGAAACTTCTATGCGTGTGACTCTCTAGGTTCGAACCTAAACCGGTAGCATAGAAACAATTTTCTATACTAATCGATGTGCCCATCTAGCAATGGAACCCGACGTTCGGATAGGTCGAAGAGTTGCCGAGCAAACTCCAAGAACCCTAAGAAACAGTTACCATATAATTCATCCTCTTGACCACAAATGCTAAGGATGGCTTAAGAGCCTGTCAACTCTAAACAACAAATCCATAAAGTGATTTCAATTTTAGTGATCATGTGACTTTCACATGAAGTGCCTTGGCCAAGGTCTTGCTAAATTGAAACACAAGCATTTCTCCTTTTAACGGGATAGGTCAAATTTCATCTTGATCCACAACTGACTACCACAAGTACTTGACTGCACCCAGGAACCTTTCTGTTGGAAGATTATTGAAAAATTATATGCCCCAATCCTTTTAATTTTGATGATTACCAAAAGCCATGAGTACTGTAAAAGATGTGATATGTTTATTTACATGTGCAATGAATTTATTTTGAACAATCAATGAGAATGTTAAAGTTTGACATTAATCATTTTGAAAGTAACTTTAAGCTCAATGTTTAAGCTTTCAAAAAGAAATTTTATAATTCATAGATTAATCAATGAGTTTTTGGAATACTTCTTGAATTAATTCTTAATGTCAATTTTATTGAATTCAAGTCAAAACAATGATTTAAAATGAATCTGGAATGATTTTAAAGTCAATCAGAAAACTTTCTGATTTTTGATACGTTCCGGAGCCGACTCTTGAGTTTCAGAGTCGACTCCCTCAGAGAACAGAAATGTCTATATGTCTCGAGTCGACCCATGTAATTTCACGAGTCGACCCCCGATTCTGTCGAGCCGACTCCATGACTGTGCGAGTCGACTCCGCTCAGACACCAGAGGTGTGTTTTTCTGAGCACTTCGCGAGTCGACTCCAACTTTTCATGAGTCGACCCCCGACCTTCAGGAGTCGACACTTTACTTTTGGTGAGTCGACCCTTTGACTTTCTAAACATTTCTATTTTTAGTATCACGACCTCGAGCCGACTCGGAAAAAGCATGAGTCGACTCCAGCAAATCTGGGCGAAATTTTTTTTCGGATGCCAACTCAGCGTCAACGGTAAAATTTTTGATTAACGACTATTTTTCTTTATCCCTAACGGCTATATTTTTGTAGAATCTATAAATAGAGAAGCCGTTTTCAAATCCAAAAGAACGAATAGAGAGATATTTATTTCAAAGAAAAAGAAGAGAAAAATTGGAAAAACAGAGCTTCAGTTGAAAAAATCCGTGATTCAAAATAGAGTGAAAGAAAGAGTGTGAAATCAAAGGAAGTTCCTTCTGTGTTCAAGCTCAAATCCAAGGAAGCTTCAGAAGAAAATCCAAGTGCTATTCAAGAGCATCTTAAGAGATTTTCAACACTCAAAGAAAAGAGGAAAAGCCCAAATCAACTTCAACACACATTTCGTGAAGAATCCGAGCTGAGGCCTGGTTCTACACTTCAAAGGAGTTGAAGAAAAGAAGAAAGCTCAAAGCCAACCAACTGCAAATCAGGCTTATCTAAACTCTATTCTTACATTTGTTTATCTGCTCATTAAGGAGCCTTGTAACTAAACAAACAATATTTCTATTCCTTGTGTCTAGCTCAATCTGGGGGATTGAACTAGAGGAGGTAGTCTTACCTCAGTTCAAGCTTGGTTAAGCTTGGGTTAGGGTTTTGTGCTGGTGAGCCCTTGAAAACCAGCTGGGTTCGTTGTGCGCCCGGGAAAACAACAAGTTTGAGTTGTGAGCTTGTAAAACAACTCGCTGTAATCTAGAGAGATTATAGTGTGGACCCAAGTGAATCTTGGGAGTGGACGTAGGTGTTGGATACACCGAACCACTATAAAATCTTTTGTGTTTGCCGTGTTCTATTTCTCTTTCTCTATCTCTTTTATTCACTGCTTTATATTTACTTTGCATTTGCCTTCATTCATCTCAAGCTAAATAATTTAAAAGGTTAATTTTTTAAAGAACCCAATTCACCCCCCTCTTGGGTTGCCATCTGGGCCAACAATTGGTATCAGAGCTAGTGCTCATTAGATTTTGATCACACGATCAAGAGCTAAAGATCCAAATGGCAACACAAGTTGGTTCTTTTGCTGAAGGTCATTCTACGAATAGACCTCCACTTTTTAATGGCTCAAATTATTCTTATTGGAAAGCTAGAATGAGGATATTCATTCAAGCTTCTGATTATGAGCTATGGGGTGTTATAATCAATGGACCTAGTACACCCACACATGTTATAGATGGCACTATTGTTCCTAAGCCCGAAAGGGATGGAATGATAATGATAGGAAAATGGCACAGCTTAATGCTAAGGCCATGAATGTTTTATATTGCTCCTTAGATGCTAATGAATTCAATAGAATCTCCACATGTAATTCCGCAAAGAAGATTTGGGATAGACTAGAGGTTACCCATAAGGGTACCAATCAAGTAAAAGAATCTAAAATTAATATTCTTGTTCATAAATATGAATTATTTAGCATGGAACAATCTGAAACCATTGCATGCATGTACACTAGATTCACTGATATTGTAAATGGTTTGAAAAGTCTTGGTAAGACATATACTAACTCTGAACTTGTTCGGAAAATTCTTAGGTCATTACCAAGATCATGGGAAGCAAAAATGACTGCAATCCAAGAAGCTAAGGACCTCAACACTTTACCCTTAGAGGATCTTCTAGGATCCCTTATGACCCATGAGCTGACTATGAGGCAGCATGTTGAGGAGGATTCAAAGAAAAAGAAAGTTATTGCCCTCAAAGCTGCAAAAGAAGAAGAGAGTAACAGTGATGATGATGATGATAATGATGAAGAGACTGCTCTCTTAGCAAAGAAATTTAAAAGATTTATGAGGAGAAAGAAATCCTTCCACAAGAAAAAATTTGGAGCTAAGTTGGAAGGAGAAAAGGATAAAAATAAGGACAAGGACAAAGAAAAAGAGGAAGACCCCTTGACTTGTTATGAATGTAATAAACCGGGGCACTTTAGGAATGAATGTCCGAAATTAAAGAAAGCCTACAAAAGAAAAAGAAGACTTATATGGCGACATGGAGTGACAGTGAGGAATCTTCTTCCGAAGAAGAAGAACAAAAGGAAGTCGCAAACGTATGCTTTATGGCGGACGACAATGATGAGGTAAGTTCCGACAACCCTTGCGATGAATTTGCTTTCGATAAACTTTTTGATGCCTTTAATGAACTTGTTGGTGATTTCAAAGTTTTGAAAAAGAAATATAAAATTTTGAAAAATGAAAACTTAACCTTCATTCAAGAAAAGGAAAATCTTAACAATGAAATTAAGAAACTTAAATCAGAAAATGAAATTTTAATGAATGAAAAGGAGTCAATCTCTAATGAAAAAGATAAACTAAAGAATGAAGTTGAAAAACATAAAAACATAGTTGATAAGTTTACATTAAGTTCAATTAAATTAGACATGTTATTAAATTGTCAAAAAGCAGTTTTTGACAAAGCCGGATTAGGATACAACACTTTAAGAAAACAAAAATCACTTAAAAATATTTTTGTAAGTGCTGGCCAAAGTAATTTTACATGCTTTAAATGCAATCAAAAGGACATAAATCTTATGAATGTAAAATTCTGAAACCTAATAAAAACTTAAATGTTAAAGGGAAGAAAATATGGGTTCCGAAAGGAACAATATTTGTTGGTACTAACCATGAAGGACCCAAGAAAGCTTGGGTACCTAAACATAAAGTTTGATATCATTGCAGGAATGTCTTGTGGCCAAGAGATCAAAGAGAAAGTGGTATCTTGATAGTGGCTGCTCAAGACATATGACGGATGACAAAGAAGAATTCATCACCCTAGAAGAAAAGAAAGGAGGAGTTGTTACATTTGCGACAATGGCAAAGGCCAAATCTTGGGGTTTGGTAACATTCAAATAACTCCCTCCACATATATTGAGAATGTACTTTATGTTGATGGTTTAAAGCATAACTTAATTAGTATAAGTCAATTATGTGACAAAGGTTTTAAAGTTTCATTTGAATCTTCTTTATGCACTGTAGCTAATCCCATTGATAATAGCATTGTTTTTATTGGAAATAGAAATGGCAATGTATACATGATTGATTTAGACAAATTGTCTACTAATAATCATTGCTTAGTTGCAAATAATATAATGAGATTGGTTGGTTGTGGCATCGAAGATTAGGTCATGCAAGCACATACTTGATTTCAAAACTAATTAGAATGGATTTAGTAAAAGGTCTACCTAAGATAGATTTTGAAAATAACAAAATATGTGATGCATGTCAGTTTGGAAAACAAACAAGAAGTTCTTTCAAATCTAAAAATATTGTTTCAACTTCTAGGCCTTTAGAGCTACTTCACATGGACCTTTTTGGACCAACTAGAACCACAAGTCTAGGAGGAAAGAAATATGGTCTTGTGATAGTAGATGATTACTCTAGATTCACTTGGGTAATGTTTTTAGCTCACAAAGATGAGACTTTCTCGATATTCATGAAATTCTTCAAGAAAGTAACAAATGAGAAAAACACTACCATAGTGTCTCTAAGAAGTGATCATGGAACTGAATTTGAAAATCACTTATTTGAAAGTTTTTGCAATGAAAATGGTATTAATCATAATTTTTCTGCACCTAGGACCCTACAACAAAATGGTGTAGTTGAAAGGAAAAATAGGACTCTAGAAGACATGGCCCGTACCATGCTATGTGAAAGTAAACTCCCGAAATACTTTTGGGTGGAAGCTATTAACACAGCATGTTACATCTTAAATAGAGCTTTAATAAGACCTATTTTAAAGAAAACACCTTACGAATTATGGCATGATAGAAAACCCAATATAAAATATTTTCATGCATTTTGTTGTAAATGTTTTGTTCACAATAATGGTAAAAACAATTTAGGCAAATTTGATGCTAAATCTGATGAAGGAATATTCTTAGTATACTCTACAACTAGTAAAGCATATAGAGTATTTAACAAGAAAACTTTAGTTGTTGAAGAATTAATTCATGTAGTTTTTGATGAATCTTTAGCTACTCGTTCTGAAAAATTTGATGATGATGAAGATACAAACATAATTGAAAAAGATCTTGAAAATATTGATGTATCTTTGGATCAAGAAAAGATGCTAAAGATAATGATTCACCTAAGGATGATGATACTAATGCTAATCATAATGATGTAGATCTACCTAGGGATTGGAGATATGCTTATAGTCACCCTAAGGAATTGATTATAGGTGATCCATCTCAAGGAATAAGAACTAGATCATCCATGAGAAACATTAGTAATCATCTTGCATTTGTATCACAAATTGAACCTAAATTTATTGAAGAAGCTGAAAAAGATAATAATTGGATGTTAGCAATGCAAGAAGAATTAAATCAATTCACAAGAAATAATGTATGAACTTTAGTTGAAAGACCTAAAAATCATTCTGTTATAGGATCAAAATGGATATATAGAAATAAACTAGATGAAAATGGCATAGTAATTAGAAACAAAGCTAGATTAGTTGCAAAAGGATATAATCAAGAAGAAGGTATTGATTTTGATGAAACCTTTGCACCAGTAGCTAGATTAGAAGCCATTAGACTATTAGTTGCATTTGCATGTCATATGAATTTTAACTTATTTCAAATGGATGTAAAAAGTGCATTTCTAAATGGATTTATAAATGAAGAAGTATATGTAGAACAACCACCAGGTTTTGAAGATCACGAATTTTCAAATCACGTTTTTAAATTGTACAAAGCATTATATGGTTTGAAACAAGCACCTAGAGCTTGGTATGATAGATTAAGTAAATTCTTAATTGAAAATGATTTCATAAGAGGAAATGTTGATAAAACTTTATTTTTGAAAAGAAAAGGTAAAGATTTATTAGTAGTTCAAATATGTTGATGATATTATTTTCGGTGCTACTAACAATACTCTATGTCAAGAGTTTGCTAAGTTGATGCAGGGAGAATTTGAAATGAGCATGATGGGAGAACTCAACTTCTTCCTTGGACTCCAAATCAAACAAAGCAAAGAGGGAATCTTCATCAACCAAACAAAATACACAAGAGAAATCCTAAAGAAGTTTGGTATGGAATCAATTAAACCCCTCGGAACACCAATGAGTCCTTCATGCAAGCTGGACAAAGATGAAGAAGGTAAAAGATTGATCAGAAATATTATCAAGGTATAATCGGTCCCTACTTTACTTAACTGCAAGTAGACCCGATATAATGTTTGTTGTTTGCTTATGTACTAGATTTCAGTCTGAACCTAAAGAATCACATTTAATTGCTGTTAAAAGAATACTAAGATATGTAAGTGGAACAAAAAATGTAGGTTTATGGTATTATAGAGACTCTACATTAAATCTGATTGCATACACTGATTCTGATTATGCTGGATGTAAGTTAGATAGAAAAAGCACAAGTGGTGCATGCCAATTCTTAGGAAGTAACTTAATCTCATGGTTTAGCAAAAAGCAAAATTCAGTTGCATTATCAACTACTGAAGCTGAATATGTAGCAGCTGGAAGTTGCTGTGCTCAAATCCTATGGATTAAGCGATAACTTGAAGACTATGGTATCACACTTGATAAAACACCTATAAGATGTGATAACACAAGTGCAATTAATCTAACAAAGAATCCAATTCAACATTCAAGAACCAAACACATAGAAATTAGATATCATTTTATAAGAGAACATGTAGTAAATAATGAAATATGTCTTGATTATGTTAACACTGAAGAACAATTAGTAGATATATTTACAAAACCCTTAAGTAAAGAAAGATTCTGTTATCTTAGAGGAGAGTTAGGGATTTGTGATCCATTAGAATGAATTTGAAACCCTAAGGAAATTTTATCTAAGATTCTTTCAAATCATTGATCTTTAAAGAAATCTTATCTAGAATTCATATCTAATTGATCCATTCATATTCAATGATTATTTTATCAATTTTCATGATCAAATTCCGGACACATTTCAGAAATTTCATGTTTTTACTCTGAAATGGTCTCGGAGCCGACTCGGTGAGTATCGGAGTCGACTCTTGGTTTCGACTGAAACTCTCGGGTCGACCCCTTCTCGGCGCGAGTCGACTCCACTTCGGGATGGTTTTCTGTGACTGTCCGGAGTCGACCCCTTGCTTTGCGCGAGCCGACTCGAAGTGGTCCCAGGTTGATTTATCTAGGGCAGAGTCGACTCGCCGTTCTTTTCAAACGTCCCAATCTCTCAAAATACTCTCTCCAAAATATCTCCAGACCTTTCAAATTCCCAAAATCACTGATTAATCTTTCCAATCGACCAATGGCACCCAAAACTCGAGGTTCCAATCTTGCTGCGGCCGGTGTGAAGAGGAAGAGAGCCGTGAGGAAGATGGTGAGGCGTCCGGTTCGTGAGCCTTCTCCAAGCACGGATTCTACTTCATCTTCTTCAACCCCCAATGCTTCTCCAGCCACTGCTCCTTCTCAGGTAGATAGATTAGCAGATAGAATCATTACCACGGGAAGAAAAGTGGATTTTGAGTTATTTGAGGCAGAGGGATTTCTCTTAGGAAGACAATTGACAGAAATGGGTTGGGAGAAGATCTGTTCCCTGGATTGCCCTACTTATCCCGCTCTTGTAAAGGAGTTTTATAAGAACTTGTCTAGAGGAGATCATGGTCTCATAAGCACTGTGTTACAAGTGTAAAGGGGTTGGACACATAAAGTGAAATTGTCCTCTTTGAAAAAAACCTCAAGAAAAGAAGAAAGAGAAGGAATCTGACAGTACTATTGAAGATGTTGGCATCGAGAAGGATCTCTTGATGGTTTCAGATGCACACAGAAGAACAACAGACATTTGGTTACTTGATTCAGCCTACTCATATCATTATACACCGCATTGGTCTTGGTTTGCAGATTATACTAAAATCGATGTAGAGAATGTGGCATTAGGGGATAACCATTCTTGCAGGGTTAGGATCAAGATGTTTGATGGGGTTGTGAGAACTCTTACTCATATGAAGCATGTTCCTGACTTCAAGAAGAACCTAGTGCCCTTGGGATACCTGGAGACGAATAGATTTGGCTTTAGTTGCCGTTCTGGGAATGGTGTACTCAACATCATGAAAGGTGCCACGGTTGTGATGAGGGGGAAGAGGCTGAAAAATAATTTGTATCAGTTGGTTGGGTCTATGATGTGTGGAGGGTCTGAGACAGCAACAGCAGTGCACAGTCAGCAGGATATGTACCGCATGTGGCACTACCATCTTGGTCACATGGGAGAGCGGGGCATGAGGGTGTTGATGAAGGATAGAAGGATTCTAGCTTTAGATGAGGGTATTGCATAGGTCTGTGAGCCATGTTAGATGGGCAAGCAACACAAAGTAAAATTTTCTATCAGTTCAGCGCACAGTACAGGTCCCTTGGAGCTAGTATACAGTGATGTTTGGGGTTCAGCTCCAGTTTCGGACAGGAATGGGGCCAGATATTTCATGACACTGATTGATGATTTTTCAAGGAAGGTCTAGGTATATTTCTTGAAGGAAAAGTCAGAGGTCTTCTCTAAATTTCAAGCATGGAAGGCTGAGGTGGAGAAGGAGACAAGAAGATATGTAAAGGTGGTGCGGTCTGATAACGGTGGAGAATTCACAAGTAAGGAGTTTCTAAAATTTTGCACAGATGGAGGCATCAAAAGGCAATTTTCAATAGTTAGAACTCCTCAACAAAATGGAGTGGCTGAGAGAATGAACCGACTCTCATGGAGAAAGCTAGATGTATGAGATTGCAAGTAGGATTACCTAAAATATTTTGGGTGGATACAGTTGACACAGCAGCCTACTTGGTGAATAGGTCTCCTCATGTCAAGCTTGATGGGAGGTTACCAGAGGATGTATGGTTTGATAAACAGGTGTAGCTCAGCTATATCAGAGTTTTTGGGTGTATAGTATTTGTACATATGGATGCTAGTTAGTGGACTAAGTTGGATGCCAAAGCTTGAAAAATGGTGTTCATTGGATATTCGCGAGGAGTCAAGGGATACAGGCTGTGGGATCCCTTGGAGTAGAAGGCCACGATCAGTAGGGATGTGATTTTTGATGAAAGCTTAGTCCTCAAGAAGCAGGAAGTGGTAGAGGTTCAACCGGAGGCCCAGTCGGACGAGGGTGGGCAGCAGGAGGCTCAGCAGGGCACAGCTGAGCAACTAACCTCTTATGATATTTTACCTTTTGTAGGATCATTAGGAGGACATGAGATTTAGGTGGAGTACACTCCAAATATGTCTTCACATACGGAGACCATCTAGATGCATGCTCATGGCAAAGATGAGCGAAGAAAGAAGTCACATCCTGGGATAAGCATCGACATTGCACTACATAAGCCAAAGAGGGTCATTCATCAATCGGAGCGATATAGGTTTGGTGAGACCATGTCATATGCATTGGTGGCTGCCAGTGGAGGACCAGTTACCTACTAGGAGGCAATGACAAGCTAGGATAGAGATAGGTGGGTCCATGCTATGATGGAAGAGATGCAGTTCCTACAGAAGAATCAGACTTGGGATTGGTGTCACTGCCAAGTGGAAAGAAATCCATTGGTTGCAAATGGATATTTTAGTGCAAAGAAGGAGCCACAGAGAAGGAGGGGATCAGGTATAAAGCCAGGTTAGTGGCCAAAAGATTTTCTCAGAAAGAAGGCATTGACTACAATGAGGTATTCTCACCAGTGGTACGATATACATCTATCAGGATGTTGCTGAGCATTATAGCAGTGCAGAATTTGGAACTGAAGTAGATGGATGTCAGGACGGCTTTCCTTCATGGGGATTTGGAGGAGATTTATATGGATTAGTCAGAGGGGTTCATATAACCAGGGTTAGAAAGAAAGGTATGTTGTTTGCAGATATCTTTGTATGGTTTGAAGTAGTCGTCATGTTACTGGTACCTACGGTTTGATACTTTTGTGAAGAGCATCGGCATGTCTAGATGTGAGTATGATCCCTATGTTTATGTTCGGATTTTAGAAGATCATTTCAGATTATACTTTCTTTTGTATGTGGATGATATGTTAATTTCATGCAAGAGTAAAGTTGTTGTAAAGGATCTAAAGGCAGCATTGTCATTTGAGTTTGAAATGAAGGATTTAGGTTCTGCTACACGTATTTTGGGAATGAAAATTTTCAGGGACAGAGATAGGAGGTTGCTTCACTTTTCTCAGGGAACTTATATCAGGAGGGCCTTGGAGAGGTACAGTATGGATGGTGCAAAGCCAGCCGCATTACCACTGGCTGTTACATTAAGCTCTCCAAGACTATGTCACCGAGTTCTGAGATAGAGGCCGAAAAGATGTTCAGAGTACCTTATGCTTTAGAAGTTGGCAGTCTCATATATGCTATGGTGTGTTGTAGGCCTAACCTTGCATATGCTGTTAGCTAGATTAGCATATCCATGGCTAATCCGGGTAGAGCATATTGGAGAGCTTTAAAAGGGATCTTCAAATATCTTGTTGGCACAGTCAGTGTTGGTGTATGCTATGGGTACAGTGGCATGGAGAATGGCTCTAAACTAATCATGAAGGCTCAGGATCGGGTAGCCGGTTTTGTTGATGCTGACTATGGAGGTGATTTGGATACTAGAAGGTCGACGATAGGGTATATCTTTATGTTGAATGATGGTCCAATATCATGAAGGTCAAGTCTGAAGCTAATGACAGCTTTGTCTACTACATAGTCAGAGTATATTGGCATTTCAGAGGCTACAAAGGAGGCTATGTGGCTGAAAGGTCTTGCACTAGAGATAGAGATAGCACAGGAGGTGATCAGGGTATTTTTTGATAGCCAGAGTTCTTTATGCTTGGTCCAGAATCTGGTCTATCATGCTAGGACCAAACATATTGACATAAGATACCACAGGATCAGAGAGCTTGTGGAGGATAGTGAGTTGGAGTTTGTGAAAGTGTATACCAAAGATAACGCAGCGGATGTACTCATTAAGCTATTGCCTTAAGATAGCTTCTTTAGATGTGGAGCACTGATGGGATTGATGGATTAGGTGGAGATTACTATAACTTTGATGCACTAAGGTGGAGCTTGTAAGCTCAGGTGTGGCACATCCAAAGTTCAGGAGAGTCACACAAGTTTGAGAGCTTAGGCTACATAAGTTCTCAGGTTCCTAAGTTATTTGGGTCGGCTTGTGACAAATAGATAGCATGTGAGTCATGGGTGTACATGGGCTCGGGTTTGAGTGCTTTCTTGCATGGCTTAGAAGGAAGTTTTTTGAGAGAATGTTTAATAACCTAATTGTAGGTTATGGGACTGGATCCATGGGGATTGGGCTCAGGTTTTCTGGATAGACTTTCATATTTTAGGGAGTCTGTTAGGGAGTTTATTACGAACTGGTGCAGAGAAGTTTTATCATCTAAGACGGATGATTATTTAAGGCTCTCTTTGGATGTAACCGGATAGATGGGAAGACCAAAAAATAAATGCATTCTTTTTTATTTTATATCCATCTTTTTTTTTTCTTCATCTTTTCTCATGCGTCTGATCTCGACGAAAGCTGTGTAACATTAAAGATGAAGCAACTAGATCTTCCTTGGTGAAGGTTGATAAGAATTTAGGATGAAAGATTAAGAGCGAGAAAGATCGGGATGAAAGCACTATTAAAATTTAAAGATCAATGATGAAAGAGATAAAGAGGAGGAAAGAGCATGATGGCTATAATGGAGGTAGCCTCCACTATACGGTGGAGATAATAATGGGACATCACTGGAGACGGGACGGAGTTAAAAGGAGAAAAGGAGTAAAGAGAAGCATTCTTTTTTATCGACTTAATACATTTGGTGGTGTTAAAATGTTTTCCTAAATGTTAAAATTTAGATAATATATGATATATTCTTCATCATTAATATACTTTATTTAAGCTTAGTTCAATATTAACATATTTTTCTTAAAAAAAAACATAACGTCTAGATAAGAAAACGTTGCTAAAAAGAAAAGAAAGATCTAAAGTATGAGTCTGAAAGTCAGAGGAGTCCACATCAAAAATCTTTGGACGCTATGCTCGTGTATTGATTGATTTCTTTCACTAGTTTAATCTTGCGCCCATCCATGGTTGAAACTTGGATAAAGCCTAGCAACCATGGATGCTGTTGGGCAAAGCAAATCTAGTAGTTATTTTAATCACAAGATATAGCAATCTTTGTACGTCTATCCTAGCCATCTACTCTCCCAAGTAACTAGCTATGTGAAACACATGAACACCTTTTCATAGATTGTACGTTCAACAGAGTAACCCGGCCCCTCCTGACCTGGTACATTTGAATTTCTTATAAACAAAGTATTTATCTATTAAGAAAGTAATATATATAAAATTATAAAGTCAAGGTGAACAAAGAGAGAGAGAGATTTGGGAGCAGATAGAGCTCGGATGTTTTTCTTTGTCTAATTTAATATATGCTGGCTATATTTTGATGTTCAGAAAGTTTTAAATAGGTTGCCAAACGTTCCTAGCAAAAGGACATCTTTGTCTTCAGGAGGCTCCACGTAAAGGATATTCATTGTTCATCAGCCATCATTCTTTGATGAGGCCAATGAGTCTCATAGGTAACGATAATCTCACTAAGATTGAATCAATCATTTTTGGAGTCGGCCTTCGATCATGAACAATGCTCGATCTTTTTCCCTCGGTCATGAACAGTGCTCGACCTCTTTCCCTCGGCTATAAACAGTGCTCGGCCATGAACAGTGCTCGGCCTCTTTCCTCAGTTATGAACAGTGCTCGGCCATGAATAGTATTCGGCCTCTTTCCCTCGGCTATGAACAGTGTTCGGCCATAAACAGTACTCGGCCTCTTTTCCTCGGCCATAAACAGTGCTCGGCCACTTCCCCTCGGCCATGAACAGTGCTCGGCCATGAACAATGCTCGGCCTCTTCCCCTCAGCCATGAACAGTGATTGGCCTCTTCCCCTTGGCCATGAACAGTGCCATGCAAATGTTCACCCACAGCCTTCTCTGGAGCTCATCCAAGGGAATGAATAGTGCCATGCGCCAGCTTCAATTCCAAATTTCATCTTTTTCTTAGCAGCTACACTTTGAGGCACACGTGCCTGACTTTATCGCCCATCACTGTTTGCATAGGACATCAAAAAGGTGGCATGAGAGACACGTCTGACAAACGCCGTAACGATCGGCCATGCCCTGCAATAGCTATCCAAACCAAGCAATACCTATCAACTATGTAGCCACCCACATTTGACGAGACATGGCCTACACTTCTAACATGCCACTAAGGAGGCAAGCCTTACTAATGTTGCCACCACCATAAATGCTCTGACAAGTGATCATGCCCAAAAACTAGCAGGCTCTAAGTACCAATAAAATGGGTACGAGGGACTCCCGACCAGGTAACCATAACAACTCAACTCACTACACTCCTAAACGCTCATTTTTGCACACAGAAAGCTCTAAGCCTTTCTTTTTCTCTTTCGAGATTTTTCAAGCTCACGGCGGTTGCCTAGAGCACTGACTTGAGCGTCGGAGGGTCCCCGCATGAATCTCTGGTCTCCGGGACTTGTTTGCAGGCTTCTAAGTGCGAGAAGCTTGCCGAAAGATTCCGGGCTCACTGGAGGAGGCGATCGGACGCTCGAGGACGGTGATTTGGCATCAACAGATTAGTGCGCCAGGTAGGGAGGGCAGAGCATAGATCATCAATGATGCTAGCTTGCGGATCCTCATCTCCATTAGCTTAGCATGGTGGATCAAAACGATGATGATGACAAAAGCCTGAAGAGCTTCCGCCAGTCACGCTGGGGGGCACCCTCACGAGCTGAGCAACAGAGCCAACTATTCCACTCCACCATCGCCACTACCTCAGGCCACTCAAGCAAAACAGCATGCCACCCTCATCCTATAAATTCATACATTAATGGCAGTTGTCCAAAAGCTCTAGAAGCAATATCTCATGGCCACACAGCAACCAGCAAGAGCTTCCGCTCCCTCTTTAGTTGCTGCTCAAGCCAACCATCATCCATCCTGTGGGAGATCTCCCCAGCAAGAGGCTCACCGCCATCAAGCTCATCAGCATGAGCATCTTCAAGCTCACTAGCAAGAGTCCCACTGCTCGCCGTCCAAACAGCCTCCTCTCCTACGGACTATGATGCGAGGGGAGGCCCAAGAAAGGGCGCCAGCACCTTCACTTCAATCAACTTGCTTCCTGGGGTGGCAGACCACCAGCAGGCTGATGTATCCAAATCAACAAAAGGAGACAAATTCCTCCAAAGACACTTCACAATGATAGCCTCTTCTATTCAGACAGTCATAGTCCACAAGAAGTAAGTAATCCCGGGCTATCTTCGGCCAACAGGGAGCTGATCAGCACTCCTCTCTGGCCGCTTTTTCTTCCTTCGAACCATCTGCATCAAGTGCCACATCATCATCATCACCTAGCACATCTTTCCGGCCAGGTTTCCTCCAAGAAGTAAGGTCCTGGCCTGGTTGTGCGAGGTGAGAAGGACGTGGTCCAAGTCCCAGCCCAGTGCCATGCCATACAAACTTAAATAAACGAGATTTAATGCATGAGGAAAAGAAAGCTTGGTGCTAGCGAGAGGACAAAGAGAGGACATTGGGTGGAGGGGTCATTATGACTTTCTATTTCATGTACTTGGATATCAGGGCTCCATTAATGCCAAAGGAG
The DNA here is from genome assembly GCA_900491605.1 of Calamus simplicifolius. Lineage (NCBI taxonomy): Eukaryota > Viridiplantae > Streptophyta > Magnoliopsida > Arecales > Arecaceae > Calamus > Calamus simplicifolius. The sequence continues at coordinate 166,514 of UESW01004515.1, forward strand.
ACCAACAATGTTGGTGCTCCTCCGCTCTCGAATGGCCTTCTTCACCTCTGAAAAATACCCCGATCTAGCACCAAGAAGAGCTGGGGAAGGCTCTCTGTCCCGACTCCATGCCAGCCCCCAGCGTCCTGCTTTTAGCTCCAAGCTTTTTATCTTGAATGCCTCCAACTATATCTGACTCCATCCCAGCGGCCTCTAACTCCAGCTATTCTTGGCCGCCTCTAGGTTCCTAGTTGCTCCCAGTCTTGGCTGGCGACCCGACAGTTGTCTCCCTGACTATCTTCCGCGTAGACTCTTTTTAGAGCGTGTACACCCAGAGGGATGGATCGGGTGGTGAGAATCACGTCAACCAAGAGAAACCCCCGGGCCAATTATGAAAGAAAAAGATCTCAGGCCTCTAATCGGCGTCGACATCGAACATGACATAAAAGGCCAAAAAACTACAAAAGCTAGGTATACTACATTTTGATAAAAGCTTCTTTTCACTGATACTTAAAAATGTCATGCAGGAAAGACCGACTCTACGTTGGCTATCAAGACCAACCTCACGTTAGCACAAGAGCCCGAGGCCAGCTCGGCACTGAAGATCAATCCAGTGTTGGCACCAGTGCTCGAAGCTAACTCAACACCAAGAATTGACTCCAGCATCAACAACAAAGATCATCGGCACAAAGAAAAAGGAACCTGAGCCTGGTCCAAGCACCCTCAGGTCACCCTCCGGGGTTAAAGGCTCCCGAGTATGGTCCCATCACAGCGACTCTCGGATCACCCTTCGGGTTCAAAAGGCACCAGAGCCTAGTCTAAGCACCCTCAAGTCACCCTTTGGAGTTAAAGGCTCCCGAGTATGGTCCCATCATAGCGACTCTCGGATCACCCTTTAGAGTTCAAAAGGTACCTGAGCCTGATCCAGGCACCCTCAGGTCATCCTTCGGGATTAAAGGCTCCCGAGCATGGTCCCATCACAGCGACTCTTGGGTCATCCTTCAGGGTTCAAAAGAAACCTGAGCCTGGTCCAAGCACCCTCAGGTCACCCTCTGAGGTTAAAGGCTCCCGAGCATGGTCACATCATAGTGACTCTCGAGTCACCCTTCGGGGTTCAAAAGGACCCTAAGCATAGTTCCAACACCCTTAGGCCAACCTCCGGGGTTAAAGGCTCCCGAGCATGATTCCATTCTAGTGACTCTCGAGTCACCCTTCGGGGTTCAAAAGGCTTTCGACGGCCTCAACTTTGCCTCAGAGGCTTAGTCACAGCCTCAATGGCATCATCACAGTCTCAACGGCTTCATTTCAGCCTTAGCGGCTTCAACTCTGTCTCAGCGGCTAATGGCCAACCGGATAAGTCCTTTGTTTAAATTATGCGCTTGCAACATATTGCTGATCACTTTCAGCCATTCAAGATGAAGCCCTAAGTCAACTCACAGTAGAGAGAGGCTAATTTCCCGGCTCACAGTTGACGAGCACCCATCTCCAAATTTTATGATAAAAGTAGAAGACCTAAAGTCAACTCAAAGTCAGGAGAAACTAACTCCTCAACTCACAATTGACGGGCATTCGCTTTCAGACCCTACGTCGGAAGAGGATTACTGGTTGCTCCTAGCTAGTCTAAGGTAATCAATTTATCTCCAACATTACATAAAGTCTTTGAGCAGACAAAAGCACAAGAGAGCATGCAGACGTGGTCAAAAGTCCACACAAGGCAGACAGAAACTATCCAAAGCTAGCGTGCGAAGACAAGTGCAAAAGAAAGATATTACAATTCCTACACTCCTTTCGCTTGGCGGATGCAGGGCATGTGGTCGCACAAACTCGAAGTGTGGGGGGCATCTGATGGAGCCAATGAGTCCCATGGGCAACAGTAATCTCACCGGGTCGAACCAGTCATTTCTGGAGTCGGCCCTCGACCTCTTCCCCTTGGTCATGAATAGTGCTCGGCCTCTTTCCCTCGGCCATGAACAATGCTCGGCCATGAATATTGCTCGACCTCTTCCCCTCGTTTATGAACAGTGCTCGACCTCTTCCACTCGGCCATGAACAGTGCTCGGTCATGAACAGTGCTCAACCTCTTTCCCTTGTCCATGAACAGTGCTTGGCCTCTTCTCCTCGGCCATGAACAGTGCTCGGCCTTTTAACCTCGGCCATGAACAGTGCTCGGCCTCTTAACCTCGGCCATGAACAGTGCTCGGCCATGAATAGTGCTCGGCCTCTTCCCCTCGGCCATGAACAATGCTCGGTCATGAACAGTGCTCAGCCTCTTACCCTTAGCCATGAATAGTGCTCGGCATCTTCCCCTCGGCCATGAACAATGCTCGGCCTCTTCCCCTCGGCCATGAATAGTGATCGACATCTTTCCCTCGGCTATGAATAGTGCCATGCAAATGTTCACCTATGGCCTTCTCTGGAGCTCATACAAGGGCATGAACAGTACCATGCACGTACTCTATAATCAATACTCCACAAGGGATAGAGCCAGCTTCAACTCCAAATTTCATCTTCTGCCTCAGTGGATACACTCTGAGGCCCATGTGCCCGACTTTTTCGCCCATCACTGTCCGCACAGGACATCAAAAAGGTAGCGTGGGGGATACATCTGGCAAATGCCGTAACGATTGGCCATGCCCTATAGCAACCTGCAATATCTGTCCAAATCAAGCAATGCTTATCAACTATACAGCCACCCATATTTGACGGGACATGGCCTGCACTTTTGATATGCCACTAAGGAGGCAAGCCTCACTAATGTTGCCACCACCGTAAATGCTCTGACAAGTTATCATGCCCAAAAACTGGCAGGCTCTAAGTACCAATAAAATGGGTAAGAGGGACCCCTGACTAGGTAACCACAATAACTCAACTCACTACACTCCTAAACGCTCATTCTTGCACACAGAGAGCTCTAAGCCTCTCTTTTTCTCTTTCGAGCTTTCTTAAGCTTACGATTGTTGCCCAAAGCACTGATTTGAGCATCGGAGGGTCCCTGCCGGAATCTTCGATCCTCGAGACTTATTTGCAGGCTTTTAGGCGCGAGAAGCTCACCGAAAGATTTCGGGCTCGCTGGAGGAGGAAACCGAATGCTCGCAGACGCTCGATGACGGTGATTTGGCGTCAACATTCTTAAACCTAATCATATAATTAAAGACTTTATATTTTAAGGGAATTGGTACTCTACAATCTACTTTATGGAATGAACAATTACCAAGCCTCTTTTTAATTAGCTTGCATATATTATCATAGTAGTTAACAATATATGTGCCACTGAATCTCATCGAATTGCCTAAATAAATTATATTTGCACTTGCTTTCTATTAATTCTAAAAGAAAAAAAGAAAAAAGATTGCACCAGTCTCTAAGTTCAACTGCTGTGTTTTCTTATATTTTTTCTTGAGAAACTGGCTCCAATCTCATTAGTTCATTAATTTTTCTCAAGCCCACTTCTAAACCCCTTTTAAGTCTCTATTCAATACCATATACTTTTGAATTTTTATAAATTATGGTATCATTCGCATGCAGCCAAAAGTAGTGCAGTAAACTAAACACCACCATTAATTTGAACGGGACTTTAGTATGATAAAGATCTGATGACCTCCACTGTCTCACTTCTCCCAGGTAGACAGTCCTGGTGATTTGAAATAAAAATTAGAGCCACAGGCTCGTCACAGGATGGATGCTGCGTGAATTTGATGACTTCCTATCTATCTTAGAATTTAGTTATTCATATGAAAGTTTGCTTGAGATTACCTCACAATCTATTCTATGCTTTTTAGAAGGAGGCTGTCTATCCGGCCTATGTGCCCTGTGTGCGGTCAGAAGAAGGAGACTACTGATCATGCTATCTTTTCTTATCCTAGAGCTAGACAGATTTGATAAATTATTGGCTATCACATTGGACAGGATAGCACTACTTCTCACTGTGCGACTCTTTTATGTGACATTCAGAGAGGCACTCAGCAGTAAGCCGCCACCTAGACTTACACAGCTTATCAGGTCTGGATATCACGGAATCGTATTGTCTTTACTGATGACCGTGTATCTTCGTATATGACTGCCAGAAAAGCGATCTCCTTATCTACGGAATACACTCACCACTGCTCTGCGTCGGTTTTCGACAGTCCTGGCCACTGGGATCCCTCTGCTGCTTCGGTAGTGAACCGGCATACGATTTTCATTTCATGGGAGCCCCTCAGGGTTTGTTAAAATCAATTTTGATGGTAGTGTTCAGGGTAGACTTGCTGGCTCAGCCTTTATAATTCGTGGTTTTGACGGTGCTATGCTGGCTATTGGTGGCCTAGGCCTTCTGGATTGTTCGGTCCTGCTGGCCGAGCTATACGCAGCCTGGGCAGGTATCTCCTACACCACTCGGATCCTTCGTAATCATAGTCCATTGAGGGAGATTCTCTTACTGTTATCCGATGGCTCCGGCAGGATAACAATGATCCGGTTGTATTTAACCCACTGCTACATGATATTCGGGTCATCCTTCAGGAAGCTCACAGAGTTCATATTGGTCATGTCTATAGGGAAGTTAATGCTGCGGCTGACTGGATAGCAGGCTCGATGGCTTATCATTCTGGGATTTGGATTTGGAAGAAAGGTGACCCCTGCTCTTTTGTACTTAAACAGATCTTATTTTCTGACTTATCTGAGTTGATTCACACTATACTAGTGTGATCATCCGTTGTACTAAAAAAAAATAGAGATCATGAAAGGGGCACAACAAGGAGCAACAGTAAAGCGTCTCGATGGAGATGATCATAAGTAGCAGAAGGGGGATGGCACTTATCTTAACCTGTTCAAGAAAAGTAACGCTACGTACGGTTGACATGGCAATAGAGTCATCTTAATTATGAGATCAACTTGACTACTAAATTTGGAGATTGGCTTCAAAAGTTGCCGGCCTTCAATAAACATAATAAAGGTTTAATTCACATGACTCATCCAAAAATATTATTTAAATTCTTTAGTTCTATATATATTCAAGATCCATTCATTGTACAACTAAATTCAGATTAAATACACATACGTCAAAATAGACTTTCGTATTTAAAATTCTTGACAACATGATATTGTGTTATGTTAAATGATTAATACATAAGATTATTGAATGATTGCAGTTAGAGACTTACGGGTGGCCATGCTGGTGAAGGAAATTATAGTAAACACGTCAGAGAGCTACGTTACCAATGCATTCTCCATTGATGATATTAGAAAAATTAAAAAGCAAAAGACTTCGACTATTGTTAAGAAATCCACCATCTTGGCGTGCGTGGACCATTAGATACTAATCTGTTTCTTGCGCACCATATTATAAAGCATTTTACTCCTTTAATTTTCTGGTTGTTAAAATGCCCATGGGTTGATACATACTCTTGTATAGAAATGAAAGGATCAAGAGATAGTTGAAGGTATCGTCCAACAACAGATAAACAACTTCAATCCTATAGCAATAAAAGGGAGCATATATACTACATAACTAATGTGAGACTAAAATCTCATCAACATAAACTCTCGTATACTCCAAAGCCAAAAGTTCATATCCAAATCCAATTGAATCTTAAGAATTTTACCAAAACTACTAGTTAAGAAGTTATTATTTGAGCTTCTTAATTTTATAAAAGTACTTAAAATTTTGTTTAGTATATATGTAACAATGCATAACTTATTAGTGTGTGCCCTAAATCCAATCAGATTAGACGCTAGTTTGTACACATTTTCTTATCTTATGAATGCAAATCAAATTTATTAGTTTTTTTATCTATCCAGATGTAATTTTTATACATGTTAGATATATTTTATCTATGAGATAAAGTCCAAAAGAATGTGAACTGTGCGTATAAAATTTGTAATAGATATTACAAAATGTGAGATCCAAAATTGCACATTATGGTTCGATTCTTTAAATTTTTCTAATCAATGTGTAGAAGGACTGGGCACTGTCGAACGCTGCTAAGACTAGCACACAATGCATATCTTCACCCTTATGGTGAGCAGTTGATCTCGCAAGCTGAAGTATGAAGATACTTGAATAGGTATGTAGATGTTCGTTATTGTAACGATGTATTGGATGACTCACACAGAGATCTCATATGGATAGTCTATATAGTATCAATGGTTGATCTCTTATGACGATGGTACGAGTGATCCTTTGACTTGATATTTTCATTGCACCTTATGTATGAAATATCATCTTTGACAACATGCAAATGTCGCTCTAGCCATGGATGGAAAATATGGTGTCGATTGGATATGACATGAAGCACATGAAGGTGATATTTGATCAAGACAAGATTCGTCTCCCTTGATAGAAAGGGTTATATCCCATGGCCACATGATGGATTAAATTAGCTGTTAAATCTTTGCATGGTTGAGCTGAAATTTGAAATGGTTTCAAAGTTCGAATTCATATGAGTCAATTTTTTTGAGATCAAGTAAATAAAGATCAATTATAAGGTTGATACATTCCATACCACTAATTGATCTGGGATATGCGGCAAAGGGATTGAATCGTATGGTAACCATTCATAAACAGGTGTTGATGACCATGTCAACAAAACCCTTAATACTTGGGTGGTCATAATGCTTTACTAGAGGCCGCTCATGATCTATAATTATGGATTCTTTGACTTAATCAAGGAGTTGATTTGGTTAAAAAATTGACTTGGAAAGGTGTTTATCAAAGTCATTCCTAGGGTCAATTAAGGGACATGATTGGCCGCTCATGATCTATAATTATGAATTCTTTGACTTAATCAAGGAGTTGATTTGGTTAAAAAATTGACTTGGAAAGGTGTTTATCGAAGTCATTCTTAGGGTCAATTAAGGGACATGATTATTACCAATATGTCAAGGGACCTAATGGGTCACACGAATTAAGGAGATTTTGGATGAAGTTAAAATAGGAATTAAGTTGGACTTCATTCAAATTTGATGACCAATCATAATTAGGGAGGAAAGAATTTTAATCCATTGATTGGATACCCAATTAGGCTTGATCCATGAGATGGATGGCTCAGATTAAATGGGAATAATTATAAGTTATTTGATTTCCTATTTTTTAGGAATTCAGATCTCAATTAAATTAAGGGCTGAGATTGTGTCATATGAAGGATGGATTTATACCCATGTAATGGGCTTGATCGATTTCCACAACATGATGGAAAAACATACCCATGTGATGGGCATGATCCATATTTATGTCATGGTGAAGACACATTTAAAGATGGGCATGATCCATATTTATGTCATGGTGAAGACACATTTAAAGATGGGCATGGGATCATGGATAAAATCAGCTTCCTATTTTTAAGGGATGCATGTTTATCAATTTGATCTCATCCTTGGGTGGTTAAATGGTTGGGACTACATTCCTTTTTTGCTGGAACAAAATAAATTCCTTTTATCCAAAAACAAAGGCCCATCTTTTTAGGCTCTTCATTATAAAAGGATGATACGCCCTCTCTCACAAAATCACTGCCCCATCTCCTTCCTTCTCCCAATAGGCAAAGAGAAAGAAGAGTTCTCTCTCCACATAATCCAAACTTCTTTCCTCTTGGTTGATCAAGATTTGATCTTGATCAAGAAATTATTTTCTTTGATCAAGATAATCTTGATCAAAAAAAAATTTCTCTCTTAATTGATCAAGATTTGATCTTGAAATTTTTTTAATTTAAAAAATCAATTGAAACAAAAGAGGTGCTAGCACTCTTGAGACGACATCATCTAAAGATCTTCACATGGATCACCATTAGAGGCCGGACATATGGATGGCTAGTGGTAAATCGTTTGCCTGTTTCATCAATTTTTATCCCCAATAAAAAATATAGGTATGATCTATTATTTAATCATGCATTATTTCTTTTGTTAACTAAATCTGTTCCCTGTTTTAGGAATTAAATTCATATTATTTTTCTTCCGCCGCATGATATATGAATTTGATTTATATAATGCATACGATATTCCTAACATAACTAAATACTTATTAGCATGGGCTTTTAAATATACAATGGAATAACTCAAGCAATAAGATAAAAGAAAAAAAAAAGAATATGAAATATCTCAAAAATTAAGGTACTATTTGTTATCACTTTCTTTTTTATTTTTTGAAATAAAAAATTCTATTTCTAATTTACTAAAATTTTAAAATAAAAATATATTTGATATAGATAATTATTTTAAAAATATAAATATGGCAATGATAGTATTGATAATGATATTAGCAATAGAAAAGGCATTAACGATAGCGATAATGATATTGTAGAGGTGATAGTAATGACAATGATGGCAGCAGCTTTGGTAACGTATCACAAGTAAGTTGAACTATTTACTCAAACTTAGAAAAAAAGAGCATTAGAATGATAAGCGCCCCATCTTGGGTCCATGAGCTCTTAGACATAAAAATTTAGATATAGAGCTAACCATGGTGATAGCAATATCAAGGTTGTTGACCATATGATAGAGTAATATATCAATGATGGTAGTGATGGTGTGATGCAGTAATAATAGCAATAGTAAAGCTGCCACCCAATGGTGCAGTGAAAATGACGATGGTGGTATGGTAAACAATAACCATAGTGACCATAATAATGATGGTCATGATGTAGAGATGATGCTATTTATGGTAGTAAAAATATGATTTTTTTTAAAAAAATTTAAAAGCAAGTTTTTTATATCATTTTTTTAGAATAACAAAAGTAAGTCTTGAAAAAAAATAAAACTAGCATCAAATGCATTTTTATTTGGGTTCTATAATTTTATTTTTAAAAAAAAGAGAACATGAAATAGAAGTGATGCCAAACAAGCTCTAAAAATTTAACAAAAAAAGTACATTTTAATCTATATGATGCTGATGGATACATGGGCTAAACTAATCACATCTCTTATAATATCATATATATAATTTATCATGTAGAAATTAAAAAAATACTTATTTAAAATAAAGGGTTAGATTAGCACACCTTAAATCCAATTCATATTTGAATTTGGACAAATCATGCCTAAACCTAATTCATTTTCATTTGAGTTAAATTAGGTTGCATTAAATATTTATTTATTTATTTATTAGGTTTTTCCAATCAATTGGATTAAAATAATCTAGAAATGAATAATAGCTAACATGTTTAAATTGATTTTATAATTATATCATAAACATTTTATGAAATAAAACAATAATAAGCAACATAATGATACTAACAACAACCTATTATATAAGATATAATTAACATAAATATGAAAATTAGTTTATTATATTGAATGAGGATCCTAAAATATATATTATGATTGGTTTTCAATTAGCTTTAGTTTATTCTAGCTTGAATTACAAATTTAATGATCCAAATTTGATTCATTTTCAAAATGGTTCATAATTTTCAATCCAATCCTAACCAAATAATTTAATTTGCATAGTATAGGTTAATTTAAGATTAGATCCTCATCGGTAATGAATAAGTTGTTCTAATCCACTTGCCATCTAGCCCCAAAATTATGACATGAATAATCATAACATCAAATCAATCTCCCCCACTCTCAAAAATATAGTTGGCTTAGAACATGACTCCACCACATCAAAATTTGGGTTATATATACCTAGTTTTTTCATGGTGCATAAAGAGTTTATTTCTATATTTTGAGCCCTATAACTTGAGCATGATAAACTAATCTCATCATCATAGTAAGAATTACCCTTAATGTCCCTCACACTCTCAAAAAAAAAAAAAAAAACTTGATTGTGAGCAAAAAAGATTATAGGAAAAAAGCTAAATAAGAAATACTTCATGCAATTCAGGTGATAATGCAATATTGATGCCAACTATACAGCAACTTTAGGTTTTCATTAAAGCATAAATCATAAGGTTTAATTTAAAGCTTCAAATTTAATCATTTTATATGTAATATTTTTATTAATGCAATTTTGATGAATCTATTCACTCTATTTTAGTGACAATACTTACCCATCTTCTTCTTACAATATATTATGTAAGCAGTAAACCATTATCACGTATTCAAACATTGTATAAGGTATTATCATTCAAGGTAATAGTGTACGATTTCTAATGTAAAAGTTAAGATGTTGGATGGAATTGAAATTGCCGTGTAAGATATGTGATAATTATTTCTTTTCACTGTTCCCCTCTAATATACTTCTAAAGAAGTAAGTTTAATGTGAAGATTTTTTTTTATTGTTTAGCTGCTATAATTAGATAATAAGTCTATTAATTATTTTAATTTAATCATTAAAATAAATATTAATTATTTTAAATTTATTAAGAATTGATATGTTTTATTGATATTTTGCTGAAGAGAAGCTCCTCAAGTTTTAGAGTTAATTGCTATAAAGGACACTCAAATAGGAACAGTTTATTTCAATTGAATAAATGTGACATCAGCACAAAACCAGAAAATTGTGGCCAAATTTTTTGAATAGTGGCTAGCTCATATTTTCCTTATGTTGATTGTTTATTAAGCCATACAAACAATACTCCTCATTGGTCTTCCTTGATTACATTTACATATATATATATATATATATATATATATATATATATATATCAATAATTAATGTACAGGGTTTAATCAAAAAAATAGAAAAAGAACCAGCTATAAAATTTAATAGATTGATATAAGCTGGTAGAAAAAAAAAGAGAAAGGACTAGCTAAAACTAATAATAAATTTATTTAAAAAATATTTTTTGACTAACAAAAATTTCTTTTTGAGAAAAAAAAGAGAACCAGCTAAAATATTTAAGTTTAACCAGCTTAAATAAATAAATTAGTTAAAAAATAATATTTTGATTGGCTGCATAGCTAGAAATTAATGGTTTGACATAGAAAAAGTTATTAGTTTTTAACTAAAAAACTGTTCTTGATAGAAAAAAAAAAGAAGAAACCTCATAAAATAAATTAATAGTTGGATTAAAAAAATGCATTGAACAAAAAAATATTCTTCATGGAAAAAAAACTAATTGATAAAATATAATTAAATATTGGAGCTCAAAATATTTTTTTATTATTATTATGTCATACTAGGGCCAGATATGAGAACTACATATATATTTATCAGCCTAAAGGGCTATGATTGGAGGAGGGAGATGATACGCTTCAGATATGACAAACGAAATCATATCATGGCTCCGAATTGGAAGGGAGAAAGTCCAAATTGGGCACTGATTTGTTTTGGATTTATACACTACAAGAAAAAAAGGATTTTTTCAACAGAAGACTTTGTTGAAAAAAGTAATAAAAATCATTGGAAAAATTTTCTTAACGGATTTTAAGCCTGTTGGGAACCATTGGCAAAACTCTTGTTGGTAAAAAAAATGATGAAAATAAGAAAAAGTTTAGTTTTATGATGAAAATAATTCCGTTAGGAAAAGCTGTATTTATGACATGAAAAAATAAATTAGCTACAAAAATAATTCTGTTGAAAAAAGCTATATTTATGACGAAAGTTATTCATCGAAAAAATAAACTAGTTTTTAGAACGAAAATAATTTTGTTGAAAAAAGCTGTATTTATAACAAAAAGTTATCCATTAGAAAGAAATAAATTAGTTTTTATGATGCAAATAATTCTGTTAGGAAAAGCTATAATAATTGAAAGTTTTACCAACAAATATATATATCCGTTAGTAAAATATTTAGATATCAACTTATATATCTATTTTTTAGCAACGGCTATAAATATACTCATTGAGAAAGATATATTGCTGAAATTAATATTCAATAAGTTATTAAATATTTACTTACCAATGCTAAAAAATTTTCAAAATAAAAACTCAAAACTTAAAATGAAACCATAAAATTTAATCAAACTACACAATTTATCCACCATAGACATATTACAAGTTCACATATATGTATCAACAAAATTACATATAGTCATACCTAACCTAACTACTAACCACCAAAAAACCAGCTAAATTCTAATAAAACATAATTACATATAGTCATACTTGCCCTTCAGCTTGCTTTGCTACCAAATTCATTGATGTTGTAAGTTTCTCTTTCATATCTTATAACTCCTTTTCAGTATCCTAAAATTTTTTCTTCATGTCATGCAATTCCTTTTCAGTGGTTTCAAGTCTAAATTCTGTAGTTTCAGCTCTTTTCTCGGTTTGTTCAATTCTTATCTCAGCATTTTCTGCTCCTTTTATTGCATTTACAATCATGGTCCTTGATTCTTGAGCTTGAATAGACCTCAAAGTAGATTAATTTGGACCCATTCCTTCACAGAGAAGATGACCACATTTATTTGGACAAAAAATATACATAAATATTTCTTCATCATCAAGAAAAAGCTCTTCCTCATCACGCTTTTGTTTAAGTTCTTTCACTTGTGCCTGCATTGAAATTTAAATTCTCAAATACATGATACATGATATATGGAAAGAAGCAACTTTGATACTTTGATACATGAAAAGAAGCAACTTTGATACATGATACATGATACATGATACATGATCAATGATAAGCTGCCTTTTATATACTACATGGACTTCAAGAATCTAGTGCTCTATACTCTAAGGATCTAAGAAAGGTTATTTGTTTGGGCTTACCTTCGAGTATAAGAGCACTAGAGTATAGACACGAAACAACGACACTTTGACCATCAGCTTCCGATTAGTCAAGTGTCTACTTTATTCAGAAAGAGAGACTGCAATAGGTTGTAGGCTAATCTCGAAACATGAAGAGCAAATCAATGGACCAAGATTCGACTGGCTTCTTTTGTCCCCATTTATATTGTTTTCGACTGGTAATACATCTACTGCAAAAGAAGATGAAATAAGTCAAAAGATGCGCACTGATTTCCATTTGCCTTTGACCTTCACTCTCTACTTTGACAACCAACTATATTAAACTACTGCTATGCTTGGTGATATAAATAAAGAAAGAGGGAGACCAAGGGATATAAAAACTCTGCTTTAGGTCAAAACCAGAGTTCCTTAACCTCCTGGGCACGGCTTATTTGGCACTGACGAAGCTAGAATTCAAACTTTCAAAGTTGGCAATCCAATCATTATCCATAAATAACAGTAGCTTTTGTATTATTTGGCAAGCATTCTTTTGGTTCACAGATGCGTATACTCTAGTCAAATTGCTTTATCATAAGTCCTGCTCTCTTAATTTTCTTCTCATTGCATGCCTAATTTATGAAACAAACTACAAGATGAGTTTTATTTTATTCTTTCTGTAAACATATGAAAAACACAAGTGCACCTAATAGAGCCTAAGGCTATTTCTCATGACTACAGGCCAAAACCAAGCTGTGTTCATGTCAAGTATTTCAAAATCCAAGGCCCAAAAAAAGAAAATGATGCTAGTAAGATTTACCCTCAATGTCCCTCACACTCTCAAAAAAAAAAAAAAAAAAAAAAAAAAGAAAAAAGATTGCACCAGTCTCTAAGTTCAACTGCTGTGTTTTCTTATATTTTTTCTTGAGAAACTGGCTCCAATCTCATTAGTTCATTATTTTTACTCAAGCCCACTTCAAAACCCCTTTTAAGTTTTTATTCAATGCCATGTACTTTTGAATTTTTTATATATTATGGTATCATTCGCTTGCAGCCAAAAATAGTGCAGTGAACTAAACACCACCATTTGAATGGGACTGTAGCATGATAAAGATCTGATGACCTCCACTGTCTCACTTCTCCCAGGTAGACAGTCCTGGTGATTTGAAATAAAAATTAGAGATCATGAGAGGAGCACAGCAGGGAACAACAGTAAAGCGTCTCGATGGAGATGATAAGTAGCAGAAGGGCCAAGGAACAAGTTGATGGCACTGAGTTAACCTGTTCAAGAAAAGTAACGCTACGTACGGTTGACATGGCAACTGAGTCATCTTAATTATGAGATCAACTTGACTACTAAATTTGGAGATTGGCTTCAAAAGTTGCCGGCCTTTAGTTCAATAATGAACATAATAAAGGTTTAATTCACATGACTCACCCAAAAATATTATTTAAATTCTTTAGTTCTCTATATATTCAAGATCCATTCATTGTACAACTAAATTCAGATTGTCACGTTTCAGACCCAAAATTTTGAGCTAGGATGACAACCCGCCGCATGCCAGGCATGCAAGGCGTTCCGAATCATGACACTGAATTCAAGAAAGGCAACAACCTATATATCATTCAAGTCCATAACTTTAATACAATCCATAACTAAAGATTTGGGCTACAAGCCCTATACGCAAATATTACTGGGGTTACATCAACATATGAATCCACTTTATTTTAAATAGAAGCTCCAACGACCTTATGGTTCCTTCTTCAATCCTGAGGCTCTGAAAAACATTGTGAGATTTATATGAGCTCACACTCAATAAGTAAGCCTATACTAATAATATAAAATAGCCATATATCATCATCAAGATATTATCAAGTCATAATTTCATAAACTTCCAATTCAAATGCATTTATCATGCTATTATAATCATGCATATCATTAAGTCAAAATAATCATGGAAGCTTATAAAACAAATACCAGAATATGCACTGTAAACAAATCCACTGTTTATATTTAATCATTGTCATATTATATTATATGTGTCCCACGGCCCTGCAATGTCTCCATCAATCTACACATATCCTCTAGATGTGCGTGGCCTCCATATGCCATATCAATCAGCACACATCCTCTATATGTGCGTGGCCTCCACATGCCATATCAAAGGAGAACCGCGGTGACACATATAAATATAATTCAAATTCACTGTTTATATTTAATCATTGTTATATTATATCATATGTGTCCCACGGCCCTGCAATGTCTTCATCAATCTGCACACGTCCTCTAGATGTGCGTGACCTCCACATGCCATATCAATCTGCACACATCCTCTAGATGTGCATGGCCTCCACATGCCATATCAAAGGAGAACCGCGGCGACACATATAAATATAATTCAAATCCACTGTTTATATTTAATCATTGTTATATTATATCATATGTGTCTCACGGCCCTGCAATGTCTCCATCAATCTGCACACATCCTCTAGATGTGCGTGGCCTTCACATGCCATATCAATTAGCACACATCCTCTAGATATGCGTGGCCTCCACATGCCATATCAAAGGAGAACCGCAGCAACACATATAAATATAATTCAAATTATTTTACACATGCATGTCACATATTATGTGTCATCATAAGCATAATTTCTCTCATATCACATAAACAGTGCCACAATCTTAATCATTGCATGTAACCAATTCACTTGCAAGGTTAAAAATAAATAATTTCTTCATATTTTGCGTAAACATATAAAACCATTACTTTGCAAAATATCACCTGCTATAATAGCAGTTACTCAATTATATACTCATGGTACAATTTACCAACTTTCAAAATAATCAATGTCAATAAATTTTTATTTTATCTTATTTCATAATTATGCATAATTATATAATAAATGCCAAAATATGCAATGTAAATAAATCCATAATTATTATTTTCTTATGTGTCCCACGGCCCTTCAAATTAATCAGAACACATTCCACAAGTGTGTGAGGCCGTATCACAATCAATTGGAACATATCCTACAAATGTGCGTGGCCATATCAAAATCAATCAGAACATACCCTATAGATGTGTGTGGCCATAATATATGAGAATCATGGTGACACATACAAGATTATTTCAGTGTCATCTTTATAATTGCATGTAGTCATCTCAATAATACCAACATATTTGCAAGTCAAAGAATTTATATTTTTGCACATACACCAAGAAACTATTTCTTGCAAAATATTACCAGTTACTATAGTCATAATAAATGCTCATATGTAGATTCATGATACCATTTAAAATAATTAATCTAAATAAACTTCCATTTTCCTTACTTCATAATATACATGTAAACTATAACTTCATGATTTATAAATTACTAATTATAAATAGGCTTACTTACCTCGGTATGCTAATCCCAAATGGTTAACTAGCTATTTAGACATCTAGGTACAATCATAAATCCAGTAGCTCCATAAACTCCAGTTTCAGCAAAAATTGTAGTGGCCACCTCCTATGACATGTGCTGTAGCACCAATACTACCTCCATGGTCACAGAGTTGTAATAGATTTCTCTTGCGTTTCTCATAGACTTCTCTTCCCTAGACAAATGGAGAAAGGCACAAACTTCCAGGGCCATAGAGTCATGTTGGATATCTCTTTCTATCCATCCTAAAAGCCCTAACACAAGCCTCCGTGACTCCCTCCACCATAAGAACTCTCTGGCACTTCATCACGAGCAGTCCACAGTACATCAATACAACACCAAACAAATCCTCCTTCCAACAGAACCACCAAAATCTCGAGCTCTCATGCTAAACAATATCTTTCCTCACACTGGGCTCGGAACGAGATCCAATGGGCAAAATCTCAAACTTATGGTCCCTCGAGCAATAGAACTCACCAAAATCGAACATATTTCAGCGACCATTGAAGTTTCCCCAAGCAATAGAAGACAATGCGGTGGAAATCCGAGCTTTGGGTCTCCTAATTCGACTCCAATCATGGAGAACGAAGTCCGAAAGGGCAGTGCCTATTGTTGAGAGATTCACGGGATCGCTGATCGCTTCGAAGTTCTCCCGATCCGCTCTCTCTCTCTCTCTGTCTCACAGGCATTAGGAGGATGGGCAGGAGATTATCTGGAGGAGATGAGCACCCGATTCCAGGAGGGAGTCATTCTCCAACTCATTATAAACATCACGCGACGCCTCGGTCCAGGGACTCGAAAAACCCATCAGGCACGCAAAGACTCGGGAATCCAAGTGTCATACTGGAAACCTAAATGTCAGAATAAACTCTAGGTGCCAGGTGTCCTCAAATAAATGCTGGGGTTATCATCCCCACAATTAATTTACCGGGGGTTACATTCTTCCTCCCTTATAAAAATTTTGTCCTCGAAATTGACACACATCCAATAGAATACAGAATCCAAATTTTCTATCTCATAATCAGCTAAATTTCATTCAAAAGTCATGATACATCATTGATCTGTAATAAGATACAAATATTTGTGGATGTTTCTTTTTCATTTTCTCCTTAGACTCCCAAATAATCTCCCTCTCAGAATAATTACTCCGCTGAACTTTGACATAAGGAATACTACACCATCTCAGAACTTAATCCTTGCGGTCCACAATGTGCACAAGATGATCTTCATAGGTCAATTCTTTCTTAAGCTAAATTGGTTCAAATTCTAACACATAACGGGGGTTTGAAATACACCTCCTCAGTCATAAAGATATGAAACACATTGAACACCCAAAGAGTAATGAAGACAGTGCTAAGCTATAAGCCACCTCCTTTATTTTGATCAAAATCTCAAATGGCCCAATATATTGTGGACTCAATTCACCTCTAAACACAAACCTCATTACATCATTAGTTAGTAAAACTTCCAAATGACTTTCAACCTAAAATTTCAAATCTTTATGTTTAACATCAATATAACTTTTCTATTATCTCTGAGCTACATGAAGCTGCTTTAATTAACGATACTTTTCATAGTTGTTAAACCAGCTCAGTAACCAAAATTTTCTCTCTCAATTCATTTCAATACAAAGGGAATCTACACCTTATATCATAGACAATTGAAATGAATCCATTTGAATATTGGCTTGGTAATCATTAAAATAAGCAATTTTACTAAGGGTAAGAAGCTATACCAAGCACTTTCTAAATCCATCACACAGGCTCGCAGTATATCATCAAAATCTAATTGGTTCATGCAGATTGTCCATCTATTTGAGGGTTGAAGGCTGGATAGAAATTCAGCTTAATCCACAAAGCTTTATGAAGACATCATCGAATTACGAGAATAAGACAAATGGGTTCAGACTCAATTTACGCAGTTTACCATTAAACCAAAAACAAATATTAACATTTAACCGACTAAAATTTCATCCTCGAAATTAAATATCCGCAAATTTTGTACCATTATAGATACTTACTAGCAACTTTTATTTCATTCCTATGTACCCAAATGACGTATCCAACATCAAAAATTAATTTGATCTTTCTACCAAATAAAATTGAATTCCTTAAGAAGTATTTCTTTCCTGTCATCTTTTTTTTTATATACCTTAACTTCTCACAACACAATTATCATAAATATCATAAAGTCCATCACATGTATTATGTCATCCATTCTTAAGGTTAATAACCTATATCAGTTACTCTTAATTCCTCGATAAGATAGTTATAAATTCTTGTAACTTAGATATAAGATAGTTTTCTTCCAATGCTCTCTCAACTCATAAATAGTTGAATGTGCCATTAATCATTATGACACTTATTTTAATCATCATAACATACTTGGTTTCACTCTTGAATACTTTAAGCTAACATCAATGAACATTATGCAATTATTTAGGATATCTTTCATAATTATCATAATCAACTAATTTAATTTCTTTAAATAATATTGCCATCATTAATCACTGGTATAATTAATTTATCAATAATACCACTACAACCAATCAATTTCTCTTGAATATGTCAGTATATTCTCAATATTACAATTTTAAATGATTCAAATCCTTGAATCAATTATTTTGTTACCAATGACTATCAAAATCACCTATAGATTATGCAATGCCATATCATGACCAACTAATTTAAACCCTTCGAATATCTCAAAGTGACTTCACTAATCTAGCTCAGATGGATACAAGACTTATAAGGTCAATAAAGATTGAAAATGTACTTACCATTCGAAAGACATAATTAAAAGTTCTTTATGATATAAAAGTGATAGTAGATGTATCCTTAATCATAATCCATAATTAGCAATAGTCAAAATAAAATCATCTCCCTCCTTTTTCTTAACAATAATTATGCCACTTATGGCTGATTGATAAATTTATCCATCTTAGAGAAAGATATCTACTTAGGAACTATGAAGAAAGACACAATAAATTAATGAATAGATATCTTGATTTAGAAATCTATTAAAAGATGAAAATCCCCATGAAATTCTTTATCAGTGAAATTTATCTTATTCTTATTACTGCTAAAATCTTTCACTTTCTACCATCAAAATATTTAATCATTTATAGCCAAAATCAGTTTTAAAGATTAATAGAGCCTACTACTCTCAAAAATTTAAACAGTGTCTCAGAATTTAAAATTTTATAATCTTCCTAAATGATCCATCATGATAGAATATGCAGTCAACTATTTCATTAATATCAGTATCAACCATCTGCATATCTAGCAAAGTAACAATCAGTTTTGAACATGTAATTTCCATAATAAAAGTTCTCTTAGTAAAATTCACTATATATAATTATCCATCCAGACTCAAATTCAAAAAGTACTCAATTGTAATTGATCAAAAACATGTAGTTAACTATTTTATTACCAAAATATCATCAATATTAATCATCTCTATAATCGGCAGATTAGCTCATAATCTTAACTTACAATATCAATAATGTAAGTTCTACAAATAAAAATCCATTGTATATATCCATATTCAAATTCAGATTTAATAACTCAAAATCCAAATATCTAACTCAATTGCAATTTGGATATAATGATGTTATCTTAGTCATATTAGTCCTCAATTGCAATTTTCAACTACTATATTCCATATATTCATCTATCTTTTATTGCAATTAAAATTTCATCTACTCATATTATTTAAAGATCTGAAACTGCTACGAGCCATTTTCAACAAGTTTGACGGAGCTAAAACCTCTAGAAGCCCCTAGGCCTCCCCACTGGTCAAGGCTACCAGCCAGGGAGCCCACATAATATCATTGGCTTGCGATGGTTCATTCTTAATTCCTATCAAATTTGTAATTCAATTAATATCTTGATAAACTTTAAATTTCAAGCTTCCAAAGCATAATTTCTGAAATTCCTTTAAAGTCATAATTGTCTCAATATCATCCTAGCATTTTGCCTAGAGTGTCATCATGCATGTGTCCCTAAGGTCATAACCTAGGCTCTGATACCATAAAAGCTGTCACGCCCCAGACCCAAAATTTTTGAGCTAGGATGACAACCCACTGTATGCCAAGCATGGAAGGCATCCCGAATCATGACACTGAATTCAAGAAAGGCAACAACCTATATATCATTCAAGTCCATAACTTTAATACAATCCAAAACTAAAGATTTGGGCTACAAGCCCTACACGCAAACATTACTGGGGTTACATAAACATATGAATCCACTTTATTTTAAATAGAAGCTCCAACGATCCTATGGTTCCTTCTTCAATCCTGAGGCTCTGAAAAATATTGTGAGATTTATATGAGCTCACACTCAATAAGTAAGCCTATACTAATAATATAAAATAGCCATATATCATCATCAAGATATTATCAAGTCATAATTTCATAAACTTCCAATTCAAATGCATTTATCATGCTATTATAATCATGCATATCATTAAGTCGAAATAATCATGAAAGCTTATAAAATAAATACCAGAATATGCATTGTAAACAAATCCACTGTTTATATTTAATCATTGTCATATTATATCATGTGTCCCACGGCCCTGCAATGTCTCCATCAATCTACACACATCCTCTAGATATGCGTAGCCTTCACATGCCATATCAATCAGCATATATCCTCTAGATGTGCGTGGCCTCCACATGCCATATCATAGGAGAACCGCGGCGACACATATAAATATAATTCAAATCCACTGTTTATATTTAATCATTGTTATATTATATCATATGTGTCCCACGGCCCTGCAATGTCTCCATCAATCTGCACATGTCCTCTAGATGTGCATGGCCTCCACATGCCATATCAATCAGCACACATCCTCTAGATGTGCGTGGCCTCCACATGCCATATCAAAGGAGAACTGCGGCGACACATAAATATAACTCAAATCCACTATTTATATTTAATTATTGTTATATTATATCATATGTGTCCCATGGCCCTGCAATGTCTCCATCAATCTGCACACATCCTCTAGATGTGCGTGGCCTCCACATGCCATATCAATCAGCACACATCCTCTAGGTGTGCGTGACCTCCACATGCCATATCAAAGGAGAACCGCAGCAACACATATAAATATAATTCAAATTATTTTATACATGGATGTCACATATTATGCGTCATCATAAGCATAATTTCTCTCATATCACATAAATAGTGCCACAATCTTAATCATTACATGTAACCAATTCATTTGCAAGGTTAAAAATAAATATATTTCTTCATATTTTGTGTAAACATATAAAACCCTAGGCCAGCCAGGCATAAAGCCCGACATCCGTCGGCACCTAAAGCCCTGGGCCAGCTAGGCATAAAGCCCGATACCCGTCGGCACCTAAAGCCCTGGGCCAGCTAGGCATAAAGCCCGACACCCGTCGGCACCTAAAGCCCTGGGCCAGCCAAGCATAAAGCCCGACACCCGTCGGCACGTAAAGCCCTGGGCCAGCCAGGCATAAAGCCCGACACCCGTCGGCACGTAAAGCCCTGGGCCAGCCGGGCATAAAGCCCGACACCCGTTGGCACCTAAAGCCCTGGGCCAGCCAGGCATAAAGCTCAGCATCCGTCGGCACCTAAAGTCCTGGGCCAGCCAGGTATAAAGCCCGACACCCATCGGCACCTAAAGCCCTGGGCCAGCCAGGTATAAAGCCCGACACCCATCGGTACCTAAAGCCCTGGGCCAGCCAGGCATAAAGCTCGACATCCGTCAGCACCTAAAGCCCTAGGCCAGCCAGGCATAAAGCCCGACATCCGTCGGCACCTAAAGCCCTGGGCCAGCTAGGCATGAAGCCCGACATCCGTCGGCACCTAAAGCCCTGGGCCAGCAGGCATGAAGCCCAACACCCGTCGGCACCTAAAGCCCTGGGCCAGCCAGGCATAAAGCCTGACATCCGTCGGCACCTAATGCCCTGGGCCAGCCAGGCATAAAACCCAACACCCGTCGAGACATAAAGCCCGACACCCATTGGCACATAAAGCCCTGGGCCAGCTAGGCATAAAGCCCGACATCCGTCGGCACCTAAAGCCCTGGGCCAGCCAAGCGTAAAACCCGACACCCATCGGCACATAAAGCCCGACACCCGACGGCGCATAAAGCCCGGCACCTGACGGCGCATAAAGCCCAGCACCCGATGACACGTAAAGCCCGGCATCCGACGGCACGTAAAGCCGCCACCTGATGGCACGTAAAGCTGACACCCGATGGCACATAAAGCTCGACGACCGACGGCACTTAAAGTCCCACCGGTCAGACAAAGTCTGACCCCCGTCGGTACCAAAAGCCACGTGCCTACCTGGCGCAAGGCCCGGCATACCCCTGGCAGAGTGGTGCGCCGTCGGTCCTGAGGAACCCGCCTACCTCAACCTCCAACGACCGGCGCTTCAACCCCAAGGAACCTATCCTTCCTGGCCCCAAGTTTCGGTCCTAAATGGCTAAGATGGAATAGCTTGTATGAGTTGAGAGTTATACCCTGGCACTAGTGGGACTAATGAGACCAAGGGGGCCGCGCATTGTCAACCAACGAATTCGGGGTAAGAGTCGCGAACAGAATTTGTTTTAGAGAAGAAAAGCATTTCATTAATTTGAAGGGATTACAAAATGCCGACGTCGTCGGACTTGCAAAAATAAAAATACAAGCTCATGGTTCTGCTGGTGCGGGCTCATCGTCGGAAGGGGCCGAATCGGAGAGATGATCTGGCTCGACTTCTAGGGCTTGGGGAATGTTCAAGTCCCTGGCAATTTTCTCCTTCCCATGTTGGAATCCTTGAAGGAACACTACCGCCGAGGCTTCTGCCAAATCATCTGTAAAGCGCTCGGACGCTTTGTACTCCTCTATAATTCCGGCGGTCCTGGCCACGATGGCAGCTTCCACCTCAGCGGCCCGAACCCTCTCCTCCGCAGCGAGGGCTGCCACCGCAGCCCTCTCGGCCTCCCGGGCGCGGCTCGCCTCCTCCCCGGATTGGCTTGCTTCTTCCTTCGCTGCCCGTACCTCCTCCTCCGCAGCCTTTGCTTTCTCCTCAGCCGCAGCTACCCAACCCTCGATCTCCTGAAGGGCTAGAGTCAGCTCAGAGATGTGTAGATCTCTGGCCATCACGGCGTTCTCGGCCTAAGTCATTTGGTGGAGCACCGCCCACAGACGGTTGGCATCGGCATCCGCCCGGCTCTCGGCGGCCCTGGTTTCACTAGCCCAGGCGCTTTTGGCCGATTCCAGTGCCTCCTCGGCTGCCTCCGTGCGGTGCTGGGCATCTTCAGCCTCCTTCTGCGCCTCGCGCAGAAGGGCCTTCCCACCGTGGATTACCTCCCTGGTGGCCCTTAGGGAGTGCGCGACCTGCATGAAAGTTCCAGGTTAGCCAAAAAGAAAGAAAAAAAGAAGAAAGGGAAATATAAAGGCAAAGGGCGGAAAGACCGCTTACCCTGACGATGGCTGCGTAGGAATCCTAAAAGAATGTGCTCGCCTTCTGGTGGCTGAGCTCCTCCAGGACCTCGGGCATGAAGACCGGGGCAAGGACCCGTTCAGCCCAGCGACCATCGTTCAAGATGGAGTCCTGGGACGGCCCCGGCCTGGCCCCACTCCGTTCGGCCGTCTCGGCATTCTCCGGCTCGGCGCGTGGGCTACCCCTAGGCATCCTCTCGGGGGGTGGGCTTGCTGTCCTTGATGGCCCCTCGCCCCAGTCCCTGGCAGCCTCCGGCGCGGTCGGTTCGCCAGGGGTAGGAAGCTCTTCCGCCACTATGGGCTCCGCCACTGCCGGCTCCTTTGCGGCTAGCTCCTCTATCGGGACCCTAGCGGTCACCGTCATCTCTGGCGGGGTGTCGGCTGTGAGATCAATTTCTTGAGCAGCCGGGAGTTCTTGTGGTGCCGGTGGTTGGGGAGCCCGAGCTATCGGGCGTTTCGGGGCTGGAGCTCGCCGGCCTTCACTTGGCCCCTCCTGGGCCCTCTTTTTGGAGACAGCTTTCAGGAGCTTCTGTGTCGGTATCATTATGGATGCGCAACATCAATCAAAGTCAAAAAAAAGAGAGAGAGAAAGGAGGAAAAGAGGGAGAAGCAGGCAAAATTTTGGCTAAGTATGGAAATGGCTTACCCCGGTGGGAGATAAGACCCGTGGACTGGAGGTTATCTTTTGTCAAGAGCAAGGTGTACCGAGGGACCTCGGCGGCTAACAATTGACTCAACGCTTCTCGATCTTCAGGGTGGACGGTGGAGTTCGCGTTGCCTCGAAGGTTGGGGTCTCCCCACCGGGGCCTGACTTGGTCTAGGCCAGCGAAAAGAATAAGGATTTCTATCCTTTGATCGAGGAAGGAAGAAAAAGATTAAGGACCCGATTGGGTCGGGGCTGGAACAGCCACCAACCCTTTTGGGATCGAAGGATATAAAAGCACCGGAAAATAGAGATCCGGGGGGTGATTCCAAGACGGTGACAGAGGATAACAAAGGCGCTAACGACCCGGTAAGAGTTCGGGACCAATTGAGAAGGGGTCAAGGAGTAGTAGTCAAGAAGGTTGATGAAGAAATGAGGAAAAGGTGGGCGGAGACCCGCCTTCAGGCAAATTTTATACAAAGCCACCCGACCAGGTCGGGAGGAGACGACTCTATCGTCAGGAGTCGGTAGGAAAAGCTCGACGTACTGGGGAATCTGGTAATGGGCCCAGATTTTTGCCAAATCCAGACATGTTACCGTGGAGGCGGTCCCCTCCGGGGACCCCTCCACCCTCGAGGAGGTGCCGGCCCCTGACTGGCGGCCCCTCGATGGGGCTCCACCAGTGACCCGGCGCCGAGCCAGAGGGACACGGTCCTCTAAGTCAGTAGACCATTCTAATGGAGGAGAAGGAGAAGGAGCGGGAGAGGCGTAATGCCTCTCAGAGGGAGAACGATTCTTCGAATCGTCCTCCGAGGTCCAGGATGGAGAACTCATGGGTAAGAGAGGAGATAGAGTCTAGAATGGACGAAGAACTAACCTGAAGGAAGAAAACCTAAACGCAGGATTCACAGGTTGCAAGGGAGGCCAAAGCGCAGGCTCGGAGGAGGACGATGACGGCAGCAGTGTTGAGGCCAGATTCATCCCCCATTCGAGTTTTATTGGGTTTTCAAATTGTTCCGCCTCGTCTCGTTAGCCACCTGGACCCCCACCATAGGCTGGTTCGCCTCGATGGTTGCCCAGCGCATGATGCGGTACGCCTCAGGCCAATGATGGGACTCCGCTGATGTCGCCGCTATAAGAGGTAATGATGATGCATCTTTTCATGCGGACTTCGAAGAGCTAACCTTGCCTCGAGGTCGATTGTGGCGGGCACAGTGTACGGAAGCGGCCGCCTCTTCACATTCCCCATGTCGTCCGCATAAGAGATGTGGACGGGGATCAGCCATGTGGGAGATAGCACTCCTTTTGCCTTGCCAGTGGGGCCCGCTTCGCCTCAGGGATGAGGGGGCATCTGATGTGGCTGATCCAACGCCGTTAGAATAAAAGGTAACAACAGCTAACGGAGGTCACCATATCTCACCCCCGAGACACCCTCCGGTCTCGGGGTGAGATCACCATATCTCGACCCCGAGACCCCCCTCCGGTCTCGGGGTGCACCAGCATCATCTCACCCCCAAGACCCCCTCCGATCTCGGGGTGAGATCACCATATCTCGACCCCGAGACCCCCCTCGGTCTCGGAGTGCACCAGCACCATCTCACCCCCGAGACCCCCTCCGGTCTCGGGGTGAGATCACCATATCTCGACCCTGAGACCCCCCTCCGGTCTCGGGGTGCATCAGCATCATCTCACCCCCGAGACCCCTTCCGATCTCGAGGTGAGATCACCATATCTCAACCCCGAGACCCCCCTCCGGTCTCGGGGTGCACCAGCATCATCTCACCCCCGAGACCCCCTCCAGTCTCGGGGTGGGATCACCATATCTCGACCCCGAGACCCCCCTCCGGTCTCGGGGTGCACCAGCACCATCTCACCCCCAAGACCCCCTCCGGTCTCGGTGTGAGATCACCATATCTCGGCCCCGAGACCCCCTCCGGTCCCGGGGTGCGCGGGCATCATCAGCGATTAGCACGCGGACCAGCTTTTGAACCAAATGACAGCTCTGGACCACCTGGCGTGCCCACGTGACTCTCCGTGCGCCTGTGGTTCCTTGGGGCCATGCCTCATAACGGCGTATGGTGTACTATATGTTCCTGTGCGTGACTGTGCCCCGTTACGAAGTACGATTCACTACCACTTGCAACTGTGCACGGTCATGTCAAGCAGCGGCGCACACCAAATACAACCGCGGCTGCTAGACACATGAAATATCATATTGACAGGTAACGCGGGATGCCTCCGGTGTGCACAGTGATGGTACGATAGTAATCTTCCAAAACATTAAGATGAGATATTCGGACAGGTATAAAAACACGCGCCCACACTATAAGTAGGGATCCAAACTCTTGTTTTATAGCTTTTCTCCTCTTAGCAAAACCCTAACTGTCTCAGCTCTCTTCTGCTGGGCGGTTCTTGTCTAATCCCAAGTAATTAACTTGAGCGTCGGAGGGTCTTCACTGGAGTATCCGGTCTCCGGGGACTTTTCTTGCACGGGTCCAAAGAGAAGGACGTCCATCTTTCCCGACGCTTGAAGAAGGTGACTTGACGTCATCAATTACCAACTAGCAAATAGATTCTATTAGAAGTTATATTAGCAAAAACAGATAAAACTCTATTACCTATAGTAAAATCAAATGAGGCGTAAAAGACTACAAAAACTACATTGTTATTAATAGGATTATAAAAACTATATTGTTATTAGCTTATCAAATTTAAATTAAAGCTTTAAAAGATAATCTTTTTACATACAACTAATGTGACTAATGCATCTTTCATGACATTTCATCCCAACAACATCAATGTTTATTTAAACAACCAACTCTCAATACATGTTATTAGTAAAACAAACTCTTTAGCCATAAATATAACTTCTAAAATTATATACAATTCTATCACTTAAGCTATTAATCATCACATAATATATCATTTTAAAATTCAAAGATTGAAATGTTGGATGAAACTGATTTTGAATAAGCATAGAATGCCTTATATTTCTAATCTAATAATTGTATCAGATTCAATCCTTTATCAATTATTTCTTATATATCTCTATTTAAAATTACTCTTTTTATTTTTAAGCCTTTGGATGATATTGATTTGCAATATGTCATGCTTAAAAAAAATTATTGTAAAATATTAATGATTTTGAAAAATTAAGGCTGATTTGGTTATTGTTAGTAGACCCTTAAAACTACCTCTCTTCTCTTAAGACCAAAAGATTGCAAGACGATGGGAAAAGTTTTTTATAGGCGCATTAATCCGCCCAGTTGGGTCATGACTCAGCTCGAGTCCAATTTAAAATATTTTAGATAAGCGCTAGATATGGGCTCAAAAAATTTACAACCTCCAAACCGGGCCGAGCTTAAGCCAGGCCCGGCCTGCAGCCCAATTCATTTAACCCATGATAGTCCATATTATAGTTAATTTTTAGGTTTTCAGCATTGACATAAAAATAAGTAATATTTAAAATAATTACACATAATTACTATAAAAAACTTAAATTAGTTAGTTTTCAAGTAAAAAAAATGTACATAATAGTTGATAAAAAAATTGATATAAAATAAAAAAAATACCTTTTTTAAGATTGAGAGTTAGATTTGGGTTGGATTCAAGCTTGATTAAGAGGATCAATTTTTGGATTGAGCTTTGGTTGGACCTGCGTGTACACTCAAAATTATTCCTAAAAAGTTGGCATCATCTAGATGAAGACGATTATGAGTTAGTTGGTCGGAAGTTATGAATTAGCGAAGATAATTGCACATCTTCCCATGATGATGATATTTTTGATGAGGTGACCTCTTGTTAACGGGTGAAGTAGTGATGAAGACGAGAGCATACTCCCCTCATGTTTATGAGTGTTTTGGTAATCAACAAATCAATTCAAAAGAAGTTAATTAATGATGCATCATCATTAAAAGAATATAGGTCTTGAGCATGTACTCGATCACCACAACACCCATAGATATGAGTAAATGCTTGCATATTGTATGCTTAACATAGGAAAATAATGAGTTTTTGAAATCGTTAATCGTATTTATAACCCTAGAGTTCATTATGGCCAAAAACTTGAAGTTAATGTGTTTGGCATGAGAACCATATGCTCTTGCGAAATAGATGTGAGATGAGGCATGGCCCTTTGGCTTAGTATTGGGTGCCTGATTCACTTGATCAAACCCAATAAAGAATAAGAATCGAGATTCAATGGATTTGGCTTGGAGTCAACTCAGCACCATACTGACATAGGAAAAATCTGAGTCAAGTGGTAGAGATCTAGTTCTAGTTAGGATATTTATAACTTTAAATTTCATCTTCAAAGGTATTAGAAAAGATGATTCACTATCCATACATATGCGAGCAAGAAGAAACTCTTGGACATAGCACTCATGTGATCTTTTAAATTTTCTTGGAGAGAGAGAGAGAGAGAGAGAATTCAATTGAAATGGTGCTTTATGTTTTATTACTAAGGTGAAATCCTTGGTGCACTAACTATTCATGCATTTCTACCCAAGAACTATATATTTTACTTCCTCTTTGATTTTAAATTTAAGGTAAAATTTGTCTAGAAAATATAATTTTTATTTATAGTGTCCTTTTATGATGCATTTTTAATTGAAATCATGAAACTTTTTTTGGAACCTATAGCGTGGTGACTAGTTGATAGGCCTACCAAGTTTTAAATGGCCTTTTTTATAGTTTATTTTAATGCTAAAGAATCGGATGATATAATAGAAGCAAAGTGTTGACGTATAAGTTAAGATTTATAGCTCCAATAAGATATTAGCTTATTCAGTATAATTACTCGTACTCGGTATTTGATGATAATTCTAACTCTTTTTAATCAAAAGGAGAATTTGTTCCGGACTTGAAGAGTTGCCCTTAATTACTGGTATAAATAAATGATTTATATATTAGCTTACCATCTAGTTGAAATATATCTTATTTTACTTTTTTTTTTGAGAAGAGTTGCTGTCAAGTCACGTTCCTCAAACCTCAAAAAATAGAAATCCTCCTTCTCGAAGAAGTTTCTGCAAGAAAGTCCCCAGAGATCGGTTGCACCAGTAGAGACCCTTCGACGCTCAAGTAAGCAACTCGGGAACAGTGAACAAAAAGAACTAATAGAAAATGGCTAGAGAACTTGAGTTCAAATCCCTTCCCTCATTGTGAGTGTAGGTTCTTATACATATTCGAAGATTCCCTTTTTCGCTCTCGAAAGGTGGCTAATTCCAAAGCGTTGTTATCCGATAGCGGGCAGGTGGCCAGGCTGACGAAGACAGGTCACAACCGACACTAAACATATCAGAGGTGTCTTACCCCGCCAGTCACCTACTAGGCATGGCGCCATAGGCGGTAGATGGGCCTAGTCGCGTCAGACATGCGCCGCTACAGAGTAGCCATGCGCAATCGTAGATAATTAGTGGGCCACGTGGTGGCTGCAAATGGTTGATGGGCCACGTGGTAGTATTAGGCGGTTTGAGGTAGTGGGCACCTGGAGTCCGAGGCCAAGGGAACCCGGGTCCAAGGCCGAAGGGACATGAGGTCCGAGGCCGAGGGGACTCGAGTCCAAGGCCGAGGGGACATGAGGTCTAAAGTCAGGGTGACATGAGGTCCGAAGCTGAAGGGATTCGCAGCCGGAGGCCGAGGAGACCTGGGGTTCGAGGCCGAGGGGGTCTCAAAGGCCGAGGGGGTCTCGAAGGCCGTGGCCGGGGTTCTGCCAGTTGCTTCTGTTAACTCTAATGTTGCTCGATCAGCCACATTAGATGCCCCCTCGCCCCTGAGATGATGTGGGCCCACCCCTGCTAGGCGAAAGGGGAGTAAGTTCCCAGGTGGCTGATCCCGGTGTGCGGCCAACTATGGAGGGGCGCGTGTCCCTTGGTACAGTGATTCCTTAGCGCAGGCGACTTAGGCGCTGCAGAGCTACCACCTCTGTCAACCATTAGATCTGTAGGGATCTGCCTCGGAACGGGGGTGTCCTTTCAGAAATCATGAAAAGCGACCGTCATTATTGCCATCATAGTGCTAACATCAGCGTTGCTCCGCCATTGGTTGAAGCAGAGTGCCCCATACGTTGGGTACCTGCCGAGGCAACACCGCCTATGGCGGGGGTCCTGTTGACCCAATTAAGGATTTTGATGATTAACAAAACTAGTTGAGTATAACATTTGATGTTACTAATGATTTTGATTAAGTCTTTCAGTTTATAAGTCTATTTAATGATCAAAATCAAGAAGGAAAATCAAGTTCTGGTTTGAATCTAATGTCAAGGTAAGACTGCAGACATTAGAGTCGACACATGGAATCGCAGAGCCGACTCCGAAAATGGCACGAACTTAGAGTCGACTCCGGGACTGTGAGAGCCGACTCTATCAGAAACAACAGAACGTTGGATTTTCAGGCCACGACTTAGAGTCGACTCCCAGACTGTTAGAGTCGACTCCAGAAGAATTTTGTGTCGACCCCAGAAAAGTCAGAGACGACTCCAGATCGAGCGGATTAAATTATTTCGAGTTAGAGCCGACTCCAGAAAAGCCAGAGCCGACTCCAGAATGTCAGACACGGCTCCAGAACTGTCAGAACGACTCTAAACTTTAACTTTATCAATTTTAATCCCAACGGCTATTGTTATTTATGGATCTAATCCTTTTTCACTTGCTTCTAACGGATAGTTTCGCACTATTTGTGGATTAATCGAATCTATAAGAAGAGGGTGATTGCATCCCAAAAAAGAGAAGAAAAATCAAGAAAGAGGCAAAAAGAAAAGAATAGAGAAAATCCTTGAGATCCATCAGAAAAGAAAAGAGGGAAAACCTGTAAGGAAAGATCATACTCATTCCCCAAGAGAGAGATTCCAAGCCTTTGCTGTTCTACTTAGAAGAAATCTCAAAAGAAGGAAGAAGCCCTAGTTTTTCAATCTTCTGAACCTCAAGAGCATATTCAAAGGAAGATCCATTCAAAGGAAGAGAAGGAAGAAGCCACCAAGATCTTCGAATCAGGCTTTGGTTCCTAATCTCTATTTATTGTTTCATTATTGTATATTTGCTCATTGAAGGAGCAGTTTGCTTTTGTAAAATCATTACTGTTTGCTGGGTCAATCTGGTGATTGATTCAGTTGAGGCTGTTAGCCTTGTGCAAGCATTTGCTTGTGGTTTTAGGTTTTGTGCTGGTGAGCCTTGAAAACCAGCTGGGTTCGTTGTGCACCCGGGAAAACAACAAGTTTGAGTTGTGAGCTTGCAAAACAACTCTGCTGTAATCAGTTTGATTATAGTGTGGACCCAAGAGGTACTTGGGAGTGGACGTAGGTGTAGGTACACCGAACCACTATAAAATCTATTGTGTTTGCCGTGATTGTCTCTTTATCTTCAACTCTTCATTTATAGTTGCTTAGTTTTAAATCTGTGAATCTAAGTTTTTATTTCCGCTGGGGTTATCTTTCAAAAGAGTTTAATTTTTGAAAAACCCAATTCACCCCCCCTCTTGGGTTGCTATCTGGACCAACAATTGGTATCAGAGCTAGTGCTCATTTGATTTGATCTAACGATCAAGAGTCAAAGATCCACATGGCAACTCAAGCTGGTTCATCTTTTTCGAAGGTCAATCTACTAATAGACCACCCTTATTTAATGGTTCTAACTATGGTTATTGGAAGGCTAGAATGAAAATATTCATTCAAGCACTTGACTATGATCTATGGAGTATTATAGTCAATGGACCACACACACCCACTGCTAGAGTTAATGGCATGGAGATTCCTAAACCGGAAACGGAATGGGATGAACATGATAGAAAATTGGCACAACTCAATGCCAAAGCAATGAATGTCTTATACTGCTCATTAGATGCAAATGAATTCAATCGCATATCTATTTGCATTTCTGCTAAGGAAATCTGGGATAGACTTGAAGTTACCCATGAGGGAACAAATCAAGTCAAGGAATCCAAGATTAACATGCTAGTTCATAAATATGAATTGTTTAAAATGGATGCATGTGAATCTATTGCTGATATGTTTACAAGATTTACTGACATAGTTAATGGTTTAAAAAGTCTTGGTAAATCTTATGATAATTCTGATCTTGTGAGAAAGGTCTTGCGTTCCTTGCCTAGGACTTGGGAAGCTAAGGTGACGGCAATACAAGAAGCAAAGGATCTAAGTACACTACCCCTAGAAGAACTGTTGGGATCCTTGATGACTCATGAGCTTCAAATCAAGCAACATGTTGATGATGATGAGTCAAAGAAGAAAAGAAATATGGCTCTTAAGATTTCTGAATATATGGAAGAGCCTCATGAATCCGAGGATGAAAGTGATGATGAGGACATGGCACTCATCACAAGAAAATTTAAAAGATTCATGAAGAAGAAGAAGTTTGAAAAGAAAAAGCCCTTTGCAAGAAAAGATGAGGACAAGGGCAAAGAAAGGAAGTTATTTGTTTTGAATGCAAGAAGCCGGGTCACTTTAAATCTGAATGCCCTCAACTAAAGAAAGGCACCCGGAGGTTCAAAAAGAAGGCAATGATGGCCACATGGAGCGATTCGGAAAGTACAAGTTCCGAAGAAGAAGAAAAGAGTGAAATGGCCAATCTATGCTTCATGGCGGACAACGATGAGGTAAGTCCGAGTTTTCTTGATGACTTCACTTTTGATGAATTACATAGTGCTTTTTATGAATTAATGGATGATTTTGCAAACCTAAGTTCAAAGAACAAAGATTTGAAAACTCAAATGCAAAAACTATCATTAGAAAATGAAAAGCATGTTGTTGATAAAGAACTTTTAATAAAAGAAAAAGAAAGTTTGAAAAATGAAGTTGATAGACTTAAGCCTATAGTTGATAAATTTACACTAAGCTCTATCAAACTTAATATGATTTTGGAAAATCAAAAGGCTGTTTTTGATAAAGCTGGATTAGGATATAATCCACTTAAAAAGCAAAAATCATTGAAAAACATTTTTGTACATGCTGAAAAATCATTAAACATTACTTGTTTTAAATGTGGAGACAAAGGACATAAATCATATATGTGTAAATCTTCACATAAAAGAAAAAGATGATTTGGGTTCCCAAAGGAACAATTTTTAATGCTTCTAACCATGAAGGACCCAAGAAGGCTTGGGTACCTAAAATTAAGACATAAATGTTTTGCAGGAGTGTCTTGCAGCCATCAGACTGAAAAGAAAATGGTACCTGGACAGTGGTTGCTCAAGACACATGACGGGTGACAAAGATCAATTCATCACCCTTGAATCAAAAAGAGGTGGAGTAGTTACTTTTGGTGATAATGGTCAAGGCCATATCATGGGCATTGGTAAGATTCAAATTACTCCATCTACTCATATTGATAATGTTTTATATGTTGATGGACTTAAACATAATCTAATAAGTATTAGCCAACTGTGTGACAAAGGTTTCAAGGTCTCCTTTGAAGCTTCTGTTTGCACTGTTACTAATCCCATTGATAATAGCATTATTCTTGTTGGTAAACGCTATGGCAATGTGTACTTAATTGATTTGAGTAATTTATCTCCAAGTAATCATTGCTTAGTTGCTGATAATGCTAAATGAATGAGATTGGTTGGCTGTGGCATCGTAGATTAGGTCATGCAAGCACACACCTAATTTCCAAATTATTAAAAATGGATTTAGTTAAAGGTATTCCTAGTCTAAATTTTGAAAATAATCGAATATGTGATGCATGTCAATTTGGAAACAAACAAGAACTTCTTTCAAATCTAAGAATGTTGTTTCAACTACTAGGCCACTAGAGCTACTACACATGGACCTTTTTGGACCTACTAGAACCACAAGTCTAGGAGGAAAGAAATATGGTCTAGTGATAGTAGATGATTACTCTAGATTCACTTGGGTAATGTTTTTGGCTCACAAAGATGAGACTTTCTCAATATTCATGAAATTTGTTAAGAAAGTCACTAATGAGAAAAACACTACCATAGTGTCTATTAGAAGTGATCATGGAACTGAATTTGAAAATCACTTATTTGAAAAATTCTGTTTTGAAAAAGGCATACATCATAACTTCTCTGCACCTAGAACACCACAACAAAATGGAGTTGTAGAAAGGAAGAATAGGACTTTAGAAGACATGGCCCGTACCATGCTATGTGAAAGCCAACTTCCAAAATATTTTTGGGCGGAAGCTATAAACACAGCTTGTTACATTCTAAATAGAGCCCTAATTAGACCTATCCTTAAGAAAACTCCCTATGAACTTTGGATCAATAGGAAACCAAATTTAAGTTATTTTCATGCATTTGGTTGTAGATGTTTTATTCATAACAATGGTAAGGATAATCTTGGGAAGTTTGACGCAAAGTCTGATGAAGGTATCTTCCTAGGATATTCTACATCTAGCAAAGCATATAGAGTATTTAATAAGAAAAGCTTAGTTGTAGAAGAATCCATTCATATAGTGTTTGATGAGTCTTTAGCATCAAGTTCAGATAAAATTGATGATGAGGAAGATACATCTTTGATTGAAAGAGATATTGAAAAATTAAATGTATCTTCAGATCAGGAACCTGAAGTTAAGGATGATGACTCACCTAAGGATGATGGTATTGATACTGTTCAAAATGATCAAGATCTACCTAGAGATTGGAGATATGCTTATGGTCATCCTAAGGACCTAATCATAGGTGATCCATCTCAAGGTGTAAGGACTAGATCATCAATGAGAGATATCAATAATCATCTTGCATTTGTATCTCATATAGAACCTAAGACTATAGAGGAAGCCGAGAAAGATAGTTATTGGATGTTAGCAATGCAGGAAGAGTTAAACCAATTCACTAGAAATCAAGTTTGGACCCTAGTTGAAAGACCTAAAAATCACCCTATAATAGGATCTAAATGGGTATTTAGAAATAAATTAGATGAAAATGGCATAGTAATTAGAAACAAAGCTAGACTAGTTGCAAAAGGATATAATCAAGAAGAAGGTATAGATTTTGATGAAACTTTTGCACCTGTTGCTAGATTAGAAGCCATTAGGCTACTACTTGCATTTGCATGTCATATGAATTTCAACTTATTTCAAATGGATGTTAAAAGTGCATTTCTAAATGGTTTTATAAATGAGGAAGTTTATGTTGAACAACCTCCTGGTTTTGAAGATCATGAATTTCCAAACCACGTCTTCAAACTACACAAAGCACTTTATGGTTTAAAGCAAGCACCTAGAGCTTGGTATGATAGATTAAGTAAATTTTTAATTGAAAATGACTTTTCTAGAGGAAATGTTGATAAAACATTGTTTTTAAAAGAAAAGGAAAGGATTTATTAATCGTTCAAATTTATGTTGATGACATTATATTTGGTGCTACTAACAATCTCCTTTGTCAAGAATTTGCTAAGCTAATGCAGGGAGAATTCGAGATGAGCATGATGGGAGAACTAAACTTCTTCCTTGGACTTCAAATCAAACAAGAGAAAGCGGAATTTTCATTAACCAAACAAAGTATACAAAGGAAATACTCAAGAAATTTGGTATGGAATCTGCTAAACCTCTTGGTACGCCAATGAGTCCCTCATGCAAGCTGGACAAGGATGAAGTAGGTAAGAAAGTAGATCAGAAGCATTACAGAGGTATGATTGGATCACTTCTTTATCTAACTGCAAGTAGGCCAGATATCATGTTTTCTGTCTGCTTATGTGCAAGATATCAATCTAATCCTAAGGAATCACATTTACTTGCTGTTAAAAGAATCTTTAGATACTTAAATGGAACTAAAAATGTAGGATTATGGTATTCTAGAGACTCAACCTTAAAATTGATTGCTTATTCTGATTCTGACTATGCTGGTTGTAAGTTAGATAGAAAGAGTACAAGTGGGGTATGCCAACTTTTAGGAAGTAACTTAATCTCTTGGTTTAGCAAGAAGCAAAATTCGGTTGCATTATCCACTGCTGAGGCAGAGTATGTTGCAGCTGGAAGTTGCTGTGCTCAAATCCTTTGGATTAAGCGACAACTTGAAGATTATGGTATCACACTTGATAAAATACCTATTAAATGTGATAATACTAGTGCTATCAATCTAACTAAAAATCCAATTCAACATTCAAGAACTAAACACATTGAAATTAGACATCACTTTATTAGAGAACATGTAACTAACAAAGATGTTTGTCTTGAATATGTTAATACTAATGATCAATTAGCTGATATCTTTACCAAACCTTTGAGTGAGGAGAGATTTTGCTATCTTAGAGGAGAATTAGGAGTTTGTGATCCTTTAGAATAATTTTCTGAAACTCCTAAGGACAACAACTATCTAGACTTCTATAATTTCTTGAAAATCCTCTATGTTCAATAAGGAAATTTATCTAGAAAGTTGATTTATTGTTTCCCCAATTGTTAAGGAACACTTATCTAGAGTTTGATGATTAATTTGATCAGTTTCAGATCCTTGAAATCTGATTTTTCTCTGAAACTATTGTGGAGTCGACACCTTCAGTTTGTGGAGTCGACACCTTCTTATTTTGATGTTCTGTCTGGGCAATTAGAGCCGACTCTGGCTTCTGTAGAGCCGACTCTAATTCGGGCGCTGACAGATTCTCTGGTTCGGAGCCGACACCTCGTTTTCGGGAGTCGACTCTAAGTGGAACTAGGTCAAAATAAAAAGGGCGGAGTCGACCCCAAACGATTTCTATCGTCTCCTAAACCATTTCAAGCCATTCCAAACCCTCCAAATCCCTCAAAACCCTTGATTACTCATTCCAATCGAATCCAATGGCTCCCAAAAGGCGTGCTACCATTGGTGGTTCGACTGTTCCGACGAAGCGCCGTTCAAATCGGAGGCAACCTTCGTCATCTTCTTCATCTGCCACTCAAGATGACTCTCCACCCTCACCATCTTCTCCAAAAGTCGACCAATTAGCTGGTAAGGCCATTACAACCGGAAGGAAAGTCGATTTCAACTTTTTTATTTCGAAGGCTTTGCTATTGGGCGATTGTTGCAAGAAATGGGATGGGAGAAGGTCTGCTCTTTGGATATTCCTACCTACCCCGCCCTAGTAAGAGAGTTTTATAATGATTTAAGTAGAGGAGAGGGAGGATTAGTAAGTGTTGTAAGAGGAACAAAGTAGTCATCACAGCCGAATCCCTTGGTAATTTATTGGAAATGCCTACTGTTGGACTTATTGAATATCATCATGAAGATAGAGGAGGAGCTCTATCAAGGATGTTAGGAAGAGAAGTTCTGAGTTTGAGGAAATTTGCAAATCAACTTAATTTGGAACTCAGACTGCTTCACAATATCTGTGGAGGATTCTTTTTCCTAAAATCGGAAGGTTTGAGTATGTCTCGGAGCGAGACGTTTTATTAATGGACTGCATACTCACTGGTAGACCTTAAATCTTGCTGAGATGATGATAGGCTATATGGCGGAGGCAGCTACTAAGAAAAGATCTACATTGCCATATGGTATGGTTTTAACTTTAGTTTTCAGAAGCCAAGGTGTCTTATAATGGACAATGAGCCACTAAGAAGTTAAGACATACAGATTATTATAGTGTCTCTACATTCACCGAATGGGCTTTAGAAAAGAAATGGAAACTGGATTAAAAGAGGACATGAGGCCAGAGCTGAGGAGGTTAGAGTTGAGGAAGTCAGAGGAGAAGACATTCCTGAACCTTCTGCTGGACCATCTTCTGGACCTTCTGCTGGACCTTCTACTGGACCACCTGCTGGACCCTCAGAAGCTGGACCAAGCTCTCAACTTCCACATCAGTCAGCAATGGCATCAGAAAGATTTTCTGAGGAGCAAATTGGTCAGCTCAGGGCTTTACTTGCTGAGTATGACAGTGTAGAACAAATGATATGTGTAAATTAAGAGAGAGTTCAATCAACTAAAGATGAGATTAATTCAAGACTCGACATGATTTCTTTTCTTAGCAATTCCGTCGAATCCTTTAGCACTGATCTTCATAGTATTTTTGAAAGGATGGAAGGCATTGCTGACGGTTCTGGAAAGTATCTTCATGCTACAAGTCAACTAAAGAAATATTGACCTTGCCGT
Source organism: Calamus simplicifolius (assembly GCA_900491605.1). Classification (NCBI taxonomy): domain Eukaryota; kingdom Viridiplantae; phylum Streptophyta; class Magnoliopsida; order Arecales; family Arecaceae; genus Calamus; species Calamus simplicifolius. The sequence continues at coordinate 204,587 of UESW01004515.1, forward strand.
TTCTCAGATTGAAGCATGTCTTGAAAGCTTTAAGAAAACCCAAAAAGATGATGTTATGGAGATGATCGGACATCTAAAGAAAATAGTGTACAAGCATATTTGATCCTAGGTTGTATCTTAGGATTTCTTGTTTTCTTTCTTAGCATGTATATAGGACTTATGTTTTTTTTACATGTAATAGATCTTGCTTTGGAGTACAAATGGTTGAATGAATATTACACTTTTATTACAAATTTGTCTTTGATTGAATGTCAATGAATGTCAATCTTTATTATTCGAACCAACATCCTCGCTTTGATAACATTCCTTATTTGCTTTTAAAACTCACCTTATTGTTGATAACAAAAAAGGGGGAGAGATGAGTGTGTAATGCATAAAAAGGAAAGAGAATTTTTAAGAGTGTATAATGCATAAGAAATGAGAGAAAGATGAAGAACATTTTGAGAATAGAAAGAATGAGATTTTTTTAAAAGAATTCAGTCTATCTACATAGGGGGAGTTATTCAATGCAGGGGGAGCTTAATAAATTTCTCCATATAAAAGTTGAATCATTTTGATTGATGTCATGTTTTGTTTATTCATTTTAAATGTTGGCATCAAATTCTCTATTACAAAGTCTCTAAGCTTTAAATTCTCAATTCAAATGAATTTCTTTAATGCATATACTCAAAGTTTTTGTCATCATCAAAAAGGGGGAGATTGTTGACCCAATTGAGGATTTTGATGATTAACAAAACTATTTGAGTATAACATTTGATGTTACTAATGATTTTGATTAAGTCTTTCAGTTTATAAGTCTATTTAATGATCAAAATCAAGAAGGAAAATCAAGTTCTGGTTTGAATCTAATGTCAAGGTAAGACTGCAGACATTAGAGTCGACACATGGAATCGCAGAGCCGACTCCGAAAATGGCACGGACTTAGAGTCGACTCCGGGACTGTGAGAGCCGACTCTATCAGAAACAACAGAACGTTGGATTTTCAGGCCACGACTTAGAGTCGACTCCCGGACTGCTAGAGTCGACTCCAGAAGAATTTTGTGTCGACCCCAGAAAAGTCAGAGACGACTCCAGATCGAGCGGATTAAATTATTTCGAGTTAGAGCCGACTCCAGAAAAGCCAGAGCCGACTCCAGAATGTCAGACACGGCTCCAGAACTGTCAGAACGACTCTAAACTTTAACTTTATCAATTTTAATCCCAACGGCTATTGTTATTTATGGATCTAATCCTTTTTCACTTGCTTCTAACGGATAGTTTCGCACTATTTGTGGATTAATCGAATCTATAAGAAGAGGGGTGATTGCATCCCAAAAAAGAGAAGAAAAATCAAGAAAGAGGCAAAAAGAAAAGAATAGAGAAAATCCTTGAGATCCATCAGAAAAGAAAAGAGGGAAAACCTGTAAGGAAAGATCATACTCATTCCCCAAGAGAAAGAGATTCCAAGCCTTTGCTGTTCTACTTAGAAGAAATCTCAAAAGAAGGGAGAAGCCCTAGTTTTTCAATCTTCTGAACCTCAAGAGCATATCCAAAGGAAGATCCATTCAAAGGAAGAGAAGGAAGAAGCCACCAAGATCTTCGAATCAGGCTTTGGTTCCTAATCTCTATTTATTGTTTCATTATTGTATATTTGCTCATTGAAGGAGCAGTTTGCTTTTGTAAACTCATTACATTGTTTGCTGGGTCAATCTGGTGATTGATTCAGTTGAGGCAGTTAGCCTTGTGCAAGCATTTGCTTGTGGTTTTAGGTTTTGTGCTGGTGAGCCTTGAAAACCAGCTGGGTTCGTTGTGCACCCGGAAAACAACAAGTTTGAGTTGTGAGCTTGCAAAACAACTCTGCTGTAATCAGTTTGATTATAGTGTGGACCCAAGAGGTACTTGGGAGTGGACGTAGGTGTAGGTACACCGAACCACTATAAAATCTATTGTGTTTGCCGTGATTGTCTCTTTATCTTCAACTCTTCATTATAGTTGCTTAGTTTAAATCTGTGAATCTAAGTTTTTATTTCCGCTTGGGGTTATATATTCAAAAGAGTTTAATTTTTGAAAAACCCAATTCACCCCCCCTTTTGGGTTGCTATCTGGACCAACAGGTCCACATGGCCGGCCAGGCTAGGCAGGACAATTCGAAACTGATAAAGTCGGGGGAAAAGCTCTGAACCTGGCATTCTGCCTCAAATCATCTTCTTCCTCGAGCTCTCGCCCTGGCCGCATCTTCCTCCAAACCTCGTCGTCCTCGCTATTCTTTCTTCCAATCTAGGTTAGTCTTCCTGACCATCCCAAGCTTTTCTCATGGCCTCCTCTCTGTCCTAGTCTTCCTTAGCCCCTCCCGAGGACCTTCGTTCCTCACGACCGCAAACCTCCCCTTCTCCTCAACCTTTATGGTCTTCCTCTTCTCCTTCTTTCGAGTACCATGTTCCTCTGTCTCAACGGCGAGTCACCGTTCGGGGTCCCGCTAGGGGTCGCCCGGTGGCCGCCGATCCTCATCGAGAATGGGGACGGAATCCCCGAAAGGGACCATCTCCACCATAATGGGCCAAGAATTAGCCAATGTTAGGGCCCGTTACCAGATTCCAAGTAGCGTCCGACTGTCCCTTTCCACTCCCGATGATAGGATAGTCTCCTTACGTCCTGGTAGAGTTGCCATCTACAAGGTCTCCCTTAGGATAGATCTTCGCCTGCCCTATCACCCTTTTTTCACTACCTCCTCGACCGGTACTCTCTTACGCCCGCGCAGTTGGTTCCAAACTCCATTCGGACCATCTGCCGCTTCATGGTGCTCTGTTACTTTGAGGGCATCGAAGCTAGGGTTTCCCTTTTCCGTTCTCTTTACACCCTCTAACAGTAATCGGGCTAGTGGCTATTCCAGCCTAGGCCTAGCCGAACCCTTAAACTAGGCCTGCCCTCATCCGTTAAGGGGTAGAAGACCCGCTTCTTCTTTGCCAACCTTCATGGGGTAAGGCCGAGGTGGGGGGACCCGGATACTAGATCAAACAAGGATCCGTCAGTGGCTCCGAGGGACAAAGAGGCGCTCGGACAACTGTTGACCACCGTGGTCCCCCGCTGCAACCAACTTCTATCGGAGGATAATCTCTGGCTTGTGGGCATCTCTACAAGCGGCGGCGAGCTGCTGCATGCCCTCCCGATCCTTGACCTGTTTCTCCTCTTCTCTTCCTTTTTCTTATTTATTTATTTTTTCTCATCTTGGACGGTGATTTGTGCAGTGATGAAGATCCCAATCCATATCTCCAGGAGGGTGGCGGTGAAGAGGAAGAGAGCCCTTGAAGGTGCCGAGGGATCGAGTGCGAGGCAGCGGACCCAGGCTCTGAGCCGGTCCCCGGCACGGTTCCCCCCTCCTCCGGAATGTGAGCCCCAAGGGGAATGAGCGCTCGGTCCCACCATCGACCTTACGACCGACACTCGTCTGGAGGGAGTAAGAGCTGAGGCCACACCGCCAGCATAGCCCACCATCCGGCCACCGAATTGGTGCGGACGAAAGTGGAGTCGAACTTGGGCAAGGGCCCCTCTGGGAGGCGAGCGAGCGAGGGCCACCCAGTAGCAATGGGGTCGATGGTGGAGGAGGCTTCGACAACCTCCAGCACAGCACCTGTGGCACCCGAGCCAACCGAGGCCACAGAGGGAGGCAAGGTTGGGATTGTCCCCTCCCGGCCTTTAGTGATGAACCATGGTCGCCAGGCGGAGTGACTTGTCTCTCAGATTATCTTACCCGAGTTCCAGGAGGAGCTTCGTCAGGTAGGGGCCTCGACCTTCTTCAGGGAGGCCTTCGTGGCCCATATTCGGGTATGCCATCTTACGTGACCTTAAGATTTTTTTTAAACTGTCTTGTGCTGACTCATTTTTGATGCAGTCGGTGAACTCTCTAGTTGCTATGAGGGAGGTCATTGACTAGAGGGAAGCCATCCTCCGTTAGGCCCAGCAGGAAGCTGCCGATGCTCGGGCCCGAGCTGAGAGGGCAGAGGAGGCCTTGGAGGCGGCGTGGATCGATCGGGCTGCAGAGCTCGAGGAGGCTGATCGTTGGACGGCCATCGAGGCCGAACACGCATGGGCAGCCATGGACCAACTGGTGGCCGCCATGGGGGTCATCACCACCAGGGAGCTTCGCATCGATGCCCTCTCATTTGAAGTAAAGGTGGCCAAGGAGAGAGCAAAGAACGCAGAGGAGGTGGCGAGGATGGCTGACACCCGGTCCACGGAGGAGGAGGCCCTAGTCTGAAGGGCGGAAGCAGCAGCAGCCACCGCTGAGGAGAGGGCCACGACCGTTGAGAGAAGGTCCATCAAAGCAGTGGACAACTTTCAAAAGTCCGCCTGCTTCGCAGATGAGCTGGCCGAGGCCTTCGCCGATCTTTACCTCTCTAGGGTTCTGGGATGGTAAGGAGAAGGTGGCCAAGGCCTGCGGCCTTCCCAGCGTCGAGGCATCGAGCCGAATGAGGGACCTAAGGGATCACCATCCAATGTCGAGTCTGTGCCGGCCAAGCCCTAAGCACTTTGTTCTTTTTGTATTAAATTCCGACTTAGTCGGCATTTTGTAAACATTCCAAAGTAATGAAAATGATTCCTTTTTGTTGAAACCTGTTAGAGGGCTGAATATTTAACATAGCATACCCTTTCCCTTAGCTTGCCATCGTAGGACCCTTGATAGGGCTGCATCGGCACTGCAGGACATCATGTCTGTCTGCTCGTTGCGAGCAAATCTGCGACCTAGTTGTTACAAAGGATCGGACCTTGGTGGGAGTGCGAAGGCTGACCTCGAAGCTTCTCTTTGTGAACCCAAGCTCGACATTGGAGGTGTGAGTCTCGTGATGGGTTTGCAGTGTCTGGCAGTCATCAGGACTTCAAGGCTGGCCGAGGTCATTCCTTGGGTGCCGAGTCAACCTTGGGTTCCCCACACTGATCGAAGTTGGATCTTGGTGCCGAGCTGGCCTCGGTCTTTCATTGCCAACCAGAGTCGGGCTTTGGTGCCAAGCTAGTCTCAGGATTTCGGTGCCGACCGGAGTCAGGCTTTAGTGCCGAGCTGGTCTCGGGCTTTGAGTGCCAACCGAAGTCGGGCTTTGGTGCCAAGCTTTCAGTGCCGACCGGAGTTGGGCTTTGGTGCTGAGCTGGCCTTGGGCTTTCATTTCCAACCAGAGTCGGGCTTTGGTGCCGAGCTAGCCTCGGGCTTTCAGTGCCGACCGGAGTCAAGCTTTGGTGCCGAGCTGGCCTTGGGCTTTCAGTGCTGACCAGAGTTGGGCTTTGGTGCTGAGCTGGCCTTGGGCTTTCAGTGCCGACCGGAGTTGGGCTTTGGTAACGAGCTGGCCTTGGGCTTTCAGTGCCAACCGGAGTCGGGCTTTGGTGCTGAGTTGGCCTCGGGCTTTCAGTGCCGACCAAAGTCGAGCTTTGGCTGAAAAGATGGGTTTCTTGAACATATTTTTATTAGTCGAGAATGTGGGACAGGTAAATCCAAAAGAATACAAACACTTAATAACACAATGTTAAAAGTGTACATTACTGGTAGTATCGGCTGAGGTTGTTAGAATTCCAGGTCCAAGGGAGAGACTTCCCATCAAGTCCCTCGATTCGATATGCTCCATAGTGGAGGGCTTTGGTGACCCAATAGGGTCCTTCCCAATTTGGTGACAGCTTGCCTCCTTCCATCGACTTCAAGACTTTAGCCCGTTTGAGGACCGAATACCCTGGTAGGAATGTCCTGGGATGGACACAAGCATTGTAGTACCTGGCGGTTCGCTGTTGGTAGGCAGCCATCCAGAGCCGCGCCCAGTCACGTACCTCCTTCATGAGGTTGAAGTTGGCTCGCAGCTGGCTCGAGTTGTCCTTCCCATCATAAGACACCGTATGGGGACTCGGGACGCCGATCTCCATAGGGATGACGGCCTCAGACCCAAAGACAAGGCTGAAGGGGATTTCTCCGGTGGGAGCCCGCAACGTCATGTGATAGGACCATAGCACATTGGGGAGCTCCTTCACCCATCTCCCTTTGAAGTCATCCAGCCATGCTCTGAGACCCTAGAGGATGGTGCGGTTCATAACCTCGGCCGCTCCATTGGTCTGGGGATGACCGATGGAGGTGAACCGCTGATGGATGCCCAACTTGGCGTAGAACCCTCTTAAGGGAGCATTGTCAAATTGCTGGCCATTGTCGGTGACGAGGGTATGCGGCAGTCCGAATCGACAGATTATAGATTTCCAGAAAAAGGATCTTACCTTGCTTTCGGTGATCTTAGCCAACGCCTCAGCCTCAACCTATTTGGTAAAGTGGTCGACGGCGACTAGCAGGAACCTACGCTGGCTAGAGGCCAGGGGGAATGGTCCCAGGATGTCTATCCCCCACTGAGTAACAAAGGGCCATAGGGCCACCACGGGGTTCAGCTGAGAAGTTGGCTACCACTGGATGTTGGCATGTCGTTGGCAGCTATCGCACCTTCGAACTAGCTTGGCGGCGTCCCTTCATCGTGAGCCAATAATATCCTTAGCATAGGGCTTTGTATGCCAGCATTGTGCCCCCGAGGTGACTCCCACATATGCCTTTGTGGATTTCTCGGAGGATGTAATCGGCTTTCTTGGGGCCAACGCACTTGAGAATTGGGTATGAGAAGGACCTTAGGTAGAGCCGCCCATCCAGTATCAAAAATTTAGGAACTCACCGCTTGAGTAACCTAGCCTCCGCTGGGTCTTTGGGGAGGGTACCATCGGTAATATACTGGATGTAAGCGTCTATCCAAGAAGGCTCCTGGGCGAGCGGTAGGGCCTCCTCTGAAGCTTCGATGCTTGGGACCTCCAAATGCTCTATGTATGTTCTTCCCAGAGCCTCATCGATTGAAGTGGCCAAGCGGGACAATGCATCAGTTCTGGCGTTCTCACCCCTGGGGATGTAACTAACTTAGAAGTAAGCGAAAAGGAAGGCCTAGGATTGGACCTTACTGAGGTAACGGGACATAATGGGATCTTAGGCCTCATACTCCCCGGCAACTTGCCCGGAAACAAGTTGAGAGTCAGTGAAAGCTCTGAGATGCCTCGCCCCGAGTTCTTCGGCCAGCTTCATTCCCACTAGCAAGGCTTCATACTCCGCTTGATTGTTGGTGGCGAAGAAAAGGAAATGAAGAGCGTATTCCACCGCCTCTCCATCGGGGCTCGGGAGGATGAGCCTGCCTCCACTCTCCTGGGAGTTAGATGTGCCATCCACATGTAGGATCCAGTCATCTTCTCCCGCCTCGATCATCATGTCTGGGGACTCTAGGTGCGGTCCCTCCGGTTGCTCCAAGGTCCATGTGCACTTGACCAGAAAATCGGCTAACACTTGGGACTTCATTACTGACCTTGGCAGGAAGGACAGGTTGAACTGACCCAGCTTGATGGTCCACTTCACCAATCGACCGAAGGTATCAGGATGGGATAAGATCATCCGGAGGGGTGGTCCGTAAGCACCACGATAGGGTGGGCTTGGAAGTAAAGCTTGAAATGCTAAGCGGAGACGATCAGAGCAAAGATGATCTTTTTAGTTATAGAATACTTAGTCTCCACATCGTGAAGCACCTTGCTGGTGTAATAAACTAGCTGGCCTCTGCATCTAGACAGCATCCATGCGGACAAGCACAGAGCTGACGGCATTGGGGGAAGCCGCGAGGTAGAGGAAAAGCTCCTCCCCGCCCCACAGTTTGGATAGCAAGGGCAGAGTGGATAGGAATTCCTTTAACTCCTAGAAGGACTTCTGGCACTCCTTTGTCCACTCGAAGCCATTGACCTTGCGCAACGCCTTAAAGAAAGGTAGGCACCTCTCCACCAACTTGGACAGGAAACGGCTCAGGGCTGCCATCCTTCCAGTCAAGCGTTGCACCTCCTTCTTATTTGCCGGGGGCCTCATGTTAAGGATGGCTCGGATCTTGTTGGGGTACTCCTCGATCCCTTACTGCATCACCATGAAGCCTAGGAACTTACCCGTTGTAACCTCAAAGGTGAACTTGCGGGGGTTCAGCCTCATCTGGAATCGACAAATATTATTGAAGGTCTCCGCTAGGTCAGCAACATGGTCAGCGGTACAGATACTCTTGGTTAGCATGTCATCCATGTATACCTCCATATTGTGTCTGATCTGGTCTTCAAAGACCTTGTTCATCAACCTCTGATAGGTAACCTCAGCATTCTTTAGCCTGAAGGGCATTACTTTGTAATAGTATATGCCCTTCTCGGTCACAAACGAAGTAGCCTTCTCGTCCGTCGGATTTATCTTGATTTGGTTGTACCCTAAGAAGGCGTCCATGAAACTAAGGGTCTTATGGCCAAATGTGGCATCAATTAGCTAATCGATCCGAAGCAACGGAAAGCTGTCCTTGGGGCATGCCTTATTAAGATCGGTGAAGTCAACACACATCCTCCAGCTTTCGCTGGCCTTGCAAACCATGACCACATTGGCTAGCCAATCAGGATAGTAGACCTCTCGGATATGGCCGACGACCACCAGTTTGTGAACCTCCTCATCAATGGCCTTCTGCCGATCGGGGGCAAAGCTTCTCTTCTTTTGCCGAATAGGTTGGCATCCTGGGTTGATGTTCAGTTGATGGGTAATTACCTCCCCAGGTATACCCGGCATGTCAGGTGCCGACCATGCAAAGATGTCGAAATTAGCCCGTAGGAAAGCGAGAAGTTGGTCGTGCGCCTTCTTAGAGAGTAGGGCTTCGATCTGGACTGTTCTTGCCAGGTCCTCCCCCAGCAGGAAGGTTAGCAGACACTCAGCTGGCTCCCCTCTCCTCTCGAAATCTCAAGGGTCGAGCAACTCTGACGCCGATACAGCCATCACCCCTTAAGGGCTGGGGGCCATGTGATAACAGAGTGGCACTGGGTTCCGCTCTCTCCACATCTCTCTGCATCTCTCTGACTCCTTTGCTGGTGGAAAACCTCACGAGCAGTCTCTTGATAAAAATGACAGCATCCAAGAGGTTCAGCTGGGTCTCCCAAGGATGGTGTTGTAGGCCAGGGGAACTTGGACAACTAGAAAATTCATGAAGACCGTGCTTTGACACGGCGGCGTCCTAGCAGTGACTGGGAGAGTGACCTCTCCCTCAACCCTCATGGAGTCTTCGATGAAGCCCATCAGAGGCATGGTAATAGGCCGGAGGGAGTCAGGGGACAAGTCCATTTGAACAAAGGCATCATAACTCAAAACATCAAGCAAGCTTCCAACTAAGATTCTTTTTACAAAGTGCTTTGCGATCGTCATTAACACGATGATACTATCATCATTGTTGTTAACCACCCTCTCTAAGTCCCTTTTAAAGATGAAAATTACAGAATCCAGTCCCTTATCCTCCCATGGCCTCTTGGAGGTGCTGCCTGCCTTTTAGGAAATCATGGCCATAGTCTTCTCAGTTGGGGCGTTATCGATGCTGACCTAAGGTGGCGAAGGTGCCGACGGGTTGGGCACACTCGGGTTCCCCCTCTGGACGAACTTCCCTAGGTGGCCATGCTGGATGAGGTCCTCAATCACCTTCTTCAGTTGTCATGACTGTGGTCCCGATGGAACCGACAGTAGAAATTTTTGTTGCGGGGGGTCCCTGGCTTCATGGGAAGAGGATGCTGAAGGTATGACTTGCCTTCGATCTCTATCAGGATGTGGGATATCGAGATGAGCAGAGGGGTGAAGGGTCCCTCCCTGAGAGCGAGAGCTCGCGGTTGATTGTCCGGTCGGCATGGAGGCTCAGGCCTCCTAGGTCGAGCTTCAGCAGGCTCAGGACAGGCTTGCTTCTTGCTGAAACCCTCATCTGCCTCACGCCGGAAAGAGTCGGCCTCATCGGCGTGGATATACTTCTGTGCCCGGCTCAGTAGTTTGGCATAAGAATTGGACAGCTTCTTGTCGAGGGAATAGGCGAAGCGAGAGGGGCGAAGCCCTCGCTTCAAGGCCAGAGTGGCCATTGAGTCCTCGAGGTTGTAGACCTCAAGAGCAGCTTCCTTGAATTGAGAAATGAAGTCCCTCAACAACTCGTTGCTCCTCTGCTGGACGGAGAACAAGCTATTTTCCACCCATAGGATCTTCAGGCATGCGTCAAAGTGAGCCAGAAAGGCCCTCTCTAGCTGTCGGAAGGAGTTGATGCTGCGAGGTGGCAGGCGGGAGTACCAAGCTTGGGCTGCCTTCCTCAGGATGGCAGGAAAGGCGATGCAAAGAAGAAAGTCGGTCGTCCTCTGATCCTGCATCAAGACCTTGTAACTCTCCAGGTGGTCCAAAGGATTGATGGTGCCATCGTACAGGTCCAGCTAAGAGAGGCGAAACTGGGTCAAGATCGGCTTCTCCATGATGAGGCAGGACAGCGGTGGACGGCTATCATAATCCGCCTTCGGTGGGTTGGTGATCCTGTGGCTGGATTCCTCCAGCCACTAGTTGTACTTGTCTAGCCATCGCTCAGCTCGACGAGCGATTCGGCCGTTGAAGGACCCCTTCCCTGAAGATCACGAGGATAGAGAGGTGTGGCATCAGTGTGGATGCGTGCGCTTTGTGTCCTTCCCTTGTCGCCGCTTCGGACACTACAAGAAATTCATGAAATAACGATGCAACTTAGCAATGCAAATATTTGTCGTAAAATAACGACAGAATTGCGACGCAATTGCAACCCATGAAATCTGCGATACAATTTAGCAACGCATTAAATTAGTCACTAAATAGCAACGCATTAAACGACTCTCAAACATTTTCGCCACTAAATAGCGACGCATTAAAATGTATCACTATTTAGCTATGCATTTAGGTGCATCGCTATTTAGCGATGCATTAAAATGCATCGCTGTTTAGCAATGCATTAATGCATCGTTGTTTAGCCTAAGTCACTGTTTAGGAACGCATTAATGCGCCGCTATTTAGCGATGCAATAATGTGTTGCTAAGTCGCTGTTTAGTGATGCATTTTAATGTGTCATTATTTAATGTGTCGCTATTTAGCGACGCATAACTATGCGTCACTATTAGGGATGCATAATTGCATCGCTAAATATCGATGCATAACTATGAGTCGCTATTTAGCGATGCATAATTGCGTCACTAAATAGTGATGCATAACTATGAGTCACTATTTAGCGATACATTTTAATGCGTCCCTAAATAGCGACACAACCAGTGCATCACTATTTAGCGATGCAGAATTGCATCGCTAAATAGCGATGCATCAAAATGCCTCACTAAATAGTAATGCATTTTAATGCGTCCCTATTTAGGGATGCATTAAAATGCATCTCTATTTAGCGATGCATTTTGATGTGTCGCTATTTAGCGACTCATGGTCGCTATTTAGTGACGCATTAGTGTGTGTTGCTAAATAGGGTTTTAGGGTTTTAGAGTGTTTAGGGTACATGGTTCAGGGGTTCAGGGTTTAAGGGTTCAGGGGTTCAAGGTTTAAGGGTTTAGGGATTCATGATTTAGGGATTAAGGGTTTCAGGGGTTTAGGGGTTTAGGGTTTTAGGATTTTATGGTTTTAGGGTTTTAGGGTTCTAGGGGTTTTATGGGTTTTAGGGCTCTAGGGGTTTTAGGGTTTAATTAGGGGTTTAGGGTTTAGGGTTTAATTAGGGGTTTAGGGTTTTAGGATTAGGGTTTTAGGTTTTAAGTTTTAGGGTTTGGGGTTTTATGGTTTTAGGGGTTTAGGATTTATGGTTTTTAGGGTTTAGGCTACATTCTTGGCACAAAGGCATGGATTGGACTGAAGGCAACGTCGGTCCTGGGTAGGACCTTATAGTCGACCATCCGGGCACACCGTGGAGCCACCAATGCACATCGTTCCGTGGGGCAAACCGGCCGACCCAGCCCAATGTCCAACTACGAGCTTTTTAACTGCAACAACTTAAATATACGCTATTGGAGCTGGAATTACCTTGGTTGTTGGCACTAGACTTGCCCTGCAATGGATCCTCGTTAAGGGATTTAGATTGTACTCATTCCAATTACCAGACTCAAAGTGCCGGCCGATATTGTTATTTATTGTCACTACCTTCTTGTATCAGGATTGGATAATTTGTGTGCCTACTGCCTTTCTTAGATGTGGTAGCCGTTACTCATGCTCCCTCTCCAAAATCAAACCCTAATTCTCCATCATCCGACGTCACCACCATGGTAGGCCCCTACCCATCTCCGGATTTTGAGGGAAGACGGGAGCGGCACAAGGCCAAACCTGACCCCCCGGTCGGCCACCAGAGAGGTAACCCATAACAAGAGATCGAAGCACCGCTAAGAGTGGAGGAGGGAAGAAAGGGGCAGGAGCGCCGCCCATAGGAGGTTCCCGAAGGAAGCAGACATGTAACATTACGACCACCCACATCACCCCGGAGGCTCCAATAAAACAAGCGGCATAGATTATAATATATCAATATATAAAATTATCACTACATAATATTAATTATTATACACTATAATAATTAATATATAAAATTAACATTATATAATATTAATATTTAGTGACGCATAATTGCGTCGCTATTTAGCGATGCTTATACAATGCGTCGCTAAATAGCGATGCTTATACAATGCGTCGCTAAATAGCGATGCATACTGTATGCATCGCTAAATAGCGATGCAATTATGCATCGCTAAATTTCTGCCATACCCGGCTTTATCCTACCAAATTAGCGATGCATCTGTGCGTCGCTGATTAGCGATGTGTAAATGCGTTGCTAATTAGCGATGCATAGAGTTTGTGTCACTAATTAGTGATGCAATTAGGGATGGATTAGTATTGCAAAATTGCATCGCTAATCCCATTTTATAAACTGCCCCCAGGCCCTAACTCTCCCTCTTCCTCCCTCCCTCTTCCCCACCTCCGGCGGCACTCCGGCACCCCGATCTCCTCTATGGGGCCTCCTTCAGGTAAACCCCCCTTCCCCCCTCCCCCTCCCCCTCTCTCTAGCCATGGTCACAGCCGCGGCCACCCTCGTCGGCCACGGCCGCGGCCGTGGCCTGGCCACGGAAAAAAATAAAAAATGGAAAAAAATGGAAAACAGCCCGTGGCTAGGCCACAACCCCTCCCCCTCCCCCTCTCATCAGCCATAGCCACAATCGTGGCCTGGTGGCCGGCCGTGGCCTGGCCACAGCCCGTGGCCAGGCCATGAAAAAAAATTTGAAACCCCCCCAAGCCCCCCCTCCCCCTCTCGCTAGCCACGGCCGTGTGTGGCCAGGCCATAAAAAAATTGAAAACCACCCCCAGCCCCCCTCCCCCTCCCCCTCTGGCCACGAAAAAAAATTGAAAACCACCCCCAGCCCCCCCTCCCCCTCTCCCTCTCGCTGGCCGCGACCTGGCCACAGCCCGTGGTGAGGCCATGGAAAAAAAAATTGAAAACCCCCTCTCCCTCCTAGCTCCCCCTCCTCCCCCTCCCCCTCCCCTCCCTCTGGCCGACTGCGGCCTGGCCACAGCCCGTGGCCAGGCTATGGGCATAAAAAAAAACCCACCTCCCCCTCCCCCTTTCTCTAGCCGGCCGCGGCCGTGGCTACCCTCGGTAGCCATGGCCTGGCGGCCGGTCGTGGCCTAGCCACAACCCATGACCTAGCCACGGGCATTAAAAAAAAAGGAAAACCCCTCCTCCCCCTACCCCTCTCTCTGGCCGGGGTATTATTACATATTGTTAATATTATTACATAATATAATTTTTATGTAATAAGTATATTATAATATAATACTATTATATTAACAATATCATATTATAAATATTAAGATATTAGTTTATAATATATAATATAATATAATAAACTATGGTATTCTAATAAATAATGATTGCAATATAACATCATTGTAATATTAGCTAATTAGTGATTCTGATAGTAAATTAATTAAATAAATTGCTAAATGATTAATTAGTGTTTTTATAGTAAATTAATTAAGCTATGATTAATTAGTGATTTTTATATATTTATTGTTGAATTTCTCATGTTAAACTATGCATGATAGTTTATTGGTGAACTTCTTACATATATTATTGCATCTTATTTTTGTTATGAAATGGTTTTGACTTTGACTTTGATTTAAGTTACAAGAACATGATATATTGGGATATGTTATTTGGTTATGAGATTAGGTATGGCTTTAATAGATGTACGATGTGAGCATATTAAGGTATTACACTTAAGGATTTCGTAGCGTATCATATGTCTCATGCTTGATGTGTTATGAAAATATCCGGTCCAATCTGTCCAATATTAAAACCATAGTATTATTAGATAATACTATGCATAAATATTGGATTAAGGTTATTATCTTGGACATAATAATCTTACGAAGTTAGTGACTATAGACCACAATCAAAATATGTATATTAGTCAAGACAACTTTTTCACAAGCATAAGTTAGATTGTTTTTGAAATTGCATATTATTTCTTGCAGCACTATAACCTTTAGACCCATTTGAGAATTTACAAGACTTAGTCTTGCAAATTCTTAAATTATCCTAGTGGATAGTTTGAGATTATTTTTTGCAATATGTTAGTTTGCTATTAGTTATCATTGGTTGAGATTGCGGTTTGTATTTTCTCATACGTTCTCCTAGTATGGAATATATGCGACACATTTAAAAGAACATATGGGAAAATACTACTGAAATTTTAACGTAAACGATGATAATTAATAGCAGAATAACAACATATCACAGAAAATAATCTTGAATGGAATAAGACCTTACCTTTTAGATATGAAGTGAAGGTGGAATTAATTTAGGACACTTGCATACTTATGAAGTCTCATGAACTCCACGTGGCCTTGCAGGGCAAGGACCTTAGCAAGGCCTAGCCTAATCATTTGGTTTCAATCATTAAAAAAAAATTAATTTATCATTATAAATGATTTAAATAGTTATTATTTACCTTAGATGTGTAAAATAAATAATTTATTTATATATTTATTAATACTAATATAGTTTTATATTGTGGTTTTCTTTAATAGTTTACCAGAAATTATATAAGTTGGTCAAAAATGAGCGGGGCTTACTCGTGGATGTATGTAAGGATAAAAGATGGCTTGCTTAATCCAGATTTTTTGAATAGATTGAAAGAATTTATTGCATTTGCATATAGTCAATCTGAATGGATGGATGGCCCTAGGATTAGGTGCCCCTGCAACTTATACAGGTGTCAGAATAAAGCCTATAGAGATGTTGAAACTGTGAAGGTGCATTTGTGTAAAAAAAAGGTTTGTTCGTGGGTACGATATTTGGTACTGTCATGGTGAAATAGAGAAAATGAGTGCAGCTGTCACAAGCCAACAAGTTTCAATTTCTGTTGATGAACCATTTGTGAATTTAAACAGATATGAAGAAATGGTGATGAATACATCGGGTAATGAATTTAATCAGAATATATTTATGGAAGAACCAAATTCAGATACACAATAATTTTATGATATGTTGCATGCTGCAAATCAAGAATTGTATCCTGGTTGTAAGAGTCATTCCCAATTGTCTATGGATGCTCGATTGTTGAATATTAAGGAAGAACATCGATTATCAAAAAAGGCGTTCAATGTTGTAGCTGGGTTAATGAAGGAAGTTTTGCCAAATGATAATGTTGTAGCATATAGTTTTTACTCAACGAAGAAGTTGCGTGGCCTTGGGCTCCCAGTTAATAAGATCAATTGTTGCTTGAACAATTGTATGCTATATTGGGGTGAAGACTCATACTTGAGATATTGTAAGATTTATGGGTAATCAAGGTACACCAACGATAAAGGGGGAGCTAGTACAAGTAGAAGAAAAAGTGTGCCTTACAAGAGGATGCATTACTTTCCTCTTACTCCACGCCTGCAAAGAATATACAGATCTAAGATTACAGCTGCTGGTATGAGATGGCAGGCCAAATATGAATCTAAAGAAGATGAAATGCGGCATCTATCAGATTCAAAAGCTTGAAAGCATTTCAATAAGAATTATCCTGATTTTGCTGAAGATATAAGGAATGTGAGATTAGGTCTTTGTAACGATGGCTTCCAACCATTTGGTCAAGCGGGCCAATAGTATTCATGTTAGTCCGTGATACTAACTATATATAACCTTCCTCCATGGAAGTGCATGAAAGATACTGTAATATTTTTGACAGTTTTGGTTCCAGGACCATCAAATCCAAAGAAAAAGATTGATGTCTTTTTGCAAACGTTGGTGGCCGAATTAAAAATGTTGTGAAAAATAGGAGTCATAGCCTACGATATTTCTATGAAACAAAATTTTATCATGAGAGCTGCTTTGATGTGGACAATTAGTGACTTTCTGGCATATGCAATGTTGTCTGGTTGGAGCACTGCTGGGCGTATGGCGTGCCCTTATTGCATGGATAATTCTGATGCATTCACATTGCAGAAGAATGGTAGGCAGTCATTGTTTGATAATCATAGAAAGTTTTTTCCTTCAAATTATCCTTATAGGTGAAACTTGATTGCCTTTTGAAAGAACAAAGCAATCACAAAATTTGTCAAACCGGTTAGGTCTGGCACAGATATATTTAATATTATAGAGCATTTAGGGTTGAGGTATGCTTGGGAATCAGATACAGATAGAATAAATGGCCGTATATGTAAAGAACATAATTTGAAGAAGTGGAGTATTTTTTGGGATTTGCCGTATTGGAGCACAAATCTCATCCGGCACAACTTGAATGTTATGCATATTGAGAAAAATTTCTTTGATAACATATTTAACACGGTGATAAACATCAGGAGAAACCAAAGGCACTGCAAAGTCGAGAGAAGAACTTAATCAATGTTGTAGAAGAGCTGATTTGAGAAGGAATGCTGATGGGACTTATCCTAAAGCCTATTATACTCTTGACAGAAATTCACGAGAAGTTTTATGTAACTGGGTTAGAGGGTTAAAATTTTCAGATGGTTATGCTTCAAATATCAGTAGGTGTGTGGACATGCATAAGCTTAAGTTGTTTGGCATGAAGAGTCATGACTGCCATGTTTTCATGCAACAGTTATTGCCTATAGCTTTTCGTGAGCTGCTTCCGCACCATGTGTGGAAGGCATTGATGGAGCTTAGCTTGTTCTTCAAGGAGTTATATGCTATAGTCATTACTTCTGCATCCATGGCAAGGCTTGAGAAGAAAATTCCAATTATTTTATGCAAGCTGGAGCAAATATTTTCTTCAAATTTTTTTGACTCAATGGAGCATTTATCGGTTCACTTGCCATACGAAGCGAGTATAGCTGGTCCCATGCAGTATCGCTGGATATATCCTTTTGAGAGATAAATATATTAATAATCAGTAGTATATGTTGACATTTCAAATATTATTTCATTGCAAAAAAGTTAGTTTATTTTATTTCTTACCTTTACATATACGTATCTTAAGAAGTTAAAAAATAATATGCATAATAAGGTAAGGATTGAAGGTTCTATATGCAATGCACACTTGGTTAAAGAAGTTTCAGCTTTTGCCTCTCATTACTTTGAGAGTCACATCCATACGAGGAGCCAAAATCTTGATCATAACGATGACGTATGTATGAACGAAGGATAACCTAATGATGGTAGAATATCAATTTTTAAAGGTATTAGTTGTTCATTTGGGAGGCAGAAGTCAAGAGAATAGAGTGATGTGGAGTATAATGCAGCACATTATTACATCTTAATGAAGTGTAGAGAAGTCGATCCATATATTGAGTAAGTATATACTTCAATGCTTAATTAGAACTTCTACTTTAAATTATAATATACCACACTATTTAATTGCTAACAGAAGTTTTAATTGTTATCATACCTTAAGGATGTATTTTGATAGATAACGACATATGAATCCCAACATCAGTCTCATTGCCATTAGGTAGAAGTTAGAAATGGAGTTTGCTTACTGGTTTTATCAATATGTGAGTAGTATCACTCAATCAATTGCAATAATGGCTTTTATTTTTTGAATTGGTTGTGAATAGCTTATTAATTTATAGGTAAACGGTCCATGGTTCACAACCGATAATATTTTCATTAAATGTCTAGCGCAATGGCCATTGAAAACAGTAACAACCTCTACTGGCTATTTTGTTAATAGGTACAAATTTCAAATTGAACTAGCATCTTCAAGAGGCACGCAAAACTGGAGTGTGTGTGTTAAAGGAGAAAGTGTTGGAGCAAATATGCAAGATTATTATGAAAAGTTAGTAGATGTGGTTGAAGTTGAATATCCCGGTTGGCCTATAAAACGATCCGTATTGTTTTACTGCGATTGGTTTGATCTGATAGTTTCTGTGGGTAAAAGGATTCATAACGACTACAATCTAGTTGAAGTCAACCATCGCCAAAGAAATATGAACCATTCATCCTTGCATCCCAAGCTCAGCAAGTGTTTTACTATGGATATCCAAGTTTGCGCAATGACAAGCGAGATTGATGCGCTGTTTCTAAAATCGTCCCATGTTCAGCAATCATATTAGATGAGAGTTCATCAAGTCAGTCAACTGAGTGCCCTGCATTTGAAGAGGATAAGATGAAAATGCATGCAATTGAGGATGACATAAGGGCTCCTGAAACATCATTTAGAGATCCAAATGATGATGTCCAAGAAATTGAGGATGAAAATGTTTGATTTCCTCCCGATGATAATGGCACTGAATCACAATCCAATACGGCATCGGATGTTGAACACATATTTGACAAAATAAATGACACCGATTAAACATAAATGTTTATTCAATTTTAATTTATTTTTATAAGTATTAAATTTTTACATATTTAATTATTATTCGTAACTATATTGCATGAATATTTAGTATTTTTAGTATGACGGGCTGAGATAGATCTACCGCCGATGGACAGAGCGAGTAGGGATGTAGCCCTGCCGCCTCAAATCACATGACCATTAGAGATGGACAATTCAGATCTATAGCCTTCGAGTCTCATAGCCGTTCGGCACAGATCTCTGAGAGTTCTTCCTACGCCGGCCGCACCGTACTTCGACTGGATGCTGATGGGCTATAAGTATATACTAATTGTAAATATATGTTTATGTTTTAAAGTCAATTACTTATAAACATGTATTTTTTTAACAGCTTTATTGAGCAGCATTCTGTATCAAGCCGGATCGGTTCCATATTCCAGAAATATGCTGATTCTAGTGGCTACGATTGGCACCATGTATCTGCGGCCATGAGGGAGTTTTATTTTTCAGAGTTTCAGATAAACTTATTAAATACAATTTATCACTAATATAAAATTTCTTAATTTTAATATATTCTTAAACTAATTGTTTATTTCAATGCAGAAAAAGTTTATATGGGACCCTACCATCCATGATGCCGTTAGGATAGCATGGAATGCTCTTGCTGTACGTCGATACTCTGACATGTTTCATCGTTGGAGAAGATCGGGTGAGCGTTCTATGTATATGCCAAAGGGTATTGGCACGACTGGCAGCAGGTGTGGCAGTCTGAGGCTTGGCAAAGGAGGTCTGCATCAGCCACCACGAACCACCGATCAGAGAAGGGCAGTCATGGCATGGGTCTCTCCTGCCACACTGCGGGGTCCATTTAGATTCAGGAGCACAGACGCCATATGGTAAGAAAATATAAATAATTTAATTACTAATTTAGTAATTTACAAATATTTACATTTATATCATTTCTTCTACTTTTGTAGTCTAAGCAGGAGGGTAGAGATCCTAGTGAGTTTCGCCTATTCAAGGTGACACACACTTGGAAAGACGTTCCTGCGTCGATGCACGATCACAGAAGGTTGCGGTAAGAAATTAGCTTTATATTCTATATGTTTAATTTCTAAAATTTTATTTAGGTTAATATATTCATTCATTTATCGTTGATTCTATAATTCAAAGGCACGAGTCGAGGAGCTTCAGTCCCAAGCATCGCAGGTCGACTCTACTGATGGGGGGTCGCCCGTCGAACTCTCACCACAAGAGAGTCGACGTGTATTTTTGGAAGCTGTTGGTGCCCAACCGTGAGACCGTATGGTCTACGGTATGGGCACTAAAGCTTCTAGATATTTTTTCTTTAGGACTCCAGTTTGCATTATCCTGGCAATATTCCTACCGAGCATTTAGACGATATTCGAAGATCTATTACAGAGGAGATTCGGCAGTAGGTTCGGCAGGAGTTTCAGGAGGAGTTCGACCAGCGCATGGGAGGCCTTCAGCAGGAGCTTGAAGACATGAGAGAGCAGATGCGTCAGATGCAGGATTTGGTTTGCCTCATGTCGCAAGGTTCATTCCAGCCTCCGCAACCTTCTCGTGATCATGATAGTGCGGATTCTTGATGTATTTTTTTCTTTACTTCTTATGTTTTGTATGTAAAAAAATTTAAATTATTAATATATTAATTTTTTATATATTATTGGAAATTTTGTGATGAATGTTTCAATCAATATTTTTAAAAATTTAGTGATAATGTTTCGATCAATATTTAAATGCAATAAAATTGTATTAAGACTTTTAATTTATAATATTTAAATTTAATTAAAAAAATTAATTAGCGACGCTACTACGATGAAAGTTTATCATTGTAATTATTTTTTAAAAAAAAGTAAATTATTAAATTTGCATCGCAATATTGCGACGCACTTGAGAGTCGCTAATGTATCGCTAAATTGCAATGACTTCGGTTTAGTTGTAAAATAATGATGCATTTTTTTGCGTCACTAGGCATCGCTATTTAGCAACGCAATTGCGATGGAATGCTCGTTACGACGAGGTTCACAGCGATGCCCAAATTGCGTCACTAATGCGTTACTAAATGGATTTAGCGATGCATTAGTGACACAATTTGGTATCGCTAAATTTGATTTTTCTTGTAGTGGGAGAAACGCTGGCATGACGAGAAGTAGACCGGGGCCTCTTGAAGGCCTCCCGGCGATGATGCCTGGGCGAAGCGCAGTGATGGCGGGCCTTTCGGAGGGGAGACATCTCTTGGATGGATTGCTGGCTAGGCTGGACCACCCTCAGGACTGATGAGGGTGGTTTCGGGTGTCGCTGCGCAGCCGTCGGCTACTGCTGTAACACCTGGACCACTGCCACCAGCGATTGGACCTGCATGGTAAGAGTGGCGATCCGATCATCTTGCTGCGATGGAGGCGGCGATGGCGGTGCGGGAATGCCGACCTGGGGAGCGAGGGGATCGACCTTCAACGGCTCAGCTCCCTGGCGATGCCTCCCGGCGTTGTTGGTAGAAACCTTCTATGCACGCGTCACCATCATCCTCTCGATTTCTCAGGAAAGGAAAATATGTAGCTAGTTGGTTCGAAGCTTACTTTTTCTCTTTCCCCTTTCTAGCGCGCCAATCTATTGCTGCCAAGTCACGTTCCTCGAACGTCGGGAAACGGAGATTCTTCTCCTCGAAGAAGCTCATGTAAGAAAGTCTCCAAAAATTGGTTGCACTGATGGGGACCCTTCAACGCTCAAGTAAGCAATTCGAAAATAATGAAGAAAAAGAGCTAATAGAAAATGGCTAGAGAACTTGAGTTCAGATCCTTTCCCTCATTGTGAGTGTAGGTTCTTATACATGTTCGAAGATCCCCTTTTTCGCTCTTGGAAGGTAGCTAATTTCGAGGCGTTATTATCCGGTAGCGGGCAGGTAGCCAGGCTGATAAAAACATATCACAACCGATACTGAGCATGTCTTACCCAGCCAGTCACCTGCCAAGCGCGGCGCCACAGATGGTAGGTGGGCCTAGTTGCGTCAGACATGCACCGCTACAGAATGGCCACGTGTTATCGCAGACAGTTAGTGGGCCACGTAGTGGCTGCAAGTAGTTGGTGGGCCACGTGGCAATGTCAGATGGCTCGAGGTAGTGGGGACCTAGAGTCTGAGGTCAAGGGGACCCGGGTCTGAGGCTGAGGGACTCGAACATGAGGTCTGAGGCCGAGGGACTCGAACATGAGGTCTGAGGCCGAGGGAATTTTGGTCCAAAGGGAGATGAGGTCCAAGGCCCTTTGATGAGGTCCAAGGCCGAGGGAATTCGGGTCTAAGGCCGAGGGGACATGAGGTCCGAGGCCGATGGGATTCGTAGCCGGAGGCTGAGGAAACCTGGGATCCGAGGCCAAGGGGGTCTCGAAGGTCGAGGCCAGAGTTCTACCAGTTGTTTCTGTTAACTCTAATGTGGCTCGATAAGTCACATCAAGAAGCATGACTGGAGTCGAATAACATAAATGCTTTAATTTTCCTTTGATTAAATTAGACTTAAGTAGTCTATTGATCTTTATTTATATTTGATTAATTAAGATCAGAGATGTCATAAGCCATACAAAAATCATATATAAAGCATGTTTTAATACCAAAAAAAAAAATTTAATGACAAAAGTGTTTATTTCTCTATCAAACTAGCTGCCGTCTTGAATGCGATCTCCATCATCATCATCATCACCATCATCATGGATCCAGAGACGCTCCTTGACATAACCAGATCGTCTACCATCCAAGAGGCTCCGTAGCTTAGCCGCCATGCGAAAGCCAGCATCAGGTATATACCTGCGATCCCACATAGAGTAGTAGTGCAAGTGCAAGCGTGGGCGCGACCTCTCCACGGCCAGTGGGAAGTACACCCTGTCCGCCATCTCAGCCCTCGGCGCCGCCGCCATGCTCGCCGTCGTGAGGCCAACATAGATCACGCGGTCCTCCAGGGTTTGGATCTCCTCCGCGTCCAAGTCAACAGGATCCACCTTAAAAATCCGAACAGGCTGCTTCCTATCGCCACCGATCCAGACCAAATAAATCTCCCCCCTGAACCCAACCATGTGCATCAGAGGGGCAGCGACCGATTCGCTCAAATGCTTGATAGTTCGGGGCATCTTGCGCCTCCGGAACGTCCTAGATTCTGGATGGAGCTCCGCAAGCTCGCCATGTCGCCCTGCGCAATTGAAGAGACGCCCACAGGGTGCGAAGCAAGAACACTGAACTGGGAAAGGATCGAAGACTCCCTGCAACGTCCACCGATCGTCCCCCAGCCGCCAAGTTAATATTCCAGTGCTGGTGGAGTCGTCGTTATCGCAGAACATGACAACCGTGCAGCGGGTGGAAGTTGGCGGGGACGAGAAGGCGACGTGAGTAATTGTTTCGAGATTAGTTAAGAATAGGGGTACTACTTGTAGGACTGGGAGGACCCTCTGTTCCAATGATGCGAGATGGAAGAAGAAGAAGCGATGTTGGTGCAAGTGCAAGGCTGAGGCCAGCAACCAGCCACCCTTGGCCGACCAGACTTTGACGCCGGCAAGCTCGGGGAATTCGGCGTGATGCGTCTTGTTGGACGTTGGATCGATGAAGTCGCATGCGCCGTCCCTGTTTCTGATCTGCATCAGCCGCATCCGGCGATCGCCGGGGTGCGGTGGTTCGGGGACCGACCACCAGCTCTTGCATGTGATGGAGAAACGGATGTATTCCTTCACATCTAGGCGCTGTACGATCTCCATCAGATGGTCTGTATGAAGGTCGGACCATGGCCTCTTTTCCGGGTTGGCGACCTCCTTCTCCTTCACCAACAATTTTAATTTTACTTGTAAATTTTGATTCCGAATTCAGATATCTAATAAAATTTTAACTTTACTAACCGATACCCAAACATGAATGGAGTTCAATTCGATTCAAGCTCTAAACTGAATTACATCAAACAAACAGAAAACACGCAAAGGATCACAAACCCAAGACGATCCAATCTCAAAGGAATTGATCCCCCGAAAAAGCCCTGATGGAACAAAAACCATAAACCCTAAACAGAACAGAGATCGAGATCTTTGGGTGAAAAGTCGGAGAATTACCATCTTGTCGAAACTCTAGTAACGATCGAAAACCCTAGATTTGGTTGTCTCTCCGTCCAACCGAAGTCTAATGTGCGGTGCGGAAGATAATGGAAAAATCGCTCATGATGTCCTTTTATATTGGCGGTTAAGAAATATTATCCGTTAGATCGAGATTCGGATGATCTAGACCGTTTGCGATACGAATAGAGCCCCTTTTTTTTTCCAATTTTTTCTTGAGAAGGGTCTCTGACCCTCTTCTGCATCGTTGGAGAAGGAAAAGTAGAGGCAGTCGGGCCAAGATAGGCTCACAGCTGAATATTTGCCGCATGGATCAGAAGACGTGGGAAAGCACGTGGAGTGATCCAGTTGATTGGTTGGATCTTAACTGTTAACATGTTGCGAAAGAAACAGATTAGTATATATCTAATGGTCCACGCACGCCAAGATGGTGGATTTCTTAACAACAGTGGAAGTCTTTCGCTTTTTAATTTTTTAAATATCATCATTGGAGAATGCATTAAGTAACGTAGCTCTTGACGTGCCTACTATAATAATTTCCTTCACGAGCATATATGCCCACTCTTAAGTTCTGCGAAACACCCCTTTCAAAAACATCATAAAACAGGAACCACAAAGAAAGATTTGATCGAACTTAGCCTTCCAAATCTGATTCAAATTGCTCTGACTCTAATAAATTCAAGTAGAGGGCATCTTAAAAGAAGGCAAAAAGAAGATACTCTAATTTGTGTATAACTTTACTTATTTAAAAGTTTTTTTTATGCACAGATAGTCCTAATCTCAGATAAAAAGGAGGGTTGTGATAGGTTAAGGGAGTATAAAATCATAGTTACACTCTATGAACATGAATTCAATAAAAAAAATCAATACAAACGCAGCATTCTTCAAAAGATATAGCATCTTAAAAAAGATATTGTATCAGACTTCGAATGTGATGGAAATGATAAGGGTAGCTAGGGCAGTCCCAAAAGTAGCACGTTACATTGGCATCCGGTTGTAACAAAAAATAAGCAAGAGTTCTCATACTTTCATAAATGGATGTAAGTAAAGAAGTTAGTCTAAAAAAAATAAAAATAAAATAAAATAAATAAAATATATTTAGCAATGTGGAATATAGGGTCATTAATAAGAAACTTAATAAAATTAATAGATATAATGATGAGCTAATAAATATAATGACTAGAAGAAAAATTAACGTAGCTTATAACTTACAGGAGAACAAATGGATAGGTAAAAAAGCAAAAGAGATTAATGTTTTTAAACTTTGATATATAGGCAAAGATAAGAATAAAAATAAAATAGAAATAATTATAAATAAAAGCTTAAAAAATGAACTTGTAGATATCGAGAGGATAGAAGATAAATTAATTTTAATTAAATTAGTGATAGATGAGAAGTCAATAAATATTATTACTACTAATACTCCTTAAATAGGTTTGGATAATGTGACAAAGCAAATTTTTTGTAAGAATGTGGATAGACTAATTCAAAAGATTTCTATTGAAAAAAATATTTATTAGAGAAGATTTGAATGGACATTAAGAAAGT
This sequence comes from Calamus simplicifolius, assembly GCA_900491605.1. Lineage (NCBI taxonomy): Eukaryota > Viridiplantae > Streptophyta > Magnoliopsida > Arecales > Arecaceae > Calamus > Calamus simplicifolius. The sequence continues at coordinate 229,844 of UESW01004515.1, forward strand.
ATAATATAGATTTTGAAAGATTACACTGAGGTTATAGATTTTAAGATAGAAATAACAAAAGAAATGATATTTTAAAGTTTACGATGGTATATAATTTAGTATTGCTAATATATATTTTAAAAAGATGGACTCTCGTTTAATAACTTTTAAAAGTTAACATAATGCTAGTCAAATAGATTTCTTTCTTACTAAAAAAATTGATAAAATATTTTGTAAAGATTATAAGATTATGTCGGGTGAGGGTCTAACTATACAACATAAATTAATAGTTATGGATGTATCTATTTAAAAATAAAGAAGAGAAACTACAAGATATAAAAATTCAAGAATTAGGTGGTATAATTTGAAAGGATAGAAACTAATACATTTTAAAGATAGGATGAAGGAAGAAAAATAGAGTATAGATGGAGAGATTAATACCATATAGAAAGAGATGGCTAATAGTATTATAAAATAATTATAAAGGCATTAGGAGAGTCAAAAGAAAAAAGAAAATATGATAAAAAAACTTGATGATAAAATGACAAAGTTTAATTAATAATTAAGGTAAAAATATAGTGCTATAGAAAACTATCTACATGTAAGAATGGAGAAGCATATGAAAACTATAAGATGATTAAGAAAGAAGTTACAAAGATGATATGAAAGGCTAAATGTAAGGCATATGAGGAATTATATCATAAGGTAAAAAGTAAAAATGGATTAAAAGATATATATAGAATTGTAAGAGTATGAGACAAAAATTAGAGATGTATTTTAAGTAAAATGCATTTAAAATAATAATTAAAAAATAAAGAAAAAGTGGAATTTAAAATAGATCGGGAGGGACTATAGAGAGAGAGATGAGAGAGGGGAAGATAAAGAAATTAAATAGGAGAGATTGGAGAGGGAGCAGATGAAGCAGAGGAGAGAGAGAATAAGTATATAGTATGAATTTTTTATGGTCAGAGCCAATTTTATTACACAGCTTTTATATCCCACTCAAAATTTATTCAGGCTTTATTTTTAGGATCAAGCTAGACCCAAACAATCTCAAGCTTGATTTAAGAGTTGATTAGAAATCGGTTCAAACTAGTACGACTAGAGTAGAGCCCATATTTTAGTCCTGTCCATATGCATTTGGATCATTTGATGGGATTATAATAGGATTCATTAAGATTGCATTTAGTGTATCGTCAAGCAATTTGAATAGTAGTATGAATTACGTACAAAATATATTATTATCGAATAGATTGCTAGTAATATTGATTATCGTATTTGATATAGATAGGTAATATTACAATAATATTGATTACTGTATTTGATATGATAAACAAATTATCAATCATATAATATTAAATTTCTAAAATACCAATGAATGGGCAAGAGAAGGAGGAGGAAGAGGAGAAGGGATAGACAATGAGACAGAGGCAGGGCGGAAAGGGGCTGGTAGGACGGTGGCAGAAGGAAGGAAGGAAGGAGGTTTTATATGAAAAAAAAGATCATACTGATCACCGGTGATGGCTAGAATGGCAGCGATCTATTTGGAGATAACATGATGGTAGCTCACGGCGAGGGTAGGCACTGTGAAAGGATAAGTGAAGCAGCGTTTGGAAGGAATGGTTTTGTTTTCACGAAAGAGAAGGAGATGATTTTATTTTTTATGAAAAGAGAAGGGGATGATTTTATTTTTACGGAAGAGAAGGGAGACAATTTTGTTTAAAAAATTAATAGATTACAACATCTTCGGTAATGTGGATAACCACCTTCTTTTGAGATAATCTAGATTACCTCATAAGAAGTAATCCAGATTACCACTACAAGATAGATTACTATTTATAATATATACTAAATATAGTTATCTGATGGGTCCAATTTAAATTACCGATAATCTGAATAGATTACCGGCTACCAAACGTAACCTAAATTCAGAAACATAGTGTGATCTAAATAGATGGGGCTAGAATGGGATTCCATTAGATTCAAAAAAAATAAAAGTGAGATGGGATTAGCAATTTTGTATTTTTTGGCTTAAAATAACAATAAAATGATGAGGCCCATGGTTTAATAATGATTTTCTAATTTAACTTTTACTCTTTTAAATATGGAATTCAACAAAGAATCTAACTCAATTCAATTTCATGGATAGATCATACCTGGCCCTCATGAAAGAGGGAAGGTAGCAGGAGTCAATGAAAAATGATATTATGATATTTGTCAGAGGCTTATGCTTGTTGATGAAAGGTATTTATGTAGCCTATAGCCTTATGTTGATGTACGGCTATAAGAACCTTAACTAGAAAAAAAAAATTCCTATTGCCAAGTGTAGAGAGAAACAACCTCCAAGGCATGCATATTTTAATAATTTTGATAACAATTATCAATGCGAAAGCTTAAAGGTTAAATATTAATCTATCTAACATGCATCAAAATCATATCTTTGCCTTATACTATAGAATCATTTGATCTAAATTATGCATATAAATAAAATCATCAAGATCATATCTTGATCTTCAAGATAAGAAGTCATACTACTTGTCTTGAAGTCTGCCTTAAGATATAGGGATCATATCACTTACCTTAAGAACAATTGGTAAATCCTTTGTGCTCTGCAGCCGTTCAATCATCCGGCCTCTAGTATCATCCACGCGAAGTTTCTGAATGATCGGATTCCCGGGAGTGCTAGCTCACAGAAAAATAACTTTGCTGATCTTGAATCCTCCCATTTGAATCTTCTTTCAGATCCACCAAACTTTTGCTAACACCAGAATCACACCAGGATTTTTTGTTCTAACTCTTTAGAATTTCAATCCATAACATATCGTTGTTGTAATCTGGTGAAGAATATCCTCTAATTTATAGGCTCAATTTAGCCTTTAGCTCATTGAATTCTAATACTTAGAATTCTGACATTTGGTAAAAATCGACACATGAATTCTAACACTTAGAATTCCAACGTTGTATCTGGGGATCCCCATTACTGGTAGACGTCCCCGTTGTTCTGATTTTGCTGAGTTAGAGAGGAGGGTTCGTCAGCGCTTTGAGGGGTGGCAGGTCACTAGTTTATCTATGATGGCCAGGGTCATTATCATTCGATCGGTTCTCTCTTCGCTTCCTCTGTATCTTCTATCGAATACTGCTATCCCGACTACCTGTCTTAGAAGAATTGAGAGATGCTTCAGAGACTTCCTTTGGGCCTCTATGCAAGATGGTCATGGTATGCATTTATTATCCTGGGACACTGTTTGTATGCCTATACAGGAAGGCGGCCTTGGGATTCATTCTCTGATTGTTAGAAGAGAAGCTCTGCTCGCTAGACATGCTTCGCGATTTCTCTTGGAGCCGCAGTGTCTGTGGAGCTCTCTGATGCGAGCGAGGTATGGGGAATGGTCTTCCGACCTGCCTATTCAGCCGATCCATGGATCTTCCTACTTATGGAAGGAGATTTGCAGATATGGTCAGCTTATCCTGGAGAATGTTTCATGGAGTATAGGAGATGGTTATTTGATCGATGTTATTCAGGATACTTGGATTTCTGAGCTCCCCCTTTCGAGATGGCCCTCCTTTATGAATATGGATGCCCCATCCAGTTTAAGGGTTAAGGATCTTATTTCTGGGGATTCCCACTCTTGGCATACTCCTACGGTGACATGGTTATTCGGGGAGGAACTTTCTCGGCGGATCCTATCTATGCCTCTTATGCCTGGCTATGGTGGTGATACTAGGATTTGGCAGAGATCGTGTCCCTCTTGGGCTCCCTCCAAGGATCTTATGAGGATTTTCAGGCCTCAGTCTCGACGCATGAAGGATGCTGCTTGGATTTGGAAGCTTCCAACCATTCCTAGGATCCAGCTTTTTCTTTGGAAGCTTCTTTGGGGCTGCCTTCCTACGTCTGCTCTTCTCTCCATGAGGGGTCTGTCTATTCAGCCGATCTGTTCCTTTTGTTGGCTGGAGGAGGAGTCCGATGACCACGCTATCTTTCTTTGCCCTAGAGCTCAATGGATATGGCATCTGATGGGTTTTTCTAGTAGATTGGATGATACAGCATCTCCGCGCTCCTCCTTTTTTCATGATATTCATTGGGGATCTCGGTATAAAAGTGGTCTCTGGGCTGCCACGGCATATCAGATATGGTTGTCAAGGAATGAGTTCATTTTTTCTAATACCTCTGCTTCTCCCCATAGGGTTGTGAGGAAGATAAGATGGCTGATTATGGACTATGACCGTGTCTTATCTGGTGTTGGTTTTGGCTCTTCTGGCCGCTGGGGTTTCCCTGCTGCTTCGGCAGCGAACCGGTATCCGGTTTTCATCCATTGGGAGCCCCCCCTCCAGGGTATGTCAAAATCAACTTCGATGGGAGTGCCCGCGGTAGAAACGCTGGTTCTGCATTTATTATCCGGGGGGAGGCGGGTGATCTGGTGGCGGCAGGAGGGTTTGGAGCTCTTGACTATTCTGTCCTGATGACGGAGCTCTATGCGGCGTGGGCAGAAATTTCTTACGCCGTTCGGATTCTCCACGCTCATTGGATTATGATCGAGGGTGATTCTAAGACGGTCATCTCTTGGATGCAGAAGGAGAATTATTCTGATGGTCCCTCTAATCCAATCTTGAGGGATATTTATTACCTTCTACGAGGGAATGACTCGGTCCTGATTCGTCATATATTTCGGGAAGCTAATGCGGCTGCTGATTGGGCGGCTTCTTTTATGGCTCAGCATTCTGGCTCATGGAATTGGAGGGCTGGAGATCACTGTCCTACTTGTCTTAAGCATATTTTGTTATCTGATGTATCTGGATTGATTCACACGAGACTTGTGTGATCGCCCGTTTGTTACCAAAAAAAAAAACTTATGAATTCTAACACTTAGAATTTCATGGTCTTGTTGATTTAAAGAGGTACATTAATTCCATATGAATTCTAACACTTAGAATTCCAATAGAAACTGTTTGGAGAAGATTAAGTTAATACATTAAATTCTGCATGAGAATTTAATCTCTCATGAGATGAGATTTTAGTTATCTCATCATGTAAAATCCTTATACGAAAAAAATTGTTTTTACACATGGGGTTTAGGTTTGGGTTTTGGTTTAAGCTAATTTGAATTTATTGGAATGAACCTACATAGATCATGGTCCTAGCCCAAATCAAATTTGGCTAGTCCTGAATCTATTTAAATCCAAATCAAGTCTAATTTCAAATCAATATTTGAAATTGATTAGTCCTTCTAATAGACTTAAACCTAATTGAATCTTATTCACTTGTACTTAACCCAATTGAGATAATTCAATCAATCAAATTGATTAATTAAATCATATACGATTCTCAATCGTTGATCAGCAAATAGATCATCCTAGGAAACATCTATGCATGTGACTCTCTAGGTTCGAACCTAAGCCGATAGCATAGGAATAACTTTCTATACTAATCGATGTGCCCATCTAGCAATGGAACCCGACATCCGGATAGGTCGAAGAGTTTTCGAGCAAACTCAAAGAACCCTAAGAAATAGTTGTCGTATAATTTATTCTTTTGACCACAAATGCTAAGGATGGCTTAAGAGCCTATCAATTCTAAACAACAAATCCATAAGTGATTTCAACTGTAGTGATCATGTGACCTTCACATAAAGTGCCTTGGCCAAGGTCTTGCTAAATTGAAACATAAGCATTTTTTCTTTTAACATGATAGGTCAAATTTTATCTTGATCCACAACTGACTACCACAAGTACTTGACTGCACCCAGTAACCTTTCGTAGCTAGATTAAAAATCCAGATGGTTCGGCATCTAAGTACAATGAGTTGCTTGCAAGTCACCGGTTGTGATCTTCAGGTCTTAAGGATACTTATATCCATATCTTCTCAGATTAACTCTTGACAGCAGAGTAACCAAAAATGAGTCATGTTCGGTGAAATGTACTCCTACACTTTCACCTGTATGTCATACCAGTGTCTCTACACTCCTTGGTTAAGAGGATAACCAACAAATATGATATACAACGTCCTATAATTGATAATACTATGGCCATGTCATAGTATATCATTTGGTTGCAAACTCTTTTGAGGACCTTCAAAGATAAATCCTTCTTTATCGTGAAGGAAGATCTTGAGAGCTTCATTACTATTAAGAGTTTTAAGAAGATATTCTTATAATGAATAAACTGCCAAATAACTTTTATTAATATATCAATTTATATGTAATTTACATTAGCACAATCATCAAATAATTGGCTTTAGGATACAATTCCCAACACCAAGCACTAATGTTTTGTATAGGTCCATTTGCCCATTGATTTGGGACTAGGTTGATCCTTAGAACTTTTTTTTTTTCTTGTAGTGTATGAAATGAAATTGTTTAAGGTCATGAGAGGAAGGACTTATGTATATGGTTGGTTTCCAAACCTAATGGTTCAAGTCTGTTTGGATGGAGAGAAAAGTGAGAGGAAAGAAACCTAAGGGGAGAGAAAAGTGGAAGGAAAGAAAATTGAAGAGAAAATATTTTCTCTCCTTCTGTTTGGATGAGTAAGAGAAAAATAGAGGGAAGAGAAAAGTTAATAATTTACAATGACAATAATATTCTTATTATAAATGATTAAAAAATGCATCAGTTATTTTTTGGAAGGGTTAATATTGGAATAAAAAATGAAAGAGCACTTTTGAGTTTTCTCTCCGAAATCTCTTCGATTTTGGAAAGAAAACTTTTATGTGGGGCCCATCACTTTTTTTCCTCTGTTTTCTCCTTAGTTTTCTTTTCTTCCTACTTTTCTCTCCATTCAAACAAGATAAATTTCATTTTTTCTCCTATTTTCTTCCCTAGTTTTCTTTCCTCTCTAGGTTTCTCTCCATCCAAACAGAGGCTTAAGTCAAGTTGTGTTTTAAAATTCCAAGCATTTATTCCTACATTTTGACTCCTTGCTTTCTTGATAGCGTTTATTATCGATTTTCATTGTTTAAGCTTGTTACTATTAATAGACTTAATATAATTTTATAGTTAACTTGTGAGATGATCTCTTCCCATCGTTTCTCACTATTTACTTGGAGCTGATAGCTTAATATCTATTAAGAGTTGACATAGAAAGATATAATAACCATTATTGACACTATAATATCATTAATAAATTTGATGTTATCCTATAAATTTATATGAAAGAAAGTATTTTTCATATTTATAATGCCAACAAGTCAACATTTATCATTGATGCCATAAAATGATAGCATATAGCAATAAAAGAATTATAAAAATGATATGAAGTAATATCATTAATTATATCCTTTATATATACTAATATATATTATTGTGCATTACTTTATTGCTTTGCATTATATTGTTTTATATTTGATGTGGGACAACCGACGTGGGATGTATTTCTAATAGAATTAGTAATGATTAAATGAACGATTAAGTGAAATAACACATGCATTCACTCATTGTTTAAGAACTAGAAATTTTATGGAGAGGACTTAGAAGACTAAACAAAGTTTAAATTTAGAATTTAAATAAAGTAATAAAGAAGCGGATCTTTGTGGTTAAGAAACCACTCAAATTAGGGCTAAGTAAATCTAATAATTACAGATTTGAAAGGATTTTAAAGAGGGTTCTCTCCGTAATTAATAAACTTAAGTAAAATCGATGCACTCAGAGAAGGAACTTGAGGATGACAAGGGATTCCACCATATTGTAAGCTTCCGTACCCTGATTCATGGTGGGAACAACCTGCAACTTTGAAACCATGGAAGCCGAAGATCCTTGATCGGTTGAAAATGGGCTTGAAGCAAAGTGGGAAAAGGAGGATAAAATATGGATGATATAAATAGACACCATGCCTCATGCCTATCCTCTCACAGGGGACCCATCTAACAAGCAGGGGATTTTCTCAAGAAAACTTCATTAATCATCTTCTTACAAAAAGCCAGGAGCCCTTTTTCTAGACTACCAAGCACTTACACCATATTATCATTAGAGGAAGAAGATCTCGGCCAGCGAAGAGAAGAATGTGGGGCATCCCATGATTTGTGGAGGCAGTTTCCAAAATGTCCCTTGATTTGTGGAGGTGGTTTTCAAGAGGAGACATGCGAAGAGGAGAATGTGGGGCATCCCATGATAAGAGGAGGTCATTGTGGAGGCGGTTCCCAAGAAGATACGGTTGTTGGGATTTTGACTTGATTCAAAATCTTTCTATTCATTGGGCGACATTCCTTGTTGATGTGGCGTGATGATATGGCTTCAATATTGGTGACTTCATGACCATGCACCCATTCTTCTTGTGCTGAACCAGATCAGGTTTTTGGGCTGAACTCCTTTTGACTCAATTGCAATAAAGAACTTAAACATGACTCAATCAAACAAATACAGTCAATTGAAATAAAATTGCTCAAATGGAAAATAAATACATGACTAAAACTTAATTTAATCTTTCATCCATAAAGAATCCAGCTAAAGTTGTTGAAGCTTCTTCTTGAGCCTGGTGTCCGCACCAATTCTCTTCGGGTGGGAGAAACTCGACCCTGTTGAGCAAGGATCAATCTGTCCATGATATTTCTCTAGTAAGTCTGGTGCAATTTGTTGAACATCCTCTCGGATGATCCAAGAGTCCTCGGATTCAGGTCGGCCTTGCCAATGAACAAGGTAACGTTGATAGCCTTTATTTCTGATGGTAATCCCCTGGTCATCCAAATACGTTCAACTCTGTCTCTCCGGTCTGGTGGAATTGCTGGTGGACACTTAGGTAGGGTTTCATTCTCAAAGGCAGGATAAGGCCCAAAAGGTTCACTAGGAATTAATGTCAGTTCTTTGTATTCTTTCAGATCTAAAATATTAAATATGGAACTAATACCATAATCTGGTGGTAACTCTAAAATATATGCATTAGGTCCTACTTTCTTTATTACTTTGAAAGGTCCAGCTCCCCGGGCGTGTAGTTTCTTCATAGTTTCTGGTGGGAACCTTTCAGGTCTAAGTTTAATCATTACAGCTGACAGAATGCTGCCATGCGAAGCTGTGCTTGGTCTCGCAATTCTTTCACCAAATCTAGATCGGCCCTTAGCTGGTTTGAGTTGCCTTCTTCGTGGTATAATTCCGTCCGGGGGCTAGGAACTCCTATTTCCATTGGGATGACCGCCTCGGTCCCAAAGACCAGGCTGAAAGGGGTTTTCCCAGTAGGTGCTCGCGGCGTCGTGTGGTAAGCCCACAGTACACTGGAGAGTTCCTCCACCCAGCGTCCTTTGCAGCTATCTAGCCGTGCCCTGAGTCCTTGGAGGATGATGTGATTGGTCACCTCGGCTGCACCGTTGGTTTGGGGGCCCTACTGAGGTGAATCGATGATGGATTCCTAGGCCGTCGCAGAATTTCCAGAAGACTGTGTTGTCAAACTGCCGGCCGTTGTCTGTAACGAGGGTGTGCGGTAGCCCGAATCGGCACACCACAGACTTCCAGAAGAAAGTCCTTATTTTGGCTTCCGTGATCTTAGCAAGAGCTTCCGCCTCGATCCACTTGGTAAAATGGTCGACGGCCACCACTAGGAACTTGCGTTGTCCGGAGGCAGGAGGGAACGGTCCCAGGATGTCCATGCCCCACTATGCGAAGGGCCATGGTGCAGCTAGAGGGGTCAGCTGGGACGCCGACTGATGTTGGATATTGGCATGACGCTGGCAGCTGTCACACCTTTTAACGAGTTCGGATGCGTCCTCCTTCATTGTCAGCCAATAATACCCCTGCCGCAGGGCTTTATATGCAAAAGCCCTGCCCCCCAGATGGCTTCCACATATCCCTTCATGTATCTCCCGCAGAATATAATTAGCTTCGGTGGGACCGACACACCTGAGGATAGGGTATGAGAACGACCTTCGGTAGAGCTTTCCTTCCATAATGAGAAACTTTGGGGCCCATCTTTTAAGTTTCCTAGCTTCGGCAGGGTCTTCTGGGAGGTTACCCCCAGTAAGGTACCAGACATAGGCGTCCATCCAGGAGGGCTCCTGCTCCACTGGTAAAGTTTCTCTTGATACGTCAATACTCGGGGCTTCTAAGTGCTCCACATAAGCTTTTCCCAACATCCCATCAGCTGAAGTGGCAAGACGGGATAAGGCGTCGGCTCTAGCATTCTCCTGTCGAGGAATGTAGCTGACGCTGAAGTGAGTAAAGGAGGAAACCAGCGAGTGCACCATATTTAAATAGCGAGCCATGATGGGATCCCTTGCCTCGTATTCCCGTGTAATCTGGCCAGCAACCAGTTGGGAGTCGGTGAATGCCCTAAGGCATTTCACCCCAAGCTCTCGAGTTAATCTCACACCGGACAGCAAAGCTTCATATTCCGCCTGATTATTAGTGGCTGGAAAGAGGAAGCGAAGTGCACACTTGGTCACCACCCCATCCGAGTTGGCCAAGATGAGGCCTGCTCCGCTCCCTTGAGAATTCGATGCCCCATCCACATGAAGGACCCATTCATCAGCACTGGTTTCGAGGGGCTGAATGTCCGTAGGGGGTTCTTTAGGTTGCTCCATTCCCCAAGTACATTCGACCAAAAAATCTGCCAAGACTTGAGACTTCATGGCCGAACGGGGGCGGAAAGATAGATCGAATTCCCCCAGCTTGAGGGCCCACCTTGCCAGCCGGTCGAAAGTATCTGGGCGAGCAAGAACTGTCCTCAGAGGTTGGTCTGTGATCACCGCGATTGGGTGGGCTTGGAAGTACGGCCACAGACGCTGGGCAGACACGATCAATGTAAAGATGATCTTTTCCATATTTGAATATCGGGTCTCGGCATCGTGAAGCACCTTACTCATGTAGTATACTGGCCTTTGCGTGCCATTGGTGTCCATGCGGACCAGCACAGAGCTAACAACTTCAGGAGAGTCCGCAAGGTATAGAAGGAGTTCTTCTCCACCCGTCGGCTTGGCTAGCAGTGGCGGGGTAGATAAGAATTCCTTTAACCCTTCGAACGCCTCCTGGCATTCTTTCGTCCATTCAAACTCATTGACTCTGCGAAGCGCCTTGAAGAAAGGTAGACACCTTTCAGCGGACTTGGACAGGAAGCGGCTTAGGGCGGCCACCCTTCCTGTCAGGCGCTATACTTCCTTCTTATTGGCAGGAGGCCTCATGTCCAAGATGGCTTGAACTTTGTCCGGGTTTACTTCGATCCCCCTCCGGGTTACCATGAAGCCCAAGAACTTTCCGGCTGTCACCCCAAATGCACACTTACGAGGGTTTAGCTTCATCTGATACCGACGAAGGTTGTCAAAAGTTTCCGTTAGGTCCGCGATATGGTCAGTGGCGTGAATGCTTTTTATCAACATGTCATCCACGTACACTTTCATGTTACGTCCTATCTGGCCTTCAAAGACCTTGTTCATCAGTCTCTAGTAAGTGGCTCCCGCATTCTTTAACCCGAAAGGCATTACCTTGTAGCAGTATAACCCCTTCTCAGTTATGAAGGAGGTAGCTTCTTCGTCCGCCGGGTTCATCCGGATCTGGTTGTATCCAGAGAAAGCATCCATGAAGCTAAGGACTTCATGGCCGGATGTAGCGTCCACCAATTGATCGATTCGGGGCAAGGAAAAGCTGTCCTTAGGGCACGCCTTGTTGAGGTCGGTGAAATCTACACACATTCTTCAACTTCCGTTGGTCTTGCGGACTAGCACCACGTTAGCCAACCATTCGGGGTAATGGACTTCCCGAATATGGCCCGCAACCATTAACTTGCAGACTTCCTCATCGATAGATTTTTGTCTGTCGGGGGCGAAGTTTCTTTTTTTCTATCGGACCAGCCGACACTCTGGCTTGAGGTTGAGTCGATGGGTGATCACTTCTTCGGGGATGCCCGGCATGTCTGAGGATGACCATGCGAAGGCGTCAATGTTGGCACGCTGGAAAGTAAGAAGTTGATGGCGTGCCTCCTCCGGAAGCAATGCCCCCACCTGAACAGTCCTTGCCAGGTCATCACCCAAGGGGAGGGTTAGAAGGTGCTCTGCCGGCTCTCCCCTTCTTCCCAACTCCCGGGGATCGAGTGACTCAGTGGCTGCCGCCGACGCCGCATCCAGCGGGCTGGGAGACAAATGGTAGCAGGGTGGGAGCGGGCTTTGCTCCCCTTTTATTTCTCCGACTCCTTCGTTGGTGGGGAACCTTACCAATAATCTCTTGATGGAGATTACGGCATCCAGCAGATTCAACCCTGGTCTTCCCAAGATAGCGTTGTAAGCCAGTGGGACCCGGACCACCAAGAAATTTATAACCACAGTGCTCTAACATGGAGGGGTTCCAGCCGTGACCGGGAGGGCAATTTCCCCCTCAACATTCACTGAATCTCCCGTGAAGCCCATTAGCGGTGTGGCAACGGGTCGGAGTAAAGATCTTGACAAGTTCATCCGAACAAAAGCCTCATAGCTCAAGACATCCATCGAGCTCCCACTATCAATTAAAATTCTTTTTACAGGATGTTTGGCTATAGTCATGGACACCACGACGCTGTCGTCATGCTTATTAACCACCCCATCTAGATCCTTTCCAAAGAAAGGAATTACATAATCTATTCCCCCTCGCTGCCTCTTCGAACCGCCACCCGCTCCCCAGGAAATCATAGCTATAGTTTTTTCAGTTAGAGCATTATCTACGCCAGTCGGACGACTCGGAGGCACCGGGGGGCCCGACGTAGGAAGGTTTCCCCTTCGAATAAATTTGCTCAGGTGGCCTTGCTGAACCAGCTCCTCAATGGCCTTTTTCAGATGGCGGCAGTCCTCGGTGTCGTGACCGTAGTCTCGGTGGTACCAGCAATAAAACTCCTTGTTGTGGGGGCCCCAGACTTCAAGGGAGTCGGACGCTTGAAATAAGGTTCCTCCTCTATCTCCAGCAGGATGTGAGAGATGGGAGCCATGAGGGGGGTGAATTGCTCCTTAGGAACCAGTGTCTGTGGTCGGCGATCTGGACGACGTGGAGGCTCGGGCTTCCGAGGTCGTGCACCGGCGTGATCAGTAGGCGGTGGTTTATTATTGATGTTCTTGTCAACTTCCCTCCTGGAAGAATTTGCCTTGTCGGCACGGATGTACTTTTGGGCTCGGCTCAGAAGCTCAGCATATGAACTCAGAGGCTTCTTATCCAGGGAATACGCGAACCTGGATGGACGAAGTCCTCGTTTCAGGGTGAAAGTGTTCATAAAATCTTCCAGGTTGTACACCTCCAACGCCGCCTCCTTAAATCGAGTGATGAAATCCTTCAAGGTCTCGCCACTCCTCTGCTGAACAGCAAAGAGGCTATCTGCCACTCACGGGATCTTTCGACAGGCATCAAAGTGGGCCAGGAAAGATCGTTCGAGTTGCCGAAATGAGTTGATGCTGTGCGGGGGCAAGCGGGAGTACCACGCGCACGCCGCTTTCCGGAGAGTGGCCGGAAAGGCGACGCATAAAAGGGAGTCCGTCGCTCCCTGGACCTGCATAAGGACCTTGTAGCTTTCCAGGTGGTCAAGGGGGTCCGTCATCCCATCATATGGATCCAGTTGGGGGAGACGGAACCGGGGCAGGACCGGTTCCTTCATGATATGACGGGAAAGCGGGGGACGACGCTCATAAGCCGTCCCGTAAGGGTCGGCGATCCAGCGGCTGAGCTCGTCCAACCGTCGGTGATACTCATTGAGCCTTTGCTCGGCCCGACGGGTGGTTTTCCGGAGAGTGCCATCTCGGGATGAATCGGAGGAAGGAGCTGAAGAAGATCGCCGGCGCAAAGAATGCGCCCGCCTAGACTCTCTTTCCTCCGGCCGGTGGTGGGAACGACCGGAGTGGCGAGAAGGGGACCGCCATCGCTTCGAGGTCCCTCGGTGATGAGGTTCGGGGGGTGAGCGGTGGGAGACCTCAGGCGGGGTCCCACCTTGGTGAGATTGGACTGTTCCCCGCATTCCTTCGTCAAGCGTAGGGGGCTGAGTTGCAGCAGCCAAATGATGCTCTTGCAGCCCCCGGACCATTGTCGTCAGATCCTGGACCTGGTGGGCCAGAGCTTCGAGCCGGTCAAGTTGGCTTATCTGCGCAGGGGGCGGAACATGGAGATTGGCCTCTGAATGCTCAGCCCGTGGAATGCGCCCGGCTGCTTGACTGGAGGAAGCCTCCTGTGCTCGTGTGGTCACCATCGTTTCCCTCGCAAAATTGGTGGGTCACAGGGAGAACTTTCGTCTTCCTCCCGTGCGAACTGCCCCCCCTTCCTGGCGCGCCAATCTGTTTCCGCCAACTCACTTATGATGAACGTCGAATAGGCTAAGATTGTGGTGAGCGTAGAAAGGTCACCGTCTTCCTTCTAAAGCCTGCAAAAATTCCCAGACCGGTAGTTCCGGTGGGGACCCTCCAACGCCCAAGTCAGCGAGTCGTAGAACAGGGATATTATATCTAAGTGGAATTTTTAAAGAGGAAGCCAGAGAGAGTTCCCCTCGCATGGAGCTCGGGTCCTCTTTTTATACCTGTCTGGGATCCCGTTTACCTCATTCTGTTGGAATCGTCGAATCTTCCCTTTTGTGATGTTTCATCGAACGGCAAGTCGTTGGGCTGTCGCTGGATAAGGGCCGCTTATAGCGGTATCTGCCGATTGAGCTAACACTTGCCCGTGATTTCGGCGAGCGAGGTGCTCGGCAGTAGACCATAGATCACGAGATCCATTGTATGAGACTGGTCATTGTGCATGTGAAAGATACTGAAGGCCGACGCTAGGAGTCGGAGCTGGAGACCGGCGCTGGAGGCTGACGCTGGAGGGCGGCGCCAGTCTCAGCGCTGGGGGCCGACGCTGGGGGCCAACGCTGAAGGCCGGCGCTGGAGGCCGTCACTGGATACCAGCGCTGGAGGCTGGAGCCAAAGTCTCAGTGCTGGGGGCCGACGCTGGAGGTCGATGCTGGAGGCCGTCACTGGTTGCCAGTGATGGAGGCCGGAGCCAAAGTCTCAGCGCTGGGGGCCGACGTTGGAGGCCGTCACAGGATGCAAGCGCTGGAGGTCGGAGCCAAAGTCTCAGCGCTGGGGGCCGACGCTGGAGGCCCCGCGAAAGGAGTTTTGCTGTCACATCATTGATTTCAAAAACCGTGCAAAAGATAATATTACCCAGAGGAAATGGTCAGCCGTATCAATAATATTGGCTGTTATAGCTTATAGCAATTTTTTGTTTAGTTTATAGTCACAACTTTTTTTTTTTTGGGATGGGGGTGTGTGCATTATTCATATCTCAGTCCAGCCTTTTCCTTTTCTTTTGAGGTTTAGGGGAAGGTATGTTGTCCAAAACCAAACTCTTCCCTACAGGGTACTTGGGTTAATATATTTTTAATTGTTCTCCTTTTAATTTTTTAGTTTATATCTTAGTTCTGGCTCCCATATAATATAATTTCATTTTAATTATTTCTCACACGAACTTTGAAGCCCATGGGCTAAAAGAGGTTGAGCTTAATATGATAAGTTAGTCTCTTTGGAGCAATCAGGTGCCTTAACGGCTGACACACATATTATCTCTCTCACAATGATGGAATAGGTACTTATATTGAATGTTTTATGTAAATTGCTTGTTCATTTTGTCTTCAAAATATAGGAGAATGTTGGATTTTGGGTTTGTTTTAGAATATGTTGGAATTGGTCAAACTAGAATTATTCATATCCAGTCTTTACCTTTTTCTTTTGAGGTTTTAGGAGAAGATAGGTTGTCCAAAGCCACCTCTTCCCTACAAGATACTTGGGTTAATACATTTGCAATTGTTCTCCTTTTAATTTTTAGTTTATATCTTAGTCCTTGCACCCATATGATATAATTTCTAATTAATTATTTCTCATAGGAACTTTGAAGCCCATGGGCTAAAGAGGTTGAGCTTACGACAAGTTGATCCCTTTAGAGATGTTAGGTGCCTTGTCGACTGACACGCGCATACTATCTCTCTCGCAACAATGGGATAGATAAAAACAAGTTTCACAATAAATAAGTCAAAATCATGCATGTGTTCAACTCTAAAAAAAAAAAGACACTTATACTGAATGTATTATGTAAATTGCTCGTTCATTTTGTCTTTATATTTTGGAGTCATTATAGGAGATTAATGTTGGGTTTTGGGTTTGTTTTAAAATATTTTGGCATTGTTCAAAACAGTTTGTACCTTAACACTGGATTGTGGAAGGGGTCAAAGTTTTGAAGCTTCTTCGGTCCTTTAAGCCTCATTTGATTGTTGGAAACCCAAACACACAATTTCTTAAAAATATGGAGGTTTTTATTATATAAGATTTTGGCAATAGAGAGAAGCAAGGTTTCCAGAGAAAGCTTTGCTTAGCGCTATCTTTGGCTAGCTAGGGTGCACTCTTTTTTCTTGCTCACTTTTTTTGGAATCAACCCAAGTGTGGAGGATTCTTGGTGCAAATCAGTAGGAGTGATGCTCGTGTGTGATACTTTATTACCGTCTAGGCATTAGCCCGAGGCAATTGAAGATGAGACCCTTTTTACATTGTTTTCTCTGATTTTTCTTTTAAGAAGGGTTTACGCATGCACTGTTTATGAGTTGATGATATATTCCCTCTATGTCTCGGCGATTAGCATCATGTATAGGTTAGCCGTTGAAGCGTGCATGCGCTAGCCCTTCACATATTAAGAGTAAAAGCTCATACTAAATTTATCACATATTTGAGCGCTATCATCAACGACATATCAAATCAAGGACATAGAGTAAAAGCATCATTATCATCGTTATTATTATTGTTGTTGTTGTTGTTGTTGTTTTTAATTTAGCAAATCATTATTGTGCCTTTGATTGCAGCCTAGCCCCTATATTAAATTAATGTGTTGAACCTGCCATGTAAATTGCAGGCTAGAGTTACCTTTGGGATGGAGTCATTAATTTCATCGAGCTTTCTCCCAGGATGATGATGACAAACAAAGCAAGCATTAAGTGGTCAAGTTCTAGACTCGTGTGATCCATGCCTGACAAGACAAAGCAAGTACAGTGTCCATTTAGTTAAGTAAATTTTTATGATTGAACAGGATAAAACTTCATATATATATATATATATATATATATATATATATATATTTTTTTGTTGAAAAAAAAGAAACAAACATAAATTGAGATTAAAAAAGGAGAATTATAACTCGTTATAAAATAAAGGTCATATGTATTTTATAATTATGTTTTCATAAATATCTACTATTTCTTTCTTTTACGTAAATTGACTCCCTATTAAAAAAATAATTGGCCTCTTTTCCAATAAAAAAAAGGAAATTATGATTCTCTACTAAAAAAATAATCAGCTTCCTTTTCCATAAAAAATAAAAATAGCGAACATGAACTGAGATTAAAAAAAGAAGCAGTTTCTAGTTTAAAAATATCACCCATGGGAAAAGAACCAATTAAAAAATAATTTGGTTTAAAACAATTAATAGTTTCAAACTTAAAAAAAAAGTTCTTTATAGAAAAAAAAAGAGAGAAAAGAATCGGCTAAAAAAATAGTTTGATTAAAAAAAAACGTTTCTAACTAAAAAAAATGTTTCTAATCTCGTGAGAATAAAAAGAACCAGCTAAAAATAATTGATAGTTTAATGTAAAATTGATTCCCCACTAAAAGAAAAATAATCAACTTCAATTTTAATTGGAGAAAAAAAAATGAAAATAGCAAATATGAGCTGAGATTAAAAAATGAATATTTTTTTACTGAAAAAAGTTCTCTAGGGAAAAAAAAAAATTAACTAAAAACTTAATAGTTTCTAATTGAAAAAATTGTTCTCTAGGGAAGAAAAAAAAGAAACCAGCTAAAAAAAGCTAGCTCAAAAAAATTAATAGTTTGATGCAAAGAAGAAGTTTTTGGCTAGAAAAAAGTATTCTTTATAAAAAATAAAAAAATAACAAGCTAAAAAAATTAATAGTTTGATGTATAAAAAAAGTTTTTAACTGAAAAATAATGTTCACCATGTGAAAAGAGAAAAAACAACTAGTTAAAAAATTTATTAGTTTAATAGACTGAAAAAATGAACCGGCTAAAAGAAAAATAATAGTTTGATCGGCAAAAAAATATTAATAGTTTAAGAAAGAAAAATTTTGTATTTAGAAATTAATAGTTTGGTTCCCAGAAAAAAAATAGTTTTTGGCCAAAAAAAATTCCTCGGAAAAACAGAAAAGACCAACTAAATTAAATTAATAATTTAATATAAAATTGATCGGAAAAGAAATATTCTCCATAGTGAAAAAAAAAAAAAAAGGCTAAAAAAATTAATAGTTTGATATAAAATAACATTTCAATATTCCTTATGGAAAAATAGAAAAAGAATTTGATTTAAAATTTAATAAATTGATATAAGCGAGTAGGAAAAAGAAAAAATGAACCAGCTAAAACTAATAATAATTTGGTTTAAAAAATATTTTTTGAATAACAAAAATTTCTCCTTGAGAAAATAAAAAAATGAATGAGCTAGAAAATTTAAGTTCAACCAGCTTAAAAAAAATAAATTAGCTAAAAAAATATTTTGATTAGCAAAAAAAATTAATAGTTTGAGAAAAAAAATGCGTAGATATAAATTAATGGTTCGATATGGTAAAAGTTATTAGTTTTTAACTAAAAAAACTGTTCTCTCGATAGGAAAAAAAAAAAAAAAAAGAAAAATCTCAAAAATAAATTAATGGTTGGATTTAAAAAATGCCTTCGATTCAAGGAAAAAAAAAAGTTCTTCATGGCAAAAAGTGAAAAGAATCGACCAAAAATAAATTAATTATTGAAGCTAAAAAATAAAAAAAAATATTTTTATTTTTATCATGTTATACTATGGAAACTATATATTTGTTAGGCCTAAAAGGTACGGGTAAACTAAATCATTTCCGACTCCGAATTGGAAGGAGGAAAGTCCGAATCGGCGTCGCATACGTCTATAAAAAGCGTGGCCAGTACTCCTTTCTTCCATCGTCTTGTAGATTGTTGAATAGAGTACTAGAGAGCCGGATGGATAAGAAGAAGGGAAAGAAGAAGTCTGCCATCCCTCCTCGTCCCTTTCCATTACCATCATCATCGGAGGAGATCGCCTTTCCATTACCACCATCATCGGAAGAGGAGATCGCCTTTCCATCACCACCATCATCATCGGAGAAGGGGGAGGAGATCGCCTTTCCATCACCACCATCATCATCGGAGAAGGAGGAGGAGATCGCCTTTCCATCACCATCATCATCGGAGAAGGAGGAGGAGATCGCCTTTCCAGCACCACCATCATCGGAGAAAGAGGAGGAGGTCGCCAACCCCGACCCGGAAAAGAGGCCATGGTCCGACCTTCATACAGACCATCTAATGGAGATCGTACAGCGCCTAGATGTGAAGGAATACATCCGTTTCTCCATCACATGCAAGAACTGGCGGTCGGTCCCCGAACCACCGCACCCCGGCGATCACCGGATGCGGTTGATGCAGATCAGAAACAGGGACGGCGCATCCGACTTCATCGATCCAACGTCCAACAAGACGCATCACGCCGAATTCCCGGAGCTTGCCGGCGTCAAAGTCTGGTCGGCCAAGGGTGGCTGGTTGCTGGCCTCAGCCTTGCACTTGCACCAACATCGCTTCTTCTTCTTCCATCTCGCATCATTGGAACAGAGGGTCCTCCCAGTCCTACAAGTAGTAGTATCCCTATTCTTAACTAATCTCGAAACAATTACTCACGTCGCCTTCTCGTCCCCGCCAACTTCCACCCGCTGCACGGTTGTCATGTTCTGCGATAACGACGACTCCACCAGTACTGGAATATTAACTTGGCGGCTGGGGGACGATCGGTGGACGTTGCAGGGAGTCTACCACCCTTTCCCAGTGCAGTGTTCCTGCTTCGCGCCTTGTGGGCGTCTCTTCTATTGCGCAGGGCGACATGGCGAGCTTGCGGAGCTCCATCCAGAATCTAGGACGTTCCGGAGGCGCAAGATGGCCCGAACTATCAAGCATTTGAGCGAATCGGTCGCCGCCCCTCTGATGCACATGGTTGGGTTCAGGGGGGAGATTTATTTGGTCTGGATCGGTGGCGATAGGAAGCAGCCTGTTCGGATTTTTAAGATGGATCCTGTTGACTTGGACGCGGAGGAGATCCAAACTCTGGAGGACCGCGTGATCTATGTTGGCCTCACGACGGCGAGCATGGCGGCGGCGCCGAGGGCTGAGATGGCGGACAGGGTGTACTTCCCACCGGCTGTGGAGAGGTCGCGCCCACGCTTGCACTTGCACTACTACTTTATGTGGGATCGCAGGTATATACCTGATGCTTGCTTTGGCATTGAGGTTATGTTGGTTTTTCTTCATGAAACGATTAAGATGGATTAAGTTGTTCCTATATGTCGGGGGATTACGTGAATTCAAATTTAAATTTTAAATTCATCATTAAGATAAGAATTTAAAGCAGGGCCCTCTGTCATAGACAAATAAAGCATAAAGACTTATAAAATGGAAAGATCCCTATGCCTGATCTCATCGAGAAAGTCTACACTATTGATGAGAGAGACCGAAAGGTATGGAAGATCCTTACCCTCATTTTGAAGAAAATCAACAGCTAGAGGTATTTATCGATCTTTCCTTTATTATTTAGGATAAATATATTGGTCCCATATTTCCGCATATATGATAGGGATCAATATATTTAATTTCAGTCTATCATTTGATATCAGAGCGTACCTCTATCTTAATTATTATGATTGTTTCCATTAATATATGTGTTGCCGCCGAAATCCGTCCTCCGACTCGGGCGCGGTCGATCTCCGGGAAGAGGGGGGTGCGGCGGACCTGCAAAAAAGAAGTCCACGCGCGGAGGACGCTGGGGGTGGTCCTCCGCGAAAGACCCTCCGACGCTCAAGTCAGTGGGGAAGGGATCGGCGATCAACCAGATAATGAGGAGGTGGATCTCTCCGGGGGCCCTCTCCGGGGGGTGGCCAATCGGAGGCTCCAAAAAGGGGAGGAGAGTGAGAGTGGAGGTGTGCGTACAGAGCTGCGTGCGTACCTGAGGGAGTCTGTTGATCTGATACTTATAGACTGTCACCTGGGGACTTAAGCATCTTCTGGAAGGTTCTGAGGTTGTTACGATACGGGGGTAGACAGAATCAGGCCGTTGTGGGGCCGTTAGAATCCACACCTTGTCTGTTAAGGGATCGACGGCTGGGAGAGCTCTTTGATGTCTTGGGATCTAGGTGAGTAGACCTGGAGCGGTTTCAATAGGTCTTAGGCCACGTCTCGATATGATGCCTTGCCTAAGGAGCTGCTCGGGTAAGTTTAAGCTCTCCCGCGTCAGGTTCCGCGGAGGTAGATGTCGAGGCGTGGATCGCTGGATAAGCGAGCTACGAAAGCCCGGAGGAGGCCGAGCTACGGAAGCCCGGAGGAGGCCGAGCTACGGAAGCCCGGAGGAGGGCGAGCTACGGAGGCCCGGAGGAGGGCGAGCTACGGAGGCCCGGAGGAGGCCGAGCTACGGAAGCCCGGAGGAGGCCGAGCTACGGAGGCCCGAGCTACGGAGGCCCGGAGGAGGCCGAGCTACGGAGGCCCGGAGGAGGCCGAGCTACGGAGGCCCGGAGGGAGCCGAGCTACGGAAGCCCGGAGGAGGCCGAGCTAAGGAGGCCCGGAGGAGGCCGAGCTACGGAGGCCCGGAGGAGGCCGAGCTACGGAGGCCCGGAGGAGGCCGAGCTACGGAAGCCCGGAGGAGGCCGAGCTACGGAGGCCCGGAGGGAGCCGAGCTACGGAAGCCCGGAGGAGGCCGAGCTACGGAGGCCCGGAGGGAGGCGGCGGGAGGAGGTTAGCCTTAGCCGCCTCGCACGGATATCAATGCAATGACGATTTTACCCCCCAACACATGCCCTCCACTCCCTAGTTCGAAGCGTAGGTTCGGGCGTAGGGAGTATAAGCTCAAGTGGCGCGCTCTGGATGGGACGTTTTGGCTTAAACAATCCAGGCAATGATGCCCTAATTAATGCGACAGGGCCATTGTACCTTCGGGGGTAAGGCTCCTCCACTATCGACGGTTGAGATTGCGCCACACCTCGAATTCCGATCGATCGGGTGTTTGTCGAGGCGGTTCCGGACGCTTTGAATGAGACGCCCTGCTCCCCAGGGCGGTTCCTTAGCGGAGAAGCGAAGTGACGGCCGCCCCACATATATATATATATAGGCGTATTGTGCATGCGCGCTTGGCGTCTTCTCGCTTTGCTTCCAGGTGGGTTTCGGTCTTTCATCTTCTCCGACGCTCATTGCTTTCATCTGATACTTCTTTCAATGGCGATGAGCCCGGACGACGTAGCCTCCGTGATCGCTGCCGAAGACTTGGGGAGGATTCATCAACGGTATGGCCTGCCCTTGGATATCGTCCTTCGGGTGCCGGAACCCGAAGATAGGGTTACTCGAGATTTGGAGTCCGGAGTTTTCATCTACGAAGACAGCCTGAAGGCGGGTCTTCGTTTCCCTCTCCATCCCCTGGTTAAGGAGATCATGACCCATTACAACATCAGCCCGTCGATGGTGGCCCCGAATAGTTGGCGGAACATCGTCGGATTCATCGATGTGTCATCAGATTCAAATCGTTGCGACTCTCCCCCTTTTCCGCACCTGTTATCACTTGACTCCCGGGAGGAAATCGGAATGGACCTCCATTGGGCCCCGGAGATCTTTTAACGTCATCGCGGACAAGCCCTCTTCCATTAAGGGGTGGAAGAGCCGGTTCGTGATTGCGGAGGGGAACATCGGTTCTGATTTCCCTCGGCGATGGGGGGAAGTTGCGAGGGATGCGGAGACGCACCCAGCCTTATCGGCGCAGGAGGAGAGGGACCTGGATGTCCTTCGCAATGGACAGGTCTTTTCAGCTAACGACCTGCTATCGGAGGGGGCCCTCTTTGCAGCCGGGCTCAGCCCCTTGGACCCACAAGGTGAGTCTCTTTTGCGTCGTGTACCTTTTTCGATTAGCGTGCTTGATTTTGAGCATGTGTGCTTTGATGTGGCAGCCGCAAGGTCGGCATTGTCGAGCCTCTCCAAGAGGAAGAGAGGGAAGCGCCCAGGGGAAGGTAGCGGCGCGGACAGCGGCCGGCCCGTAAAAAGGGCTCATGCTTCCACGAGGAGTCCGCCGGATGCCGGGGCAGTTATGGCAGAAGCGCCGGGGGCGAAGGAGGATCGGGGAGGGCGGCTGTGGCGCCCGAACCTCCTGTGTTGGAGATTTTAGACAGTTCAGATGAAGTTCCGCTGGCTCATCCGACCGCGTCCCCCTTGAAGGAGGAATCTGCGACGGGTCCAGTGGAGGCGGTTGTAGTAGAGGGGTCTGTTGTCCCCGCGGGATTGTCACTGGCTCCAGCGGGGGGGAGACAGCCACAGCGGAGGAAGTTCGGGAGGAGCCCCTGCTTGGTCCATCCGCTGGGGAGTCTGGCAGCAGCGAGGTCGGGCCGCCTTCGATGGGTCAAGAGGCGGTTCAGACCGAGACCTCGGGGGAGCCCGCGGAGGGGGCGCAGGTGGTGGCGACTGGAGAGGATGCACTGGTGGAGGGAGCGCAACAAAGTGGGGTCCCACGATCGGGGCTCCCTCGAAGAAGATTTTGGGGAGGCTAGCGCTTGGGCTGGCCGAGCTATCTGAAGAGGCCCAAGCCAGGGCCTTGATGGAGGAGGCTGAGAGGTTGAAGGCTTCTCAGCTGGGGGTTTCCCAGGCCGGTCCCTCGGGCGGGGCCGGTCAACCCAGCAGCTCGGAGGCTAGCATTGATGAGGCGTTTTCCGCCATGATAGGTCGGTCCTGCATCCGGGTGCGGATCCGTCGACGGACAAGTTCGCCGACCTGGGATTGGCCGATGCTGCGTTCGGGCAGCAAGGTGTAGCTGAGGGTATTCATCTCCTTCCCGCCATAGATAATACGACTTGATGAAGATGACCCGGGACTACGCTCGAAGGTGAGCCATTTTTTAGCGCGGCAGATGTTTTTCGATGGACTCCGTTGTGGGCGCTTACTCAGTTTTTTTTCGTAGGGTGTTTTGCTTTCCCGGGCGATTTGCTGGCGTCTGAGTTTGGCGACAGGGGCCAGTGTCCAGGCCCGGAGGGAGAGTGTCGAGCTCCAGTCGCGGCTGAAGGCGTCTGAGCAATTCGGAGAGCTCATGGACACGATGGATAGGAGCTCGAGGCGGCAAGGGCGGCACACCAGCTGCCGTGGACGAGGTGTCCAAGCTGAAGCGTAGGTGGAGTTACAGGGACTCCTGGCGAAGAGCGACGACGCATGTCGGGAGCTGGCCAGGATCGAAGCAAAACACTCCGCGGAGTGGCGGCGATGCGGCGGGAACACGGCGAGAGTTTGAGCCGGTTGAGGAGAGAGGCCGACGATGAAAGAAAGCGCCTAACAAGAATGCTCGAGAAATGGAGGAGAACTGAAACGGCGTGATGGTGAAATCGCCGACTTGAAGGAGCGCCAGGTGGCATCAAGGGATGATGACTCGAGTGAGTGGCGAGTTGTCGCAAGCTCGCGGAGAGATTGAGGCCAGACAATCGAAGATCAGCACCCTGCAAGAGAGGGTTGAGCTGGTCGGCGCTGACAGGACAAGAGCCCGGAGTGAGGCTGAGGAGCTGGCCAAAAGGTGGCCAGGCGAGAGGGGGAGGTATGCTCCCATTTCATCCTCTTTATTTTTCCATTGGCTCTTTGTGATGCCGATTGATTTTAGCTTTTTCCAGATGGCGAGATGGGGTCGGAGATTCGGGCTCTCCAAGGTGCTCTCGCGTCCGCTCGCAGCAGGAGCTCGGACCTCGAGACACGGTCTAGCGAGCTTGAGGAACAAAATGCCATTTCGAAGGCCAAGTGATCGAGGCTGAGAAACGGGCCGCTGGGGCCACATGCAGCTCGCCATACTTAAGGGGCGGCAAGACGCTATGAGCGTAGGCGCGTTCCGTCACGGGATGGAAGAGTGCAAGCAGAGGATTCTTAGCGAGCGTCCGGAGTGGGACCTTTCTTTCCTGAGTGTTGAAGATTCAGAAGGGGACGAAGATGAGGAAGAAGAAGACGAACGTGTCGATGTCTCTGACGGAGAACCTGGCGCAGCCCCTAGTCCCAGCGAAGCTGCAGCTTCTGAGGGGCGATCGCAAACTGCCGCCGAGGGGGCGGGAATATCGGAGAAGGTGAGCCTAGCCGTGCACTGCAGACGTGGTTGAGGGTAGTCCCGACGCCGGTGGGGCTCCTGGCTCTTAGGAGCCGCTCTTGTATCTCGCCCTTTTAGACATTTGTTTGACGTTTCATAGCAAAGGGATTTCTGTTTTTATCTGAGTGTTTTTCCTGTGCGGCTCCGCTGTTGCTTAGCCTTGCCTCAATGATGAGTGGATCATTGCTCGCTGATATCCCTCGCCGGCCTTTAATTCGAGACCGGGAAAGCATATTGGCTCGGGCCGATAGGCGAAATAGGTCGATTTAAGCCGACGAACAAAATGGATCGGCTAGGGCCGACGGTCGAAATAGGTCGGCTAGGGCCGACGGATAAAATAGGTCGGCCGGGGCCGACAAACGAAAAAGGGTCGGCTAGGGCCGATAGGCGAAATGGGTCGGCTGGGGCCGACGAATATAAGTAGGTCGGCTAAGGCCGACGGATAAAGCGGGTCGGCTGGGGCCGACGAATAAAACAGGTCGGCTGGGGCCGACAGGCGGGAACAGGTCGGCGTGGGCCGATGGGCAAAAATAGGTCGGCGTGATTCCTGCCATCCTGCCAATGTCCTGCTGTCCTGCAGGCGATTCGGTTTTTACTTTACTAGAAACGGTGACACGGCGCAGTGGGGGGCATAAAGCTGTATCAGAGCTTTCCGGAAGGTGCTCTTTTCCCATGCAGGCCACCTCGTTGCGATGTGCACGCAACCGTCCACTATTGGACAGTACTTTTTCAAAGGACGATTTTTGAGCCCGCCGGTTTTCGAAGCGTCAGCGGACGATTTCCTGCATTAATGACTGTGATTCGGATCAGGAGGGGATCTTCGTACACGTCCTAGTTCGGGCGGTGGTTTTGGCGCGCAGTGGGGCGCCAATCTTGGGAGACCACGTGGAAGTATTGTTTGGAAATTTGAATCTTGGGACGCGCAGCCTGGGTGGCTTTTCCTGGTCCATTTCCGCCTATAAAAGGGGAAAGGGGGTCTCACCTGGTTATCCCCAAAGTTTCTTTTCTCGCCAGAGCTTTCACTATGCTCATTTCTCTGTTGTTACGAGTGGGAGGATCGACTTTTCTTTTCATGGGCTCCTTGCCGCCGGATAGCTGGGGCGACCGGGGAGCAGCTGAAGGATGGCTCGCCCTTAGGGGACGAGTCTCGGAGATCATATGGAGAGCGCACATGGAGGGGCAGAGATCATACGGAGAGCGCACATATGCGCTTCCTGCGTGATCTCTGCGACTCCTGCTCGGAGACGCAAGGTCGGAAGCGCATGCGGGCCCCCCATGGTTTGTGTGTATTTCACCTCCTTCCCTGGTTCGGACTCCCGGGATCAGCCGCTCGAGGGGGGGTGAGAGCACCTCGCTCGCCGATTCCTTGTCCTTGAGCCATGGCATGGAGCGGCTGTACACCCCCGGCTGGGTGGTTTGGGATTGCCGTCCGAATATCCCGGTTGGGCCACCGAGATATCGTCCTGACTTGGAGCCAGTTGCAACTATTGGTCCGTGTTGATGGGCGATTATCGGCCCGAACCGACCGGATGAAGCTCGTCTGGCTTGAGGATCGGGCGCCGGAGCATCGCAGATTGGAGCGGTTGCTGGAGCTTCAAATCCGCCTTTATTTTATGCATTTCGGTGCTCTTGTAACGCCTGTGAGGCATTTGTAATTGATCATGACCGGCAATAAAGAGAGTTATATTCAATGTTTTAATCTCTATCTTTTCTGGTGCCGAACTTTTTGCCATTGTTGTCTGTGGGCGTCAGAAGCGTTTTGTTTGCCCTTAGACGAGGACTTCACGCCATCCGAACTAATCGAGGTTCGCTTTCGGCGATTCGTAGACTGTTTGGCAAAATATACTCCTTGCTCAGGTCAGGAGTTCGGTATTTTGTCCTCCGCTTTCATCGGAGCTCGGAGTATCGTGAGTCGGCTTTGGCCGAAGTTCGGGGAGCTTGCACCCCTTTTTGTCATGGTTTGAGGATTTAGTCCCTCGAGATAGTTGAGTTTTGGGGAATGTCTTACTTGGCTCTGCCAAGGTTCGAAGGATTTTGTAACTCGGCTCTGCCGAGGTTTGGAGAAAATCTCGCTTGGCCACGCCAGGGTTCGGAGAACTTTATAGCTCGGCCCTGCCGAGGTTCGGAGAATTGGTAGCTCGGCCCTGCCGAGGTTCGGAGAATTGAAGGCTCGGCCCTGCCGAGATTCGGAGAGCTGATAGCTCGGCCCTGCCGAGGTTCGGAGAACATTATAGCTCGGCCCTGCCGAGTTCGGAGAACTGATAGCTCGGCCCTGCCGAGGTTTGGAGAACTGATAGCTCGGCCCTGCCGAGGTTCGAAGAACTTTACAGCTCAGCCCTGCCGAGGTTCGGAGAACTGATAGCTCGGCCCTGCCGAGGTTCGGAGAATTGATGGCTCGGCCCTGCCGAGATTCGGAGAACTGGTAGCTCGGCCCTGCCGAGGTTCGGAGAATTGATGGCTCGGCCCTGCCGAGATTCGGAGAACTGGTAGCTCGGCCCTGCCGAGGTTCGGAGAACTGGTAGCTCGGAAGGAGCGAATCAGTCGCCGTTGCAGGCTACGGTGCTAGGTCTGCGCGGCGCTCAATGGATGGGGCGCTCGAGCGGAACGGGCGGCGTGTTGTCATGCCTTTACTGGTGATGCTGCTCTTTCCGAGGTGGTCATTTATTGTCCGAGCGATGGATTTCCACGTTTTCCGAGGAAAGGGGGGCGTATTAGGCAACATGGGGAAGCGCTAAGTGCATTTAATGCAGGGGCGACAGATCGGAAAGTGTTCGCCTGGGGAACCCCTGAACAGTCTGTTCGCGCTCATCGATCTCACTCGGGATATGGCGTGACTCTTCGGATTCCTCGTGCATTAGAATGTTGACACGCGGCGAACTCTCATGGATCGGCGTTTGCGGCGTGGCCGATCGGGATACCTTTCTGGCAGGTATAAATATGACCCGGGGGCATAGACTTTGGCTATCCCTCGGCTTTGAAAAAGATGGCCTCCCTAGCGCGATCGAGCGAGTCGCGTTCTTCACTTGCCAGCCCGCCGCGCCCGGAGGAGAGATCCATCTCCGTCACGGTCAATGGGGAGAGCCTGGTGTCGGCCTTCGCGACTAATGAGCGGCTTGCGAGGGTTGCTAAACAATTTTTGGATGTATCTGTTAGGGAGGCGGAAGTCTCGCGCCAGATAATGGATCGGCAGAGGGAGGAGATAGCGTCCCTGCGTCAGCAAGTGGCTGACCTGTCGGAGCGCCTGGAGGAACTGTTAGCCTCCGGGAGTGGCTCCGAATTCTGATTCGGGGACCCCCCACTTGCTTTTGCTTCTTATCGTCTCTTTGTAGTTCTCTTTTCATGAATGAAAAATGGGTCTTGTTTATATATGAAGCCCCTTCCTTTGAGTTTTTACGGCCTAGGCCCGTGTGACGGATCAGGGGGCCGTCGTGAC
This sequence comes from Calamus simplicifolius, assembly GCA_900491605.1. Taxonomy (NCBI): domain Eukaryota; kingdom Viridiplantae; phylum Streptophyta; class Magnoliopsida; order Arecales; family Arecaceae; genus Calamus; species Calamus simplicifolius. Next base: position 258,329 of record UESW01004515.1, read on the forward strand.
CCCGTCGTTTCGGTGTGCTAGCGTAGGCTTTTTCGAATGATGGGCCATAGGGGCGTTATCCGAAAGATTTCCAGTGGTGGAGAGGGAAATCGCCTAACTCTGCCTGGGGTCTTCGGCCGACTACGCGGGGCTGGATGGCCTCGAGAGTAGCCTTGTCCATGGCGGCTTTTTCGCGCGTCGATGGTTTTTTACTCAACGTGCTCGCCTCAAACCGGACGAAGTCCTTCGGGGACTATCTGGGGCCGTTCGGCTTTGGTTGAGGCCTATGGGTTCAGACCCTTTTGCCGGGGTTTTTAACCCGAGTGGATTTTACCTGGCCTTGCCATGGCTCGGGTGATTTCATTGCTCGACCCTACCGAGGTTCGGAGGAATATTTTACTTGGCCCTGCCAAGGTTCGGAGATTTGTTGCTCGGCCCTGCCGAGGTTCGGAGATTTTGTTTTACTTGGCCCTGCCAAGGTTCGGAGATTTGTTGCTCGGCCCTGCCGAGGTTCGGAGATTTCGTTTTACTTGGCCCTGCCAAGGTTCGGAGATTTGTTGCTCGGCCCAGCCGAGGTTCGGAGACTTGTTGCTCGGCCCAGCCGAGGTTCGGAGACTTTGTTTTACTTGGCCCTGCCAAGGTTCGGAGATTTGTTGCTCGGCCCAGCCGAGGTTCGGAGGAATATTTTACTTGGCCCTGCCAAGGTTCGGAGATTTGTTGCTCGGCCCTGCCGAGGTTCGGAGATTTTGTTTTACTTGGCCCTGCCAAGGTTCGGAGATTTGTTGCTCGGCCCAGCCGAGGTTCGGAGAATATTTTACTTGGCCCTGCCAAGGTTCGGAGATTTGTTGCTCGGCCCTGCCGAGGTTCGGAGATTTTGTTTTACTTGGCCCTGCCAAGGTTCGGAGATTTGTTGCTCGGCCCAGCCGAGGTTCGGAGAATATTTTACTTGGCCCTGCCAAGGTTCGGAGATTTGTTGCTCGGCCCTGCCGAGGTTCGGAGACTTTGTTTTACTTGGCCCTGCCAAGGTTCGGAGATTTGTTGCTCGGCCCTGCCGAGGTTCGGAGACTTTGTTTTACTTGGCCCTGCCAAGGTTCGGAGATTTGTTGCTCGGCCCTGCCGAGGTTCGGAGATTTTGTTTTACTTGGCCCTGCCAAGGTTCGGAGATTTTGTTTTACTTGGCCCTGCCAAGGTTCGGAGATTCCCTGTCCAGGCAGATAACTCGGTTGTACCGAGGGTTGGTAAGCAGCATCTATTTCCTTTTACGATTTATGGCAATATGGTGCAGAATCGATTCACATAACAAGTTGCGGGAAAAGAGATAACTGGCGAGACATAAAGGACATACCCTATTGATAGTATTTGCGGAGGTTGTCCGAGTTCCACGTTCGGGGGACGGATTTCCCGTCGAGATCCTGCAGCTTGTAGGTTCCTGGCCCAATGATCTCTGTGATTTGGTACGGGCCTTCCCAGTTCGGCGCCAGCTTTCCTTGCTCCAGCGGTTTGGATACAGAAGCTTTTCGGAGGACGAGGTCGCCGGGTAGGAAGGTTTTCCCCTTAACCTTGGAGGCATGGTACCGGGCCACCCTCTGTTGATAAGCAGCCGTCCTGATTCGGGCTTTTTCTCTGACTTCCTCTACCAAGTCGAGGTTGGTGCGGAGTTGCTCGTTGCTGGCTTCCTCCGAATAACTCTCCACCCGCAAAGATGGGAGGCCTATTTCCACAGGGATGACGGCCTCCGTGCCAAAAGCCATTCGGAATGGAGTCTCGCCCGTCGGGATTCTCGGAGTGGTGCGATAGGCCCATAAGACATGGTGCAGCTCATCCGCCCACCTGCCTTGGGCTCTAGAGAGGCGAGCTTTGATTCCTTGGAGGAGAGTCCTGTTGGTCACCTCGGCCGCTCCGTTGGCTTGTGGGTGCCCGACCGAAGTGAGGTGGTGACGGATTCCGTGTTCCTCGCAGAATTGGCGGAACTTGGAATTGTCGAACTGCTTACCGTTATCGGTGATTATGGTGTGGGGGAGGCCGAACCGGCAGACGATGGACCTCCACACGAAGTCTCTGGCCCGGGCTTCGGTGATTTGGGCAACCGCTTCCGCTTCAACCCACTTGGTGAAGTAGTCGATGGCGACAAATAAGAATTTTCGCTGTCCCGTCGCCAGCGGGAACGGGCCGAGGATGTCCATCCCCCACTTGGCAAAGGGCCAGGCGGAGGATATAGAAACTAGCTCGGCGAAGGGAGCCTCTGTATGCTTGAATGTCTCTGGCAGGCGTCACAGGCTCGGACTAGATCGTCCGCATCTTTCTGCATGGTCGGCCAATAATAGCCTTGCCGTAGCACCTTGTGGCATAGGGACCGGCCTCCCAGATGGTTGCCGCAAATCCCTTCATGTACCTCTCGTAGAGCATAGTTCGCCTCGGATGGGCGGAGGCATCTGAGCAGCGGCATAGAAAAAGACCGCTTGTAAAGCTGGTTGTCAATCAATACGTAGTGGGTCGCCTGCAGCTTCAATTTCCTGGCCTCTCTTCGGTCGGATGGGAGCGACCCTTCTTTGAGATAGTTAAGGATGGGGTCGAACCAGGATGGTTCGGTCTCGATTTGCATCACCCGATCGGCTTCCATGATGCTCGGTTTCTCCAGAGTCTCCAGATGGAATTTTTGTCAGCATCCATCGTCTCCGCGGTTGCCAATCGGGAGAGTAGGTCGGCACGGGCGTTTTCCGATCTAGGAATTTGAACAATTTCAAACTCGGCAAAATGGGGAAGTAGGCCGCGTACCTCTTGGAGATATCGGATCATGTTGGGTTCTCGGGCTTCAAACTCTCCCCGCACATGGCCGGCCACCAGCTGAGAGTCGGTGAAGGCGTTAAGCTTTTCCACCTTCAGGTTGCGGGCGATCCGGAGACCAGCTAACAGGGCCTCGTACTCGGCTTCGTTGTTGGAAGCCGGGAAGGAGAATCGGACGCCATATTCGAAGATCATCCCTCTGGGCTGGTGAGAACTAAACCCGCACCGGAATGATGGGCGTTGGACGACCCATCGACGTGAAGGAGCCACCGAGCTTCAGGCTTTGGTCCTTCGGGAATTTCCGGGGTAGAGCCGTCCTCTGGGATGGTGCACTCGAGGAGGAAATCGGCCAGCACTTGGGCTTTGATGGCCGGGCGAGGTTGAAAATGTATGTCATGCTCGCTTAGTTCGACGGCCCATTTGGTCATCCTCCCCGATGTTTCTGGACGGTGGACCACCGCCTTGATGGGTTGATCGGTGAGGACCGTCACTGAATGTGCTTGAAAATAAGGCCGCAGCTTCCGGACCGAGGTGATCAAAGCCAGCACTATCTTCTCGATCCTGGTGTACCTCGTCTCCGCATCGCGGAGCAGCCTACTCACATAGTAGATCGGCCTCTGAACTTTTGCTTTCTTCTTTGACTAGCACTGAGCAAACTGCGCCCTCCGAGACGGCCAGGTACAGAAATAGAGTCTCTCCTGGGATCGGACTACTGAGAAGCGGAGGCGAGCCGAGGTACTTCTTGAGATCTTGAAATGATTTCTGGCACTCAGGGGTCCATTGGAAATTTTTGGCCGCTCGGAGAGTTTTGAAGAAGGGGAGGCATCTCTCGGCTGACCGAGCCACGAAGCGGTTAAGGGCCGCTATCCTCCCGGTTAAGCGCTGGACCTCTTTAATAGACGCTGGGGGCGCCATTTGTTGGAGAGCTTGAATCTTCTGAGGGTTAGCCTCAATACCCCTGGGAGACCATGAAGCCGAGGAACTTCCCGGAATTGACGCCGAAAGCACACTTGGTCGGGTTGAGCTTCATTCCATATTTGCGCAGCGTGGCAAAGCTCTCCGCGAGGTCCTCAACATGCCGCAGCGCTTCCTTGCTTTTGACCAGCATATCATCTACGTACACCTCCATGTTCCGGCCGATTTGCTCCTTGAACACCTTGTTGACCAGCCGCTGGTAGGTCGCTCCTGCATTTTTAAGACCGAAAGGCATGACTCGGTAACAGTAGGTACCTCGGTCGGTTATGAAGGCGGTCTTTTCTTCATCTTCGGGGGCCATCCGGATCTGATTGTAGCCCGAATAGGCATCCATGAATGACAGCATTTGGTGGCCTGAGGTGGCGTCCACGAGCTGGTCGATCCGAGGGAGGGGGAAGCTATCCTTCGGGCATGCCTTGTTGAGGTCGGTGAAGTCGATGCAGATCCTCCATTTGCCATTCGACTTCTTCACCATGACGACATTTGACAACCAACTGGGGTAATTCACCTCTCGGACAAAATTGGCTTTGATAAGTTTGTCGACCTCCTCTTCAATGGCTTTTTGCCGCTCTGGGGCGAAGCTCCTCTTCTTCTGCTTAACGGGCCTGTGCCTCTCGTCCACATTGAGGCGATGGACGAGGATCTCTAGGGTCAATCCCTGGCATGTCAGAGGCGGTCCAGGCGAAGATGTCCGCATTGCTTTGGAGGAATCTGATCAGCTCGCGACGAGGCTCTCCTTCGAGTAGCGACCCGATCCTTATGGTTCGGTCGGGCCGAGCTTCGTCTAGCGGTACTTCTTCTAGCTCTTCCGCCGGTTCTCCTCGCTGTTCGGCGAAGTCCTCACGAGCGTCTAGCCCGTCGACCTCGGGCATTCTGGACTGAAGGCTCGTGACGAAACACTGCCGAGCCATGGCTTGATTTCCCCGAACCACTCCAACTCCTTGCTCGGTGGGGAACTTCATGGATAGATGCGGGATGGAGACTACCGCCTTGAGGGACATTAGACCCGGCCTGCCGAATATGGCGTTGTATGGGGACCTGAGGTCGGTCACTAAGAAGTCGGTCTGTACAACGGTTACGAGGGGCCAGGTTCCTGCGCGGACCGTCAGGGTGACGATTCCTTCTGGGACGATGACGTCGCCGGTGAATCCCATCAGGGTGGAATCCACGGCTCGGAGGTTTTCCATGAGCAATTTCATCCTTCTTCGGCACCGGTGCATCACCGTCGCCCCTGGAGCTCGATCCGCCGGCCTCTTCAATCATGTTGATACGGCCAACCACGGGCGGATTTGGTGGAGGAGGAAGTTGTGGGAGCTCAGGCTGGCGATCACCTCCTTGCTGCTGTGGCTTGGGTGCTCTTCTGAACTGGTCCAACCGTCCCCGCCGAATCAGTCTCTCGATCTCGTTCTTCAGCTGCCAGCATTCTTCGGTGTCATGGCCATGCTCCCTGTGGTAGCGGCAGTACTTGGCGGGATCTCTCCGGGTTGGGTTCCCTCGGAGAGGCACCGGTCGGGGAAGCTGGCGCTCTATCTCCATGAGGATCTGCGCCCGGGGCACAGTCAGCGGAGTATAGCGATCGAATCGCCTGGGAGGACTCCGGGAGCGATTCCTTGGCGGCAGCGGAGGGACTCTTGGACGGCGGGGGGGACTTGGCCGACGGGCAGGGCGGTGTCTGTCGGGAGCTTTGGGCTCCTGCTTCTTCCTTGCTTGCTCAGCGCGGGCCACCCTCCGCGACTCCTCGACCCTGGCGTACTTGTCCGCGAGGGCCATCATATCAGACAAACATGGGGGGTAGCTGACTTCCATTGCCAAATAGAAGTCGCTCTCCTTTGAAACTCCCCCCGCCAGGGCGGACATGGCCACCTCGTGATTAAGGTGGTCCACCTCTAACATGGCCTTGTTGAAACGGCCAAGATAACTTCTCAAGGACTCCCCCTCCCTTTGCTTGACTTCGGAGAGGGAGTCGGATCTCCGTCGGTGGCGGCGGCTGCTGACGAACTGGCCAATAAAAAGGTGGCTCAGCTCGTCGAAAGAATCAATAGAACCCGGTTTCAAGGCGTTGAACCAGGTTCGGGCGGATCCTCTGAGGGTGGATGGGAAGGCTCGACAGAGGATCGCATCAGATGCTCCGTGGAACATCATTATTGACCGGAAGCTGCTGAGATGGTCGTCTGGGTCAGTGGAGCCGTGATAGGGCTCGACGGTTGGCAGCTTGACGTGGGAGGGAATCACTTCCTCCATGATCCCCTTAGAGAAAGGGATGCCCTGCTCTGCTTTGGGCTGAGGCAGATGGATCTGCTTGGCGGCGTCCAGCTCCTGACGCATTTCTTGGATCTGACGGCGGATCTCCTCCTCACCGGCTAGAGGAGGAGCTGGACGCGAGAACCGCAAGGACGGCGTCGAATCATGGTGAGACGTTGCCGGAGAGAGGGAGCGGGCTCGCCGAGATCTGGGAGGATCTCCATCATAACCGGCTCGAGGGACCGGTTTGTCTCCCTTGGGACGATGCGGGGGATCCGCTGATTCATGCGGATCAGAGGAGGAGGTTGCCGGCGAAGAAGAAGTCGTCGTTTCTTTCTGGGGATGTGAAGCAGGAGGAGGCGCAAGACGCTCCTGTACCAGGTGGGTGAGAGCTTGGACTTGCTGGACCAGCGTGGCAAACTGGTCCTGGGTCACCGGAATGGCAGGCGGCGATGGAGTCTCGACAGGCGGGGGTTGTGGTGCTGTGGCGCCGGTCGGATCAGGCCTTTGGGAGGCGACCTGATCCTGAGCATCAGAGGCTGCTCCTCTCTTCCGGTTGGCCATCAGAGAGGTTCTTCTCCGGATTCAGATCCTTGTCTCCTTCTTTCAAGTTTTGATGGGACTTGAGACCCTTCCTCTAGCGCCAATCTGTTGCCGCCGAAATCCATCCTCCAACTCGGGCGCGGTCGATCTCCGGGAAGAGGGGGGTGCGGCGGACCTGCAAAAAAGAAGTCCACGCGCGGAGGGACGCTGGGGGTGGTCCTCCGCGGAAGACCCTCCGACGCTCAAGTCAGTGGGGAAGGGATCGGCGATCAACCAGATAATGAGGAGGTGGATCTCTCCGGGGGCCCTCTCCGGGGGGTGGCCAATCGGAGGCTCCAAAAAGGGGAGGAGAGTGAGAGTGGAGGTATGCGTACAGAGCTGCGTGCGTACCTGAGGGAGTCTGTTGATCTGATACTTATAGACTGTCACCTGGGGACTTGAGCATCTTCTGGAAGGTTCTGAGGTTGTTACGATACGGGGGTAGACAGAATCAGGCCGTTGTGGGGCCGTTAGAATCCACACCTTGTCTGTTAAGGGATCGACGGCTGGGAGAGCTCTTTGATGTCTTGGGATCTGGGTGAGTAGACCTGGGGCGGTTTCAATAGGTCTTAGGCCACGTCTCGATATGATGCCTTGCCTAAGGAGCTGCTCGGGTAAGTTTAAGCTCTCCCGCGTCAGGTTTCGTGGAGGTAGACGTCGAGGCGTGGATCGCTGGATAAGCGAGCTACGAAAGCCCGGAGGAGGCCGAGCTACGGAAGCCCGGAGGAGGCCGAGCTACGGAAGCCCGGAGGAGGCCGAGCTACGGAGGCCCGGAGGAGGCCGAGCTACGGAGGCCCGGAGGAGGCCGAGCTACGGAAGCCCGGAGGAGGCCGAGCTACAGAGGCCCGGAGGAGGCCGAGCTACGGAGGCCCGGAGGAGGCCGAGCTACGGAAGCCCGGAGGAGGCCGAGCTACGGAGGCCCGGAGGAGGCCGAGCTACGAAGGCCCGGAGGAGGCCGAGCTACGGAGGCCCGGAGGGAGCCGAGCTACGGAAGCCCGGAGGAGGCCGAGCTACGGAGGCCCGGAGGAGGCCGAGCTACGGAGGCCCGGAGGAGGCCGAGCTACGGAAGCCCGGAGGAGGCCGAGCTACGGAGGCCCGGAGGAGGCCGAGCTACGGAAGCCCAGAGGAGGCCGAGCTACGGAAGCCCGGAGGAGGCCGAGCTACGGAGGCTCGGAGGGAGGCGGCGGGAGGAGGTTAGCCTTAGCCGCCTCGCATGGATATCAATGCAATGACGATTTTACCCCCCAACAATATGGATCTGATAAAATCCCTGTGAAACAATCTTTATATGATTTATTTGATAAAGAGGGACAAGGTATTCTTGATCGATTACTATTTATCTCATTTAGGGATAGTCCAAAAAAGAGGCTACTTGTAGTACCCTGAATTATTTCATTCAAAATAAAGGAGGCTGTTGTGCGTTTAACCCAACTACCTACGTACCGGGAGAGTTAATAGGTCATCGCATTAGATATGATAAACTCTTAATATACCATTTATTTAATTCAATTTTATTTAAGAGATTGATAAGATTTATGCCATGAAGCATGCACTTATCTGTTTTCTCACCCTTTTGGATATAGTTTAAATAAAAGATAAATTCAAATATCTCGCACATGCTTCCCTTGCTTCAGATATGTGCACATGATGAGGACGGATGACAATGTCTTTTACGAAAAACGTGCAGGCAATACAGAATTTAAAAAAAAAGGCCCGTGGTATTTAAAATTAGAATTAAAATAAAAAAGGGGAAGCCAGCGCCCAAGCGCTGGGCGCTAGCACTGGCTCAGTGCCCAGGCGCTGGCAGCACCTGGTTGGGTCGAGCGCTGGCCCAGCACTTGGCTGAGCCAGTGGCCTGGGCGAGGCGCCAGCGCCTGGGACAGACATCAAAGCGCTGGGCCCAGCCGGCGCTAGCCCAGCGCCTGGCTGGCCCAGCAGCCTGAGTCAGCCACAAAGCTGGATCATGTGCCTAGCCTGTACTATAGTAGGCTGGATTGTAGTAGTCTGGGAACATCTGAACCAAAATTTTTTGAGGTGATTGAGAGATTTATTTTTTTTGGTTAAATTAAACTATTGGAATTGGATGAGGATGACGGGCTGCTAGCTCGTCTATCAAGTGGTTGGACCATTAGTCTGGCCTATTTATGTTCAATTATATTTAGAATTTGTGTGAATTATGCATGCATCTTAAGTGACATAATTGAACATAAAATTTAAATAATGTCTAAGTGATAAATATAATTGAATAATTGAGGAGTAGCCACAGCATCCTTAATTATAAAATTATATAATAAAATTAATAAATCACATAAATAATAGAGATTAATTGTAATTAATTATATGAATATAATAAAATTTATCCCATAGGAATTTTATTATATTATATAATTAATTAGGATAAAATATCAAATTATATTTTTCTAATCTACCCATAAGAATTAAAAAGAAGAAACATAATTTGATAGTTTTATCATACAAACTTAAGTGAATCTATTGAATTAAAACTTTAGCCCACAGGCAAGTTTTATGTCAGTAGATTCATTATTTTATATTATATAATTAATTAAGATAAAATATAAATTATATTTTTCTAATCTACCCACAGGAATTAAAAAGAAGGAACATAATTTGATAGTTTTATCATACAGACTTAAGTGAATCTAATTGAATTAAAGCTTTAGCCTACATACAAGTTTTATATAAGTAGATTCATTGTTTTATATTTATATAATTAATTAAGATAAAATATCAAATTATATTTTTCTAATCTACCTACAGGAATTAGAAAGAAGGAACATAATTTGATAGATTTATTATACAAGACTTAAGAATATTTTTATTAGAATATTTGATGAGATACCCAAAATAATAATTGATGACATTCTATGATATATATATATATTCTTAAAATTTTTAAAATCTTTATAATAATGAATGGTTAATGACATGGATGCCTCATCAATGTTGTTTGCTTTATTGTACCAACTTGATCTGACTTGGAAAATCTTTTCCACTTTATAGATACTCTCCAAAATGATCTTAGTAGGGTTGAATAATTTAACGTATTGCTGTTCTGCTCTACTACTCATAGAACTTGATGACGCCAAATCACCGGCCTCGAGCGTGCAGTCGTCTCCTCCAGCGAGCTCCTCGCGCCTGCAAGCAAGTCCCGGGGGCCGGAGGGGGCCCCCAGCGGGACCCTCCGACGCTCAAGTCAGTGGTCTGGGCATCAGCCGTGAGCTTGAGGAAGCTCGAAAGAGAAAGAGAGAGAGAGGCCCAGAGAGGAGCTCTCTCTGTGTGGCGTTTAGGAGTGTTATGAGTGTGTTACCTGGTCAGGGGTCCCTCTTACCCATTTTATAGACGCTTAAGAGTTTGTCTGGCTTGAGTGGTTGAGGCTCCATAATGATGACTTTGATGGGTGAAGTGTCAGGAACTGATGTCCGTGAAGCATGGGGTGCTGTCACTAGTCAGAGCATTAATTGATGTTCGTGAAGCATGGGGTGCTGCAGGGCATGGCTAACCGCTACGGCGCTTGCCAGACGTGTCCCCTATGTCATTTTTTGCATTCCTGCGCGGACAACGATGGGTGATAAAGTTAGGCATATGGGCCCCAAAGGTGCAGCCATTGGGACAGAAGATGCAGTTTGGAGTTGAAGTCCGTTCACTTGCATGGCACTGTTCACTTGCATGGCACTGTTCACATGACACTATTCACATGGCACTGTTCACATGACACTGTTCATATATGGCCGACCCCAGGCACTGTTCATATGTGGCCGACCCCGGGCACTGTTCATATATGGCCGACCCCGGGCACTGTTCATACATGGCCGACCCCGGCACTGTTCATACATGGCCGACCCCGGCACTGTTCATACATGGCCGACCCCAGGCACTGTTCATACATGGCCGACCCCGGCACTGTTCATACATGGCCGACCCCGGCACTGTTCATACATGGCCGACCCCAGGCACTGTTCATACATGGCCGACCCCAGGCACTGTTCATACATGGCCGACCCCGGCACTGTTCATACATGGCCGACCCTGGGCACTGTTCATACATGGCCGACCCCCGGCACTGTTAATACATGGCCGACCCCAGGCACTGTTCATATGTGGCCGACCCCGGGCACTGTTCATACATGGCCGACCCCAGGCACTGTTCTTATATGGCCGACCCCAGGCACTGTTCATATATGGCCGACCCCGGCACCGTTCATATATGGCCGACCCCGGCACTGTTCATACATGGCCGACCCCAGGCACTGTTCATACATGGCCGACCCCAGGCACTGTTCATACATGGCCGACCCCCGGCACTGTTCATACATGGCCGACCCCGGCACTGTTCATACATGGCCGACCCCCGGCACTGTTCATATATGGCCGACCCCCGGCACTGTTCATACATGGCCGACCCCGGGCACTGTTCATACATGGCCGAGCCTGAAAGGGGTCTCGGGGTAGGATGTTGATGGACCAGGAGGTCGAAGCGGGGCTCTATCAGCTTCCTTCACGGTTCTCTAACGGCGTTGGATCAGCCATATCAGATGCCCCCTCGCCCCTGAGACGAAGCGGGCCTACCCGCAAGGCGAAAGGGGCGTTACCTCCCAAGTGGCTGATCCTCGCCTGATGCAGGGCTTCATGCGCCGAGGGCGTCGGGCTCCATGCCTGGCTGGTGCAGGGCTTCATGCGCCGAAGGACGTCGGGCTTCATGCCTGGCTAGTGCAGGGCTTCATGCGCCTCGGGCTTCATGAGTGCAAGGGCGCTCGGGCTTCATGCCTGGCTGGTGCAGGGCTTCATGCGCCGAAGGGTGTCGGGCTTCATGCCTGGATGGTGCAGGGCTGCATGCATCGGGCTTCATGCCTGGCTAGTGCAGGGCTTCATGTCGGGCTTCATGCCTGGCTGGTGCAGGGCTTCATGCGCCGAAGGACGTCGGGCTTCATGCCTGGCTGGTGCAGGGCTTCATGCTGTCGGGCTTCATGCCTAGCTGGTGCAGGGCTTCATGTGCCGACGGGTGTCGGGCTTTTGTTGCTGAGAGCCGGTGGTACACCGCTCTGCCAGTGGTACACTGGGCTTTGTGCCTGGCTAGTGCAGGGCTTTGGTGCCGACCGGGTCGGGCTTTTGTTGCTGAGAGCTGGTGGTACACCGCTCTGCCAGTGGTACACTGGGCTTTGTGCCTGGCTAGTGCAGGGCTTTGGTGCTGACCGGAGTTGGGCTTTTGTTGCTGAGAGCCGGTGGTACACCGCTCTGCCAGTGGTACACTGGGCTTTGTGCCTGGCTAGTGCAGGGCTTTGGTGCCGACCGGAGTCGGGCTTTTGTTGCTGAGAGCCGGTGGTACACCGCTCTGCCAGTGGTACACTGGGCTTTGTGCCTGGCTAGTGCAGGGCTTTGGTGCCGACCGGAGTCGGGCTTTTGTTGCTGAGAGCCAGTGGTACACTGCTCTGCCAGTGGTACACTGGGCTTTGTGCCTGGCTAGTGCAGGGCTTTGGTGCCGACCGGAGTCGGGCTTTTGTTGCTGAGAGCCGGTGGTACACTGCTCTGCCAGTGGTACACTGGGCTTTGGAAATGCCAACACGAGGTTTGTCTTGAAGGCTGATACAAGGTTGGTCTTCCCTGCATGACATTTTTGAGTGTCAATGAAAGAAAATTGTTTTAGGTGCATCGTACTTAGCTCTTGTAGCACCCCTGTTTTCCCTATGTGGACTTGAGCATTCCCGCCCGCTGGTGGTCTGCCCCCCAGGGAATCAAGTTGGGACGGCGCTTGGAGTCGGTTGATGACCAGCTCCTTTCGAAATGAAGTTGGGGACCCATCTTTGGAGTGCAGTGAAGAGAGAGATGGGATCCAGAGCCGGGGACGCTGGAGCAGAGCCACGGACAAGAGTCGGAGTCAAACTCGGGAGCTAGAGGTCGCCGAGGAAAGCCCGAGCAGCCAACGGCCGTTGAAGATGAGCGGCCGGGAGAGTCCGCCGAAGTCAACGGTTAGGAGAGGATGTTGCTGGGAGTTATAGGATTCGGGCAGCCTCGACATTGATTCAAGGTAAGGAGCCCTCAGCTTCCATGGTCCTTCTCTCTCCTATGAAGTCTCATTACGTGCATGGGTGCATGTAATGCATCTGGACGTGGCTGCTTTGGGAGCTTTCACTTGGACTTGGGATGCGGCAGAGAGGAAGAGAAGCTTGCCTGGCGCTCGGGGATGTGGTGCCAGGAGCATGAAAACGGGAGCCTCCGGGGCTGGATCTGAAGCCGAGGTGCTAGCGCCGGGTCTGGAGAAGAGCCGATGCCTCGGGGCAGAGTTGGGAACCGGAGCCATGGCCGAACCTTCCTCTGCATCGCTGTCCATAGGAGAGAGGGCTGCTTGTGCGGCGAGTGGTGACTCTCTGAGCTTTAAGTCGCTGATGGGCTTGATGATGTTGGACCTCTTGCTGGGGAGATTCCCAGCAGGATAAAGGATGGCTGGCCTGGGCAGTGACCAAAGGGCGAGTAGAAGCTTTTGCTCGCTGTTGCGTGGTCATAAGATGTTGCTTCTAGAGCTTTTGGACAGCCACCGTCAATGTTTGGATTTGTAGAATGAGTGGCAACATGTTCTGTTTGAATGGTCTGAGATAGTGGTGATGATGGAACGAAAGACTGGCCTCCTGCTGCTCAGCTCGTTGAAGGTGCCCCCTAGCTTAACTGGTGAAATCTTCACAATCCACCATCTTCACGATCCACCGTTTTGATAAAAAGGGATGAGGATCTGCAAACTAGCATCGTTGATCCCCCCTTCCTGGCGCGCCAATCTGATGACGCCAAATCACCGGCCTCGAGCGTGCGGTCGTCTCCTCCAGCGAGCTCCTCGCGCCTGCAAGCAAGTCCCGGGGGCCGGAGGGGGCCCCCAGCGGGACCCTCCGACGCTCAAGTCAGTGGTCTGGGCATCAGCCGTGAGCTTGAGGAAGCTCGAAAGAGAAAGAGAGAGAGAGGCCCAGAGAGGAGCTCTCTCTGTGTGGGCGTTTAGGAGTGTTATGAGTGTGTTACCTGGTCAGGGGTCCCTCTTACCCATTTTATAGACGCTTAAGAGTTTGTCTGGCTTGAGTGGTTGAGGCTCCATAATGATGACTTTGATGGGTGAAGTGTCAGGAACTGATGTCCGTGAAGCATGGGGTGCTGTCACTAGTCAGAGCATTAATTGCTGTTCGTGAAGCATGGGGTGCTGCAGGGCATGGCTAACCGCTACGGCGCTTGCCAGACGTGTCCCCTATGTCATTTTTTGCATTCCTGTGCGGACATGGCATATGTGCAGCCATTCACATTTGGCCGTTCACTTGCATGGCACTGTTCACATGGCACTGTTCACATGACACTGTTCATATATGGCCGACCCAGGCACTGTTCATATGTGGCCGACCCTGGGCACTGTTCATATGGCCGACCCCGGGCACTGTTCATACATGGCCGACCCCCGGCACTGTTCATACATGGCCGACCCCAGGCACTGTTCATACATGGCCGACCCCGGCACTGTTCATACATGGCCGACCCCGGGCACTGTTCATACATGGCCGACCCCGGCACTGTTCATACATGGCCGACCCCAGGCACTGTTCATACATGGCCGACCCCGGCACTGTTCATACATGGCCGACCCCGGGCACTGTTCATACATGGCCGACCCCAGGCACTGTTCATATGTGGCCGACCCCGGGCACTGTTCATACATGGCCGACCCCAGGCACTGTTCATATATGGCTGACCCCAGGCACTGTTCATATATGGCCGACCCCCGGCACCGTGTGTTCATACATGGCCGACCCCCGGCACTGTCCATACATGGCCGACCCCAGGCACTGTTCATACATGGCCGACCCCGGCACTGTTCGTATATGGCCGACCCTGGCACTGTTCATATTTGGCCGACCCCGGGCACTGTTCATACATGGCCGACCCCCGGCACTGTTCATACATGGCCGACCCCAGGCACTGTTCATACATGGCCGACCCTCGGCACTGTTCATACATGGCCGACCCCGGGCACTGTTCATACATGGCCGACCCCGGGCACTGTTCATACATGGCCGACCCCGGCACTGTTCATATATGGCCGACCCCAGGCACTGTTCATACATGGCCGACCCCGAGCACTGTTCATACATGGCCGACCCCGGGCACTGTTCATACATGGCCGACCCCGGGCAATGTTCATACATGGCCGACCCCGGGCACTGTTCATACATGGCCGACCCCCGGCACTGTTCATACATGGCCGACCCCGGGCACTGTTCATACATGGCCGACCCCGGGCACTGTTCATACATGGCCGACCCCGGCACTGTTCATACATGGCCGACCCCCGGCACTGTTCATACATGGCCGACCCCGGGCACTGTTCATATGTGGCCGACCTCAGGCACTGTTCATATATGGCCGACCCCGGGCACTGTTCATACATGGCCGACCCCGGGCACTGTTCATACATGGCCGACCCCCGGCACTGTTCATACATGGCCGACCCGCGGCACTGTTCATACATGGCCGACCCCAGGCACTGTTCATATATGGCCGACCCCAAGCACTGTTCATACATGGCCGACCCTCGGCACTGTTCATACATGGCCGACCCTCGGCACTGTTCATACATGGCCGACCCTCGGCACTGTTCATACATGGCCTACCCCCGGCACTGTTCATACATGGCCGACCCCGTGCACTGTTCATATGTGGCCGACCTCGGGCACTGTTCATATATGGCCGACCCCGGGCACTGTTCATACATGGCCGACCCCGGGCACTGTTCATACATGGCCGACCCCTGGCACTGTTCATACATGGCCGACCCTAGGCACTGTTCATACATGGCCGACCCTCGGCACTGTTCATACATGGCCGACCCCGGGCACTGTTCATACATGGCCGACCCTCGGCACTGTTCATACATGGCCGACCCCCGGCACTGTTCATACATGGCCGACCCCAGGCACTGTTCATATGTGGCCGACCCCGGGCACTGTTCATACATGGCCGAACCCTGGCACTGTTCATATATGGCCGACCCCTGGCACTGTTCATATATGGCCGACCCCCGGCACTGTTCTTACATGGCCGACCCTCGGCACTGTTCATACATGGCCGACCCCCGGCACTGTTCATACATGGCCGACCCGGGCACTGTTCATACATGGCCGAGCCTGAAAGGGGTCTCGGGGTAGGATGTTGATGGACCAGGAGGTCGAAGCGGGGCTCTATCAGCTTCCTTCACGGTTCTCTAACGGCATTGGATCAGCCATATCAGAACTCATGATAGCAATCATAGTAGGGTTGGATAATTTAATGTATTCCTCTTCTACTCCATCAAGAAGAATTCAAACTCAATCCATCATATAACTCGACTCTTCATAGAGTTCATAATAGCAGCATCATAGTTTGGCACAATTTTTCGTTGGTTATAGTAATCATAGATATTGGAACAAGTTAACAGTAAGTATTAAACTACAAATAAGGGTGTGATATCGCAATATAAAATCAACATTATCTAAATGATTAAAAAATAAAAACAACAATTTCAAATAGAGGTATACAAGAAATAATTGATAAAGAATTAAATGTGGTACAATTATTAGATCACAAATACAAGGCATTTTAATGTTTATTCCAAATCAATTTCTTCCAACATTTCAAACTTTGAATTTTAAAATGATATATTATCGAATTAATAGTTTAAGTGATAGAATTGTATATAACTTTAGAAGCTATATTTATGGCTAAAGAATTTGTTTTACTAATAACAAGCATTGAGAGTTTGCTGTTTAAATAAATATTGCTGTTGTTATAAAATAGTGCCAATATATGGTCATGAATGGTGCATTAGTCACATTAGTTGCATGGGAAAAGGTTATCTTTTTGATGCTTTAATTTAAATTTGATAAGTTAATAACAATATAGTTTTTGTAGTCCACTTTACTGTAGGTAATAGAGCTTTAATTATAACATTTTTATTAATATAGCTTCTAATAAATAGTTATTTGCTAGATGAGAACTATATTTTTAAAGTGTCAAAACTATAATATTTATCTTATGACTAAATTAAGAAAGTGCTTGTAGTTATAATAAATGATAATAAAAGACATCACATAGTGTCGCATTGCAGGCTAGACCATAGTTTTACCTCATTATTTTTATTTTTATATTTTAATAATTGCATGTATATATTGTAAAGCAAACTCATATAGAAATTACAAAGGAGAGAATACAGTGTTAGCACTAATTATGCTAGAGAATACAAGTAAAATCATACTACAGAAGCTCTGATCCTCATTACTCTCTACGCAAAATGCACTATTCGACTATACCTTAATTTTGATGGAGTCTTTCAGATAGCCATCACCCTCAACATCCTCAACATTACTCCATTTGATAATTATAAGATCTCTATGCCTCCCACTTTTCTCCTTCTTCTCCATTCAATGCTCGAATAAGACCCTTACCTTCATCCTCTATCTAGACAAGTCTTCATCCTCCTCCACCTCCACTGCAGCTGCCATTGAGGCCTTTAAGCACTTCATCAACTCCTACTTCCTCTATGATCATACTCACAACTATAACTTCAATCTTTCTTTTTACCTCGCAAAGAAGAAAGAGGCTACTGCCGCGAGTAGTGAAGATATTATAGACTACATGCATCATATGCTGCCTTTTTTATTTGTGTTAAAAATATGTTAATTTTTAATTTTTAATGAGAATCGGAATGCCATCTCCCTTTTAAATTTTGCGTGAACCATATGAGGGTATGTAATTGGAATAGCATACCCATTCACTCAGAAATAGCATTTCAATTTTTTCATGAACCAAACAAGGGCTTGTGAAATGGCATAACATATCCATTCCCTTGGAAATAGAACCCAAATCCCATTCTAACCCATTCTTACAAATCAAATATGTCCTTGGTACTTTACTCAAACTCAAAGCTCCCTCAACTTGCTTTTATTTAACTTTCACAAGTTTTTGCATGGTTTTTTATAACTATTTTCTCTTGTCTCACATCGAAAATGCAGGTCCCTAATCCTTTCCTAGAGGCCTTCTATGAATTTTATTCCCCTAGGGCCAAAAACCATCTAGAATAAGATAAAGAGGTTGAGCTTACGATAAGTTAATCCCTTTGAAGATGTTAGGTGCCTTGTCAGCTGACACGCATACTATCTCTCTCTCTCTCTCTCGCAACAATGGTATAGATAAAAACAAGTTTTATAATAAATAAGTCAAAATCATGCATGTGATCAACTCTAATAACAGACACTTATACTGAATGTATTATGTAAATTGCTTGTTCATTTTGTCTTTATATTTTGGAGTCATTATAGGAGATTAATGTTGGGTTTTGGGTTTGTTTTAAAATATGTTGGCATTGTTCAAAACAGTTTGTACCTTAACACTAGATTGTGGAAGGGGGTCAAAGTTTTGAAGCTTCTTTAGTCCTTTAAGCCTCATTTGATTGTTGGAAACCCAAACACAAGATTTCTTAAAAATATGGAGGTTTTTCTTATATAAGATTTTGGTAGTAGAGAGAAGCAAGGGTTGCAGAGAAAGCTTTGCTTAGCGCTATCTTTGGCTAGCTAGGGGGGGCACTCTTTTTTCTTGCTTACTTTTTTGAAATCAACCCAAGTGTGAAGGATTTTTGGTGCAAATCAGTAGGAGTGATGCTCGTGTGTGTGTTACTTTATTACCGTCCGGGCATTAGCCCGAGGAAATTGAACATGAGACTATTTTTACATTGTTTTCTGCTCCAATTTTTCTTTTAAGAAGGGTTTACGCATGCACTGTTAATGAGTTGATGATATATTCCCTCTATGTCTCGGCGATTAGCATCATGCATAGGTTAGCCATTGAAGCGTGCATGCGCTAGCCCTTCACATATTAAGAGTAAAAGTCACATATTTTAGCGCTATCATCAATGACATATTAAATCAAGGACATAGAGTAAAAGCATCATCATCATCATTATTGTTTTTGTTATTGTTGACCGCCGTCTTCCTCCTGGAGCCTGCAAAAAGTCCCGGACCGGTGGTTCCGGCGGGGACCCTCCGACGCCCAAGTTAGTGAGTCGTCGAACAGGGATATGATTCTTGTAGAATTATTCTAAAGGAAGTTCCAGAGAGAGTCCCTTTGCATGGAGCACGGGTTCTCTTTTTATACCTGTTGGGGATCCCGTTTACCTCGGTCTGTTGAAACCGTCGAATCCGTCCTGTTGTGATGAACGGCAAGTCGTTGGACTGTTGCTGGATAAGGGCCGCTTATAGTGGTAACTACCTATCAGGCTAACACTTGCCCGTGATTTTGGTGAGCGAGGTGCTTAGATTGCAGGGTCGGCTGTATGAAATTACATTGTGTATGTGGGAGATACTGCGGGCCGACGCTAGGGGCTAGAGTCAGAGTTCCAGCACGAGAGGTCGGCGCTGAGGACCGACGCTGGGGGCCGGCACTAGAGGCTGACGCTGGACGTCTGTCTTTGGTGTTAACGTGTAACTTTGATGCCGACGCTGGGTGCCGATCTTTGGTGCTGTTGTTGGAGGCCGATGCTGGAGGCCGACACTAGAGGACGGCACTGGAGGCCGACGCTGGAAGCCGACGCTGGAAGCCAACACTGGAAGCCGGCGCTGGAGGCCGGCGCTGGAGGCCGACGCTGGAGGCCGACGCTGGAGGCCGGCACTGGAGGTCAATGCTGGAGACCGGCACTAGAGGCCGACGCTGGCCTTGGGTTTTGTCATATCATTGCTTTCGAAAACCGCGCAGAAGATAATACTACCCCGGGAACACGGCCAGCCGTATCAGATGCCCCCCGCCCCTGAGATGGGTGAGCGTTTACTTACCCGCGAAAGGGGTGTGAATATCCTCTAGGTGGCCGGTTTTTGCGCCATTATTTCTCCTTTGTTGGGATTAGGGAGGATTTCCCTCGGGCAGTGCTACGAAAAGGCGAACGGTATCATTGCGATAAGGTTAACTCCCCCCTTTCCATTGGTGGTCTTTTCGAGCTTATCGCATTGGCAGGTCGTCGAAGCGCCTCCCAACTGAAGGTGGACGCGTGGTCAGATCGACGATTGTGGGGTATTTCGAGATGGTGTCATGAGGACAAATAGCCCTTATCTTCCTATCTTCCTCACTTCTTCCGCCGTTGCCCCCTTTTGAGTCCGCCAGCGTTTCTATCTCTCGTCCATTCTCTCCGTGCTCTGTTCTTGGCTCAAGTTTTTCTTTTCTGGTTAGTTCCCATGGCTTCTTCTCCTTCTTGCTCCATTTCCGGTTCTTGGGGGGGTTCCCATCATCCTTCCTAGACTTCCGATTCCCTGTCCAGCCAATGGTCCACCCCTTCTTCTCACCACTCACCGGAGCCACGTCCAGTCAACCGTCCCCTAACCGGGATTCGTTCGTCCGGCGGGCGGACTTCCATCCGGAATCGGTTGGTGGCTGCCGGTTCTTCTAGGGTTGCCAAGGAGTCCTCCGAGGGGACTGCGTCCTCCATGTCTGCTCAAGACATAGCAAACTTAAAGGCCAGGTATGGCTTCCCTCCAGACCTTCATCTTTTCTTTCCTACCCCTAACGACAGGCAACCTCTTCCCGTACCGGAAGGGTTGCTTTGTACGGAGCCTTTTTTAAGGCCGGGCTCCGGTTACCGATCCATCCTTTCATTCTTAATCTTCTAGATCGGTACTCCTTGACCCCTTCCCAACTAGTTCCCAACTCTATCCGAACCATTGTTGGTTTTTTAGTACTTTGCCACCTGCAGGGCATTGAGGCTAGTATTTCCTATTCCGCAGCTTCTATACCCTTCGCAAACAGTCAGGCTGGTGGTCCTTCACTCCTAGGTCCAATAGGATTCTTAAACTGTGCCTTCCTTCCTCTGTTAAAGGGTGGAAGGACAAGTTTTTCTTTGCGGACATCAGCGGGGTTCGTGGAGGCTGGGGGATACCCAACATCGACGCCAATAGGGACCCTCCATCCTTCCACGAGACCGAATGGCGTTTGGGCAGCTCCTGACTGCCGACATTCCTCGGTGTAATAAGCTTCTAGCCGAGGAGAATCTTCACCGTACCGGTCTAATTCCCGTGAGGGGTGAGCATTAGACTACTCGCCTCTCTTCTCTCTGCTTCTCTTTCTCTTCTCTTTTTTTCTTTCTTTTTTTTTTTTTTTTAACTATCCTTCGGTTGTGTAGGGATGGCGCCGATGCTGCATAAGCTTAAACAGGTAGCCGCCAGGAAGAGGAAGGCTGCCGGGACCGCGCCTCCTGTCGAAGGAAGGGCCGCCGCTAAGGTTCCCCGGAGGGCCGACGTTGGAAGGGCTGGCGCTAGGGAGATCGACGCTGGGGAGGTCGACATCGGAGGGGCTAAAATCGTGAAGCCCCTCCGTGCCAAGGTCTTGAAGAAGGGCGGCCCCAAAAGGGCCGACGCTGAGGAGGCCGAGGCCCAGGGGGCCAAAACAGTGGAATCCTTGCGCGTAAGCGAGGCGGCTCAAATCCAAGCCGACAAATCCGTCACGGTAGACGCGGCGAAGGCCGAGGCCGGTGAGGTGGAACGGAATCCACCAGAGGGAGAATCTCCAGCTTCGGCTCCTCCGATTATCTTGCTCGACTTATCTCCCGAGGGGGAGACGCCGTCTCCCCCGTTCAAAGAGATGGACAAAACTTCGGCAGCAATGGTGGCGACTCCAATCGCTGCCCAGCCCCCCGCGGGGGCGACAGCCGAAGCGCCTCCGCCAGTGAAAGAGCCGGAGGTGGCAGGCTCAGAGGCGGAATCAGCCTCTGTAGGGCCGACGTCCAGGGAAGGTAGGGGCGTCGATCCTTCCTTCCAGTCGCTGCTAGCAAACCACAGTCGTTGGGCTGCACGGGTCATAGAGGAAGCCTCGGTGGATGAGGTGCAAGAATACCTCCGAGGTCAAGGTGTGTTGCCTTTTTCGTGNCGCATCTCTGGGTGAGTTTCTGTGCCATTATTGTCCTTTTCTTCCCCTCTTTTCCTTTCCTTAAATCTGGATATATATATATATTTATTATTATTATTATTATTATTATTATTTTAGGCCTTGAATCTCTTGTCGCCCTTAAAAACCTCTGGACTCTAAGCGACACCGCCATTGAACAAGCGCGGGAGGAGATGGTCTCCCTCCAAGTCAAAGCAGAGAAGGCGGCAATGGCTTTAGAGGATACTAGGGCCACCCTGAAGGGTGAGATCGAGGTTGCTCGGCTTAGAGCCGAAAAGGCCGAATATGCGCTGGAGGTTGCTCAGCATCGTGCCGCCAATGAGCTGGACAATGCTCAGGTGGCAGAGGAAAAACAAAGAGCGGCTGAGGAGAAGCTGGGGGCGGCAGAACTGGAGGTATGTTTTTAAAGACTCAACTGAGTTCTGCCTTCGCTGAGACAAATGCGGCCAAGGAAGCCACCCGCCAATATGTAACTAAAATTGCGGATTTGGAGGCGATAGTGGCGGAGGCCCAGAGGAGGGCCATCGAGGCTGAAAAGAAAGGGAACGATGCCGTAGAAGATTATAAGAAATCCGAAGCCTTTGACAATGATGTAGCTGAGTCAGCGGCGCTAGCTTATGACGCCGGCTTCCAGGACTGTAAAGATAAAATCCAGGAGCTTTACGACCTAGAGGATATTGAGGGGCTGAAGCCCGACAATGTCCCTGAGGATGACGCCCTGGCTCCGGATGGTCATTAACAGCTTTTGGTTTTTCTCCTTGTATTGGTTGTGCCTGACCTGAGTCGGCAATTTTGTAACCTTTACTATCAATGAATGTTTTCAATCTCTTTCACCCCTCCGACTGCGATTAACTTCATTTGTTCAAACTGCTGTGAACCGCCAATTGATAGGATTATGTACAGTAGGTTACGCTAAATAGGATCGCGAGCCGTGACGCTGTCCTAAGTGTTGACAAGGCAAATATTCGGTGGTAACGCGGGTGTCAGTTGCTATTGCCAATGCGGGGCGCTGGTCCTTAGTGTCAACGCGTAGTTGATCTTTGCTGCCGACGCTAAGTGCCGGTCTTAGGTGCCAACGCATAGTTGGTCTTTTGTTGCGACGCTGGACGCCGGTCTTAGGTGCCAACGCGTAGTTGGCCTTTTGTTGCCGACACTGGGCGCAGGTCTTTGGTGCCGACGCTGGCGTCGGTATTTTGTGCCGACGCTGGACGGCGGTCTTAGGTGCCAACGCGTAGTTGGTCTTTTGTTGCCGACGCTAAGTGCCGGTTTTAGGTGCCAACGCGTAGTTGGTCTTCTGTGCCGATGCTGGGCGCCGGTCTTTGGTGCCGACGCTGGTGCGGTCTTTGGTGCCAACGCGGAGTTGGTCTTTTGTTGCCGACGCTGGGCGCCGATCTTTTATTGCCAACGCGGAGTTGGTCTTTTGTGCCAACGCGTAGTTGGTCTTTTGTGCCAACGCTGGACGCCGGTCTTTGGTGCCAACGCAGAGTTGGTCTTTTGTTGCCGACGCTGGGCGCCGGTCTTTTGTTGCCAACGCGGAGTTGGTCTTTTGTGCCAACGCGGAGTTGGTCTTTTGTGCCAACGCGTAGTTGGTCTTTTGTGCCAACGCTGGGTGCCGGTCTTTGGTGCCAACGCGGAGTTGGTCTTTTGTGCCGACGCTGGACGCTCTTTGGTGCCAACGCGGAGTTGGTCTTTTGTTGCCGAGCTGGACGCCGGTCTTTGGTGCCGACACTGGCGTCGGTATTTGTGCCAACGCGGAGTTGGTCTTTGTGCCGACGCTGGGCGCCAGTCTTTGGTGCCGATGCTGGCGTCGGTCTTTGGTGCCAACGCGGAGTTGGTCTTTTGTTAAACATACTCATTCGAAAATAAGAACATGTTTATTATTCATGCATCAAACAGATTCAAATTAACAACGATGGAGTTCTATTGATAGTACCGGCGTAAATTGTCGGCATTCCAAGTTCGAGGGAGCGGTTTCCCGTCTAGCTCTTCTACTTTATACGCCCCATGGTGGAGCACCTCCTTGACACGGTATGGTCCTTCCCATTTTGGTGCTAGCTTGCCCCCTTCCGTCGGCTTTGACACTTCAGCTCTTCGTAGGACAAGGTCTCCGGGCCGGAATGTCTTGGGTCGCACCCGAGAGTTGTAGTGCTTGGCCACTCGCTGACGGAATGCTGCCATGCGAAGCTGCGCCTGATCTCGCAGTTCTTCCACCAAATCCAGATCAGCCCTTAGCTGGTTTGAGTTGCTTTCTTCATGGTACAATTCCGTCCGAGGGCTAGGAGCTCCTATTTCCACGGGGATTACCGCCTCGGTCCCAAAGACCAAGCTGAAAGGGGTTTCCCCTGTAGGTGCTCGTGGCGTCGTGTGGTAGGCCCACAGCACACTGGAAAGTTCTTCCACCCAGCGCCCTTTGCAGCTATCTAGCCGAGCCCTGAGTCCTTGGAGGATGATGCGATTAGTCACTTCTGCAGCGCCGTTGGTTTGGGGATGCCCCACGGAGGTGAATCGATGGTGGATGCCTAGGCCATCACAGAATTCTCGGAAGGCAGCATTATCAAACTGTCGGCCATTGTCCGTAACGAGGGTGTGCGGTAGCCCGAACCGGCATACTACGGATTTCCAGAAGAAATTCCTTACTTTGGCTTCCGTGATCTTAGCAAGAGCTTCCGCCTCGATCCATTTAGTAAAATGGTCGACTGCCACCACTAGGAACTTGCGTTGTCCAGAGGCAGGAGGGAATGGTCCCAGAATATCCATGCCCCACTGTGCGAAGGGCCATGGTGCTGCTAGAGGGGTCAATTGAGACGCCGGTTGATGTTGAATGTTGGCATGCCGCTGGCAGGTGTCACATCTTTTAACGAGCTCGGAGGCATCCTCCTTCATTGTCAGCCAGTAATACCCTTGACGTAAAGCTTTATATGCAAGAGCCCTGCCCCCCAGGTGGTTTCCGCATATCCCTTCGTGTATCTCCGCAAATATAGTTGGCGTCGGTAGGACCGACACATCTGAGAACAGGGTATGAGAACGACCTTCGATAGAGCTTTCCCTCCATAATAAAAAACTTCGAGGCCCGCCTTTTCAGCTTCCTAGCTTCGGCAGGGTCTTCTGGAAGGGCGCCTTCAGTAAAGTACCGGACATAGGCGTCCATCCAGGAGGGCTCCTGTTCCACTGGTGCCATTTCTCTTGGTACTTCAATACTCGGGGCTTCTAGGTGCTCCACGTAAGCCTTTCCCAACATCCCATCAGATGAGGCAGCAAGACGGGATAAGGCGTCGGCTCTAGCATTCTCCTGTCGTGGAATGTAGCTGACGCTGAAATGTGTGAAGGGGGAAGTTAACGAGTACACCATTTCTAAATAGCGGGCCATAATGGGATCCCTTGCCTCGTATTCCTTTGTAATTTGGCCAGCAACCAGTTGGGAGTCGGTGAATGCCCTAAGGCGTTTCGCCCCAAGCTCTCGAGCCAACCTCACGCCGGATAGCAAAGCTTCATATTCTGCCTGATTGTTAGTGGCTGGAAAGAGGAAGCGAAGTGCACATTCGGTCACAACCCCATCCGAGTTGGCCAAGATGAGGCCTGCTCCGCTCCCTTGAGAGTTAGATGCCCCATCCACATGGAGAACCCACTCATCTTCGCTGGTTCCGAGGGGTTGAATGTCCGCAGGAGGTTCTTCAGGTGGCTCAATCCCCCAAGTACATTCAACCAAAAAATCTGCCAGGACTTGGGACTTCATGGCAGACCGGGGGCGGAAAGATATATCGAACTCCCCCAGCTTGAGGGCCCACCTTGCCAGCCGGCCGGAAGTATCTGGACGAGCCAGAACCGCCTTCAGAGGCTGGTCCGTGATCACCGCGATTGGGTGGGCTTGGAAATATGGCCGCAGTGCTGGGCAGACACGATCAATGAGAAGACGATTTTTTCCATGTTTGAGTATCGGGTCTCTGCATCATGGAGTACCTTACTCGTATAATATACTGGCCTTTGTGTGCCATTAGCGTCCATACGGACTAGCACAGAGCTAACAGCCTCAGGAGAGGCCGCAAGGTATAGAAGGAGCTCTTCTCCACCCGTCGGCTTGGCTAACAGCGGCAGGGTAGATAAGAATGTCTTTAACCCTTCGAACGCCTCCTGGCATTCTTTGGTCCATTCAAACTCGTTGATTCGGCGAAGCGCCTTGAAGAAAGGCAGACACCTTTCAGCAGACTTGGATAGGAAGCGGCTTAGGGCGGCTACTCTTCCTGTCAAGCGTTGTACTTCCTTCTTATTGGCAGGAGGCCTCATGTCCAAGATGGCTTGGACTTTGTCTGGGTTTGCTTCAATCCCCCTCCGGGTCACCATGAAACCCAAAAACTTCCCAGCGGTCACCCCAAATGCACATTTGCGAGGGTTCAGCTTCATTTGGTACCGACGAAGGCTGTCAAAAGTTTCTGCTAGGTCTGCAATATGGTCACCGGCATGAACGCTTTTTGTCAGCATGTCATCCACGTACACTTCCATGTTACGCCCTATCTGACCTTCAAAGACCTTGTTCATCAACCTCTGGTAAGTAGCTCCCGCATTCTTTAACCCGAAAGGCATTACCTTGTAGCAATACAGCCCCTTTTCGGTTATGAAGGAGGTAGCTTCTTCATCCGCCGGGTTCATCCGGATCTGGTTGTATCCAGAGAAAGCATCCATGAAGCTAAGAACCTCATGGCCGGATGTAGCGTCCACCAGTTGATCGATTCGAGGCAGGGGAAGCTGTCTTTGGGGCATGCCTTGTTGAGGTCGGTGAAGTCTACGCACATTCTCCAACTTCCATTGGCCTTGCGGACAGAACCACATTAGCCAACCATTCGGGGTAGTGTACCTCCCGAATATGGCCTGCAGCCATTAACTTGTGGATCTCCTCGTCGATGGCTTTCTGCCTGTCCGGAGCGAAGTTTCTCTTTTTCTGTCGGACCGGCCGACACCCTGGCTTGAGGTTAAGTTGGTGGATGATTACTTCTTCAGGGACGCCCGGCATGTCTGAGGATGACCATGCGAAAACGTCAGTGTTGGCCCGTAGGAAGGTAAGAAGTTGATGACGTATTTCCTCCGGGAGCGATGCCCCCAGCTGAACAGTCCTTGCTGGGTCATCACCCAAGGGGAGGGTTAGAAGGTGCTCTGCCGGCTCTCCCCTTCTTCCCAACTCCCTAGGATCGAGTGACTCAGCGGCTGTCACTGGCTCCGTGTTCAGTGGGCTGGAAGACAGATGGTAGCAAGGCGGAAGTGGGCTTTGCTCCCCCTCATTTCTCCGATCCCTTTAGTGGTGGGGAACCTTACCAATAATCTCTTAGTGGAGATCACGGCATCCAGAAGATTCAACCCCGGCCTTCCCAAGATGGCGTTATAAGCTAGCGGGACCCGAACCACCAAGAAGTTTATGACCACGGTGCTCTGACATGGAGGAGTTCCAGCCGTGATCGGGAGAGCAATCTCGCCTTCGACGCTCACTGAGTCTCCTATGAAGCCCATTAGCGGCGTGGCAACGGGCCAGAGTAAATACCTTGACAAGTTCATCCGAACAAAAGCTCATAACTCAAGACATCCACAGAGCTCCCACTATCAATTAAAATTCTTTTTACAGGGTGTTTGGCTATAGTCATGGATACCACGACGCTGTCGTCATGTTTATTAACTACCCCTTCTAGATCCTTTCCGAAGAAAGGTATTACAGAGTCTATTCCCTCTCGCGGCCTCTTCGAACCGCTTTCCGCTCCCCAGGAGATCATAGCTATGGTCTTTTCAGTTGGGGTATTATCCACACTAGTCGGACGACTCGAGGCACCGGGGGATCCGATGCGAGGAGATTTCCACATCGAACGAATTTGCCCAGGTGACCTTGCTGGACCAGATCCTCGATGGCCTTTTTTAGGTGGCGGCAGTCCTCGGTGTCGTGGCCGTAGTCCCGGTGGTACCGGCAGTAAAACTCCTTGTTGCGGGGGCCCCCGGGCTTCAAGGGAGCCGGACGCTTGAAATACGGTTCCTCCTCGATTTTCAGTAGGATGTGAGAGATGGGAGCCATGAGGGGAGTGAACTGCTCTTTAGGAATCAGCGCCTGTGGCCGGCGATCTGAGCGTCGCGGAGGCTCAGGCTTCTGAGATTGTGCACCAGCGCGGTCAGAAGGCGACGGTTTATTATCGGGGTTCTTGTCAACTTCTCTCCTGGAAGAATCTGCTTCGTCCGCGCGGATGTACTTCTGTGCCCGGCTCAGAAGCTCGGCGTAGGAGCGCGGAGGCTTCTTATCCAGGGAGTAAGCGAATCTGGAGGGATGAAGTCCTCTCTTCAGGGCCAAGGTGGCGACGGAGTCCTCCAGGTTGTACACCTCCAGCGCTGCTTCCTTAAATCGAGCGACGAAATCCTTTAAGGTCTCGCCACTCTTCTGCTGAACAGCAAAGAGGCTATCGGCAACTCGTGGGATCTTTCGACAGGCATCAAAATGAGCTAGGAAGGATCGCTCAAGTTGCCGAAACGAGTTGATGCTGCGTGGGGGTAGACGGGAATACCATGCGTGTGCCGCCTTATGGAGCGTGGCCGGGAAGGCGACGCATAACAAGGAATCCGTCGCTCCCTGGACCTGCATGAGGACTTTGTAGCTTTCCAAATGGTCCAAGGGGTCCGTCGTTCCATCATATGGGTCCAATTGAGGGAGACAGAACCGAGGGGGGGACCGATTCCTCCATGATATGGCGAGAAAGCGGGGGGCGATGCTCATACTCCATCCGTAAGGATCGGCGATCCGACGGCTGAGCTCGTCCAACCGCGATGGTACTCGTCAAGCCTTTGTTCGGCCCGACGGGTGGTTTTCTGGGGAGTGTTACCTCGGGATGAATCGGAAGAAGAAGATCGCCGGCACAAAGAACGTGCCCGCTTGGACTCCTTTTCTTTCGGTCGGTGGTGGGAACGACCGGAGCGACAGGAGGGAGACCGTATCGCTTCGAGGTCCCTTGGCGATGAGGTTCGGGGGGTGAGCGGTGGGAGACCTCAGGCGGGGTCCCCCTTGGTGAGACTGGACTGTTCCTCGCACCCCTTCGTCCAGTACAGGGGATTGAGTTACAGCAGCCAAATAATGCTCTTGCAGCCCCCGGACCATCGTTGTCAGATCCTAGACCTGGTGGGCTAGGACATCAAGCCGGTCGGGTTGGCTTGTAGGTGCAAGGGGCGGAACATGGAGATTGGCCTCCGAATGCTCAGCTAGTGGGATGCGCCCGGCTGCCTGGCTGGAGGAGGCATCTTGTGCTCAAGTAGTCACCATCGCTTCCTTTGCAAAATCGGAGGGGTTCCAGGGAGAATTTTTGACCTGGTCCCCCTTCCTGGCGTGCCAATCTGTTGCGGCCGAATCACGTATGATGAACGTCGGGCAGGCTAGGATCACCGTGCGCGCAAAGAGGTAGCCGTCTTCCTCCGGGAGCCTGCAAAAAGTCCCGGACCGGTGGTTCCGGAGGGGACCCTCCGACGCCCAAGTTAGTGAGTCGTCGAACAGGGATATGATTTCATAGAGGAGGTTTCAGAGAGAGTCCCTTTGCATGGAGCACGGGTCCTTTTTTTATACCTGTTGGGGATCCCGTTTACCTCGGTCTGTTGGAACCGTCAAATCCATCGTGTTGCGATGTTTCATCGAACGGCAAGTCGTTGGACTATTGCTGGATCAGGGCCGCTTATAGCGGTAACTGCCTATCAGGCTAACACTTGCCCGTGATTTTGGTGAGCGAGGTGCTTAGATTGCGGAGTCGGCTATACGGAATTATATTGTGTATGTGGGAGATACTGCAAGCCGACGCTAGGGGCCGGAGTCAGAGTTTCAGCACGGGAGGTCGGCGCTGAGGACCGACGCTGGAGGCCGACGCTGGAGGCCGACACTAGAGGCCGATGCTGGAGGCCGGTACTGGAGGCCGACGTTGGAGGCCGACGCTGGAGCCGGCACTGGAGGCCGATGTTGGAGGCCGACGCTAGAGGCCGGCGCTGGAGGCCGACGCTGGAGCCGGCACTGGAGGCCGCGCTGGAGGCCGACGCTGGAGGCCGGCACTGGAGGCCGACGCTGGCCTTGGGTTTTGTTGTCACATCATTGCTTTCAAAAACCAGGAGGCCGACGCTGGCTTTGGGTTTTGTTGTCACATCATTGCTTTCGAAAACCGGGCAGAAGATAATACCACCCCAGGGAGACGGCCAGCCGTATCAATACCCCAACAGAAAAGACCATAGCTATGATCTCCTGGGGAGCGGAAAGTGGTTCGAAGAGGCCACGAGAGGGAATAGACTCTGTAATACCTTTCTTCGGAAAGGATCTAGAAGGGGTAGTTAATAAACATGACGACAGCGTCGTGGTGTCCATGACTATAGCCAAACACCCTGTAAAAAGAATTTTAATTGATAGTGGGAGCTCTGTGGATGTCTTGAGTTATGAGGCTTTTGTTCGGATGAACTTGTCAAGGTCTTTACTCCGGCCCACTGCCACGCCGCTAATGGGCTTCACAGGAGACTCTGTGAGCGTCGAAGGCGAGATTGCTCTCCCGGTCACGGCTGGAACTCCTCCATGTCAGAGCACCGTGGTCATAAACTTCTTGGTGGTTCGGGTCCCGCTAGCTTATAACGCCATCTTGGGAAGGCCGGGGTTGAATCTTCTGGATGCCGTGATCTCCACTAAGAGATTATTGGTAAGGTTCCCCACCAATAAAGGGATCGGAGAAATGAGGGGGGAGCAAAGCCCACTTCCGCCTTGCTACCATCTGTCTTCCAGCCCACTGAACGCGGAGCCAGCGATAGCCGCTGAGTCACTCGATCCTAGGGAGTTGGGAAGAAGGGGAGAGCCGGCAGAGCACCTTCTAACCCTCCCCTTGGGTGATGACCCAGCAAGGACTGTTCAGCTGGGGGCATCGCTCCCGGAGGAAATACATTATCAACTTCTTACCTTCCTACGGGCCAACACTGACGTTTTCGCATGGTCATCCTCAGACATGCCGGGCGTCCCTGAAGAAGTAATCACCCACCAACTTAACCTCAAGCCAGGGTGTCGGCCGGTCCGACAGAAAAAGAGAAACTTTGCTCCGAACAGGCAGAAAGCCATCGACGAGGAGATCCACAAGTTAATGGCTGCAGGCCATATTCGGGAGGTACACTACCCCGAATGGTTGGCTAATGTGGTTCTGGTCCGCAAGGCCAATGGAAGTTGGAGAATGTGCGTAGACTTCACCGACCTCAACAAGGCATGCCCCAAAGACAGCTTCCCCCTGCCTCGAATCGATCAACTGGTGGACGCTACATCCGGCCATGAGGTTCTTAGCTTCATGGATGCTTTCTCTGGATACAACCAGATCCGGATGAACCCGGCGGATGAAGAAGCTACCTCCTTCATAACCGAAAAGGGGCTGTATTGCTACAAGGTAATGCCTTTCGGGTTAAAGAATGCGGGAGCTACTTACCAGAGTTGATGAACAAGGTCTTTGAAGGTCAGATAGGGCGTAACATGGAAGTGTACGTGAATGACATGCTGACAAAAAGCGTTCATGCCGGTGACCATATTGCGGACCTAGCAGAAACTTTTGACAGCCTTCGTCGGTACCAAATGAAGCTGAACCCTCGCAAATGTGCATTTGGGGTGACCGCTGGGAAGTTTTTGGGTTTCATGGTGACCCGAAGGGGGATCGAAGCAAACCCAGACAAAGCCCAAGCCATCTTGGACATGAGGCCTCCTGCCAATAAGAAGGAAGTACAGCGCTTACAGGAAGAGTAGCCACCCTAAGCCGCTTCCTATCCAAGTCTGCTGAAAGGTGTCTGCCTTTCTTCAAGGCGCTTCGCCGAATCAACGAGTTTGAATGGACCAAAGAATGTCAGGAGGCGTTCGAAGGGTTAAAGACATTCTTATCTACCCTGCCGCTGTTAGCCAAGCCGACGGGTGGAGAAGAGCTCCTTCTATACCTTGCGGCCTCTCCTGAGGCTGTTAGCTCTGTGCTAGTTCGTATGGACGCTAATGGTACACAAAGGCCAGTATATTATACGAGTAAGGTACTCCATGATGCAGAGACCCGATACTCAAACATGGAAAAAATCGTCTTCTCATTGATCGTGTCTGCCCAGCCACTGCGGCCATATTTCCAAGCCCACCCAATCGCGGTGATCATGGACCAGCCTTTGAAGGCGGTTCTGGCTCGTCCAGATACTTCCGGCCGGCTGGCAAGGTGGGCCCTCAAGCTGGGGGAGTTCGATATATCTTTCCGCCCCCGGTCTGCCATGAAGTCCCAAGTCCTGGCAGATTTTTTGGTTGAATGTACTTGGGGGATTGAGCCACCTGAAGAACCTCCTGCGGACATTCAGCCCCTCGGAACCAGCGAAGATGAGTGGGTTCTCCATGTGGATGGGGCATCTAACTCTCAAGGGAGCGGAGCAGGCCTCATCTTGGCCAACTCGGATGGGGTTGTGACCGAATGTGCACTTCGCTTCCTCTTTCCAGCCACTAACAATCATGCAGAATATGAAGCTTTGCTATCCGGCGTGAGGTTGGCACGAGAGCTTGGGGCGAAACGCCTTAGGGCATTCACCGACTCCCAACTGGTTGCCGGTCAAATTACAAAGGAATACGAGGCAAGGGATCCCATTATGGCCCGCTTTTTAGAAATGGTGTACTCGTTAACTTCCCCCTTCACAAATTTCAGCGTCAGCTACATTCCACGACAGGAGAATGCTAGAGCCGATGCCTTATCCCGTC
This sequence comes from Calamus simplicifolius, assembly GCA_900491605.1. Classification (NCBI taxonomy): domain Eukaryota; kingdom Viridiplantae; phylum Streptophyta; class Magnoliopsida; order Arecales; family Arecaceae; genus Calamus; species Calamus simplicifolius. The sequence continues at coordinate 290,553 of UESW01004515.1, forward strand.
TTGCTGCCTCATCTGATGGGATGTTGGGAAAGGCTTACGTGGAGCACCTAGAAGCCCAGAGTATTGAAGTACCAAGAGAAATGGCACTGGTGGAACAGGAGCCCTCCTGGATGGACGCCTATGTCCGGTACTTTACTGAAGGCGCCCTTCCAGAAGACCCTGCCAAAGCTAGGAAGCTGAAAAGGCGGGCCTCGAAGTTTTTTATTATGGAGGGAAAGCTCTATCGAAGGTCGTTCTTATACCCTGTTCTCAGATGTGTCGGTCCTACCGATGCCAACTATATTGTGGGAGATACACGAAGGGATATGCGGAAACCACCTGGGGGTCAGGGCTCTTGCATATAAATCTTTACGTCAAGGGTATTACTGGCTGACAATGAAGGAGGATGCCTTCGAGCTCGTTAAAAGATGTGACACCTGCCAGCGGCATGCCAACATTCAACATCAACCGGCGTCTCAATTGACCCCTCTAGCAGCACCATGGCCCTTCGCACAGTGGGGCATGGATATTCTAGGACCATTCCCTCCTGCCTCTGGACAATGCAAGTTCCTAGTGGTGGCAGTCGACCATTTTACTAAATGGATCGAGGCGGAAGCTCTTGCTAAGATCACGGAAGCCAAAGTAAGGAATTTCTTCTGGAAATCCGTAGTATGCCGGTTCGGGCTACCGCACACCCTCGTTATGTACAATGGCCGACAGTTTGATAATGCTGCCTTCCGAGAATTCTGTGATGGCCTAGGCATCCACCATCGATTCACCTTCGTGGGGCATCCCCAAACCAACGGCGCTGCAGAAGTGACTAATCGCATCATCCTCCAAGGACTCAGGGCTCGGCTAGATAGCTGCAAAGGGCGCTGGGTGGAAGAACTTTTCAGTGTGCTGTGGGCCTACCACACGACGCCATGAGCACCTATAGGGGAAACCCCTTTCAGCTTGGTCTTTGGGACCGAGGCGGTAATCCCCGTGGAAATAGGAGCTCCTAGCCCTCGGACGGAATTGTACCATGAAGAAAGCAACTCAAACCAGCTAAGGGCTGATCTGGATTTGGTGGAAGAACTGCTAGATCAGGCGCAGCTTCGCATGGCAGCATTCCGTCAGCGAGTGGCCAAGCACTACAACTCTCGGGTGCGACCCAAGACATTCCGGCCCGGAGACCTTGTCCTACGAAGAGCTAAAGTGTCAAAGCCGACGGAAGGGGGCAAGCTAGCACCAAAATGGGAAGGACCATACCGTGTCAAGGAGGTGCTCCACCATGGGGCATATAAAGTAGAAGAGCTAGACGGGAAACCGCTCCCTCGAACTTGGAATGCCGACAATTTACGCCGGTACTATCAATAGAACTCCATCGTTGTTAATTTGAATCTGTTTGATGCATGAATAATAAACATGTTCTTATTTTCGAATGAGTATGTTTAACAAAAGACCAACTCCGCGTTGGCACCAAAGACCGACGCCAGCGTCGGCACCAAAGACTGGCGCCCAGCGTCGGCAACAAAAAACCAACTCCGCGTTGGCACCAAAGACCGGCGTCCAGCGTCGGTACAAAAGACCAACTACGCGTTGGCACAAAAGACCAACTCCGCGTTGGCACAAAAGACCAACTCCGCGTTGGCACAAAAGACCAACTCCGCGTTGGCAACAAAAGACCGGCGCCCAGCGTCGGCAACAAAAGACCAACTCCGCATTGGCACCAAAGACCGACGCCAGCATCGGCACCAAAGACCGGCGCCCAGCATCGGCACAGAAGACCAACTACGCGTTGGCACCAAAGATCGGCGCCAAGCGTCGGCAACAAAAGACCGACTCCGTGTTGGCACCAAAGACCGGCATCCAGCGTCGGCACAAAGACCAACTACGCGTTGGCACAAAAGACCAACTCCGCGTTGGCACAAAAGACCAACTCCACATTGGCTACAAAAGACCGGCGCCCAGCGTCGGCAACAAAAGACCAACTCCGCGTTGGCACCAAAGACCGACGCCAGCGTCGTCACCAAAGACCGGCGCCCAGCATCGGCACAGAAGACCAACTACGCGTTGGCACCTAAGACCGGCACTTAGCGTCGGCAACAAAAGACCAACTACGCGTTGGCACCTAAGACCGGCGTCCAGCGTCGGCACAAAAGACCAACTCCGCGTTGGCAAAATACCGACGCCAGCGTCGGCACCAAAGACCTGCGCCCAGCGTCGGCAACAAAGGCCAACTACACGTTGGCACCTAAGACCGGCGTCCAGCGTCGGCAACAAAAGACCAACTATGCGTTGGCACCTAAGACCGGCACTTAGTGTCGGTAGCAAAGATCAACTACGCGTTGACACTAAGGACCAGCGCCCCGCGTTGGCAATAGCAACTGACACCCGCGTTACCACCGAATATTAGCCTTGTCAACACTTAGGACAGCGTCACGGCTCACGATCCTATTTAGCGTAACCTACTGTACATAATCCTATCTGATACGGTTGGCCGTCTCCCCGGGGTGGTATTATCTTCTGCCCAGTTTTCAAAAGCAATGATGTGACAACAAAATCCAAAGCCAGCGTCGGCCTCCTGGTTTTCGAAAGCAATGATGTGACAACAAAACCCAAAGCCAGCGTCGGCCTCCTGGTTTTCGAAAGCAATGATGTGACAACAAAACCCAAGGCCAGCGTCGGCCTCCAGTGCCGGCCTCCAGCGTCGCCTCCAGCGCCGGCCTCCAGTGTCGGCTCCAGCATCGGCCTCCAGCGCCGGCCTCTAGCGTCGGCCTCCAGCGTCGGCCTCCAGTGCCGGCTCCAGCGTCGGCCTCCAGCGTCGGCCTCCAGTACCGGTCTCCAGCGTCGGCCTCCAGTGTCGGCCTTCAGCGTCGGCCTCCAGCGTCGGTCCTCAGCGCCGACCTCCCGTGCTGGAACTCTGACTCCGGCCCCTAGCGTCGGCCTGCAATATCTCCCACATACACATTGTAATTCCGTACAGCCGACTCCGCAATCTAAGCACCTCGCTCACCAAAATCACGGGCAAGTGTTAGCCTGATAGGCAGTTACCGCTATAAGCGGCCCTAATCCAGCAACAGTCCAACGACTTGCCGTTCGATGAAACATCGCAACAGGATGGATTTGACGGTTCCAACAGATCGAGGTAAACGGGATCCCCAACAGGTATAAAAAGAGGACCCGTGCTCCATGCAAAGGGACTCTCTCTGAAACCTCCTCTACGAAATCATATCCCTGTTCGACGACTCACTAACTTGGGCGTCGGAGGATCCCCTCCAGGAACCACCGGTCTGGGACTTTTTGCAGGCTCCCGGAGGAAGACGGCTGCCTCTTTGCATGCACGGTGATCCTAGCCTGCCCGACGTTCATCATACGTGATTCGGCCGCAACAGATTGGCGCGCCAGGTAGGGGGACCAGGTCAAAAATTCTTCCTGGAACCCCTCCGATTTTGCAAAGGAAGCGATGGTGACTACGCGAGCACAAGATGCCTCCTCCAGCCAGGAGCCGGGCGCATCCCACTAGTTGAGCATTCGGAGGCCAATCTCCATGTTCCGCCCCTTGCACCTACAAGCCAACCCGACCGGCTTGATGTCCTAGCCCACCAGGTCCAGGATCTGACAACGATGGTCCAGGGGCTGCAAGAGCGTTATTTGGCTGCTGTAACTCAACCCCCTGTACTGGACGAAGGGGTGCGAGGAACAGTCCAGTCTCACCAAGGGGGGACCCCGCCTGAGGTCTCCCACCGCTCACCCCCCGAACCTCATCGCCAAGGGACCTCGAAGCGACGACGGTCTCCCTCCCGTCGCTCCGATCGTTCCCACCACCGACCGGAAGAAAAGGAGTCCAAGCGGGCACGTTCTTTGTGCCGGCGATCTTCTTCTTTCCGATTCATCCCGAGGTAACACTCCCCGGAAAACCACCCGTCGGGCCGAACAAAGGCTTGACGAGTACCATCGGCGGTTGGACGAGCTCAGCCGTCGGATCGCCGATCCTTACGCGACGGAGTATGAGCGTCGCCCCCCGCTTTCTCGCCATATCATGGAGGAACCGGTCCCCCCCGGTTCTGTCTCCCTCAATTGGACCCATATGACGGAACGACGGACCCCTTGGACCATTTGGAAAGCTACAAAGTCCTCATGCAGGTCCAGGGAGCGACGGATTCCTTGTTATGCGTCGCCTTCCCGGCCACGCTCCGTAAGGCGGCACGCGCATGGTACTCCCGTCTACCCCCACGCAGCATCAACTCGTTTCGGCAACTTGAGCGATCCTTCCTGGCTCATTTTGATGCCTGTCGAAAGATCCCACGAGTTGCCGATAGCCTCTTTGCTGTTCAGCAGAAGAGTGGCGAGACCTTAAAGGATTTCGTCGCTCGATTTAAGGAAGCAGCGCTGGAGGTGTACAACCTGGAGGACTCCGTCGCCACCTTGGCCCTGAAGAGAGGACTTCGCCCATCCAGATTCGCTTACTCCCTGGATAAGAAGCCTCCGCGCTCCTACGCCGAGCTTCTGAGCCGGGCACAGAAGTACATCCGCGCTGACGAAGCAGATTCTTCCAGGAGAGAAGTTGACAAGAACCCCGGTAATAAACCGTCGCCTTCTGACCGCGCTGGTGCACAATCTCGGAAGCCTGAGCCTCCGCGACGCTCAGATCGCCGGCCACAGCGCTGATTCCTAAAGAGCAGTTCACTCCCTCATGGCTCCCATCTCTCACATCCTACTGGAAATCGAGGAGGAACCATATTTCAAGCGTCCGGCTCCCTTGAAGCCCGGGGCCCCCGCAACAAGGAGTTTTACTGCCGGTACCATCGGGACTACGGCCACGACACCGAGGACTGCCGCCACCTAAAAAAGGCCATCGAGGATCTGGTCCAGCAAGGTCACCTGGGCAAATTCGTTCGACGTGGAAATCTCCCGCATCGGGTCCCCCGGTGCCTCCGAGTCGTCCGACTAGTGTGGATAATACCCCAACTGAAAAGACCATAGCTATGATCTCCTGGGGAGCGGAAAGCGGTTCGAAGAGGCCGCGAGAGGGAATAGACTCTGTAATACCTTTCTTCGGAAAGGATCTAGAAGGGGTAGTTAATAAACATGACGACAGCGTCGTGGTGTCCATGACTATAGCCAAACACCCTGTAAAAAGAATTTTAATTGATAGTGGGAGCTCTGTGGATGTCTTGAGTTATGAGGCTTTTGTTCGGATGAACTTGTCAAGGTCTTTACTCCGGCCCGTTGCCACGCCACTAATGGGCTTCACAGGAGACTCAGTGAGCGTCGAAGGCGAGATTGCTCTCCCGGTCACGGCTGGAACTCCTCCATGTCAGAGCACCGTGGTCATAAACTTCTTGGTGGTTCGGGTCCCGCTAGCTTATAACGCCATCTTGGGAAGGCCGGGGTTGAATCTTCTGGATGCCGTGATCTCCACTAAGAGATTATTGGTAAGGTTCCCACCACTAAAGGGATCGGAGAAATGAGGGGGGAGCAAAGCCCACTTCCGCCTTGCTACCATCTGTCTTCCAGCCCACTGAACGCGGAGCCAGCGACAGCCGCTGAGTCACTCGATCCTAGGGAGTTGGGAAGAAGGGGAGAGCCGGCAGAGCACCTTCTAACCCTCCCCTTGGGTGATGACCCAGCAAGGACTGTTCAGCTGGGGGCATCGCTCCCGGAGGAAATACGTCATCAACTTCTTACTTCCTACGGGCCAACACTGACGTTTTCGCATGGTCATCCTCAGACATGCCGGGCGTCCCTGAAGAAGTAATCACCCACCAACTTAACCTCAAGCCAGGGTGTCGGCGGTCCGACAGAAAAAGAGAAACTTCGCTCCGGACAGGCAGAAAGCCATCGACGAGGAGATCCACAAGTTAATGGCTGCAGGCCATATTCGGGAGGTACACTACCCCGAATGGTTGGCTAATGTGGTTCTGGTCCGCAAGGCCAATGGAAGTTGGAGAATGTGCGTAGACTTCACCGACCTCAACAAGGCATGCCCCAAAGACAGCTTCCCCCTGCCTCGAATCGATCAACTGGTGGACGCTACATCCGGCCATGAGGTTCTTAGCTTCATGGATGCTTTCTCTGGATACAACCAGATCCGGATGAACCCGGCGGATGAAGAAGCTACCTCCTTCATAACCGAAAAGGGGTTGTATTGCTACAAGGTAATGCCTTTCGGGTTAAAGAATGCGGGAGCTACTTACCAGAGGTTGATGAACAAGGTCTTTGAAGGTCAGATAGGGCGTAACATGGAAGTGTACGTGGATGACATGCTGACAAAAAGCGTTCATGCCGGTGACCACATTGCGGACCTAGCAGAAACTTTTGACAGCCTTCGTCGGTACCAAATGAAGCTGAACCCTCGCAAATGTGCATTTGGGGTGACCGCTGGGAAGTTTTTGGGTTTCATGGTGACCCGGAGGGGGATCGAAGCAAACCCAGACAAAGTCCAAGCCATCTTGGACATGAGGCCTCCTGCCAATAAGAAGGAAGTACAGCGCTTGACAGGAAGAGTAGCCGCCCTAAGCCGCTTCCTATCCAAGTCTGCTGAAAGGTGTCTGCCTTTCTTCAAGGCGCTTCGCCGAATCAACGAGTTTGAATGGACCAAAGAATGCCAGGAGGCGTTCGAAGGGTTAAAGACATTCTTATCTACCCCGCCGCTGTTAGCCAAGCCGACGGGTGGAGAAGAGCTCCTTCTATACCTTGCGGCCTCTCCTGAGGCTGTTAGCTCTGTGCTAGTCCGTATGGACGCTAATGGCACACAAAGGCCAGTATATTATACGAGTAAGGTACTCCATGATGCAGAGACCCGATACTCAAACATGGAAAAAATCGTCTTCTCATTGATCGTGTCTGCCCAGCGACTGCGGCCATATTTCCAAGCCCACCCAATCGCGTGATCACGGACCAGCCTCTGAAGGCGGTTCTGGCTCGTCCAGATACTTCCGGCCGGCTGGCAAGGTGGGCCCTCAAGCTGGGGGAGTTCGATATATCTTTCCGCCCCGGTCTGCCATGAAGTCCCAAGTCCTGGCAGATTTTTTGGTTGAATGTACTTGGGGGATTGAGCCACCTGAAGAACCTCCTGCGGACATTCAGCCCTCGGAACCAGCGAAGATGAGTGGGTTCTCCATGTGGATGGGGCATCTAACTCTCAAGGGAGCGGAGCAGGCCTCATCTTGGCCAACTCGGATGGGGTTGTGACCGAATGTGCACTTCGCTTCCTCTTTCCAGCCACTAACAATCAGGCAGAATATGAAGCTTTGCTATCCGGCGTGAGGTTGGCTCGAGAGCTTGGGCGAAATGCCTTAGGGCATTCACCGACTCCCAACTGGTTGCTGGTCAAATTACAAAGGAATACGAGGCAAGGGATCCCATTATGGCCCGCTTTTTAGAAATGGTGTACTCGTTAACTTCCCCTTCACACATTTCAGCGTCAGCTACATTCCACGACAGGAGAATGCTAGAGCCGACGCCTTATCCCGTCTTGCTGCCTCATCTGATGGGATGTTGGGAAAGGCTTACGTGGAGCACCTAGAAGCCCCGAGTATTGAAGTACCAAGAGAAATGGCACCGGTGGAACAGGAGCCCTCCTGGATGGACGCCTATGTCCGGTACTTTACTGAAGGCGCCCTTCCAAAAGACCCTGCCGAAGCTAGGAAGCTGAAAAGGCGGGCCTCAAAGTTTTTTATTATGGAGGGAAAGCTCTATCGAAGGTCGTTCTCATACCCTGTTCTCAGATGTGTCGGTCCTACCGACGCCAACTATATATTGCGGGAGATACACGAAGGGATATGCGGAAACCACCTGGGGGCAGGGCTCTTGCATATAAAGCTTTACGTCAAGGGTATTACTGGCTGACAATGAAGGAGGATGCCTCCGAGCTCGTTAAAAGATGTGACACCTGCCAGCGGCATGCCAACATTCAACATCAACCGGCGTCTCAATTGACCCCTCTAGCAGCACCATGGCCCTTCGCACAGTGGGGCATGGATATTCTGGGACCATTCCCTCCTGGACAACGCAAGTTCCTAGTGGTGGCAGTCGACCATTTTACTAAATGGATCGAGGCGGAAGCTCTTGCTAAGATCACGGAAGCCAAAGTAAGGAATTTCTTCTGGAAATCCGTAGTATGCCGGTTCGGGCTACCGCACACCCTCGTTACGGACAATGGCCGACAGTTTGATAATGCTGCCTTCCGAGAATTCTGTGATGGCCTGGGCATCCACCATCGATTCACCTCCGTGGGGCATCCCCAAACCAACGGCGCTGCAGAAGTGACTAATCGCATCATCCTCCAAGGACTCAGGGCTCGGCTAGATAGCTGCAAAGGGCGCTGGGTGGAAGAACTTTCCAGTGTGTTGTGGGCCTACCACACGACGCCACGAGCACCTACAGGGGAAACCCCTTTCAGCTTGGTCTTTGGGACCGAGGCGGTAATCCCCGTGGAAATAGGAGCTCCTAGCCCTCGGACGGAATTGTACCATGAAGAAAGCAACTCAAACCAGCTAAGGGCTGATCTGGATTTGGTGGAAGAACTGCGAGATCAGGCGCAGCTTCGCATGGCAGCATTCCGTCAGCGAGTGGCCAAGCACTACAACTCTCGGGTGCGACCCAAGACATTCCGGCCCGGAGACCTTGTCCTACGAAGAGCTGAAGTGTCAAAGCCAACGGAAGGGGGCAAGCTAGCACCAAAATGGGAAGGACCATACCGTGTCAAGGAGGTGCTCCACCATGGGGCGTATAAAGTAGAAGAGCTAGACAGGAAACCGCTCCCTCGAACTTGGAATGCCGACAATTTACGCCGGTACTATCAATAGAACTCCATCGTTGTTAATTTGAATCTGTTTGATGCATGAATAATAAACATGTTCTTATTTTCGAATGAGTATGTTTAACAAAAGACCAACTCCGCGTTGGCACTAAAGACCAACGCCAGCGTCGGCACCAAAGACCGACGCCCAGCGTCGGCACAAAAGACCAACTCCGCGTTGGCACCAAATACCGACGCCAGTGTCGGCACCAAAGACCGGCGTCCAGCATCGGCAACAAAAGACCAACTCTGCGTTGGCACCAAAGATCGGCGTCCAGCGTCGGCACAAAAGACCAACTCCGCGTTGGCACCAAAGACCGGCGCCCAGCGTCGGCACAAAAGACCAACTACGCGTTGGCACAAAAGACCAACTCCGCGTTGGCACAAAAGACCAACTCCGCGTTGGCATAAAAGACCAACTCTGCGTTGGCAACAAAAGACCGGCGCCCAGCGTCGGCAACAAAAGACCAACTCCGCGTTGGCACCAAAGATCGGCGTCCAGCGTCGGTACAAAAAGACCAACTACACGTTGGCACAAAGACCAACTCCGCGTTGGCAACAAAAGACCGGCACCCAGCGTCGGCAACAAAAGACCAACTCCGCGTTGGCACCAAAGACCGACGCCAGCATCGGCACCAAAGACCGGCGCCCAGCATCGGCACAGAAGACCAACTACGCGTTGGCACCTAAGACCGGCGTCCAGCGTCGGCACAAAAGACCAACTCCGCGTTGGCACCAAATACTGACGCCAGCGTCGGCACCAAAGACCTGCGCCCAGCGTCGGCAATAAAAGGCCAACTACGCGTTGGCACCTAAGACCGGCGTCCAGCGTCGGCAACAAAAGACCAACTATGCGTTGACACCTAAGACCGGCACTTAGCGTCGGCAGCAAAGATCAACTACGCGTTGACACTAAGGACCAGCGCCCAGCGTTGGAAATAGCAACTGACACCCGCGTTACCACCGAATATTGGCCTTGTCAACACTTAGGACAGCGTCACGGCTCGCGATCCTATTTAGCGTAACCTACTGTACATAATCCTATCAATTGGCGGTTCACAGCAGTTTGAACAAATGAAGTTAATCGCAGTCGGAGGGGTGAAAGAGATTGAAAACATTCATTGATAGTAAAGGTTACAAAATTGCCGACTCAGGTCAGGCACAACCAATACAAGGAGAAAAACCAAAAGCTGTTAATGACCATCCGGAGCCAGGGCGTCATCCTCAGGGACATTGTCGGGCTTCAGCCCCTCGATATCCTCTAGGTCGTAAAGCTCCTGGATTTTATCTTTACAGTCCTGGAAGCCGGCGTCATAAGCTAGCGCCGCTGACTCAGCTACATCATTGTCAAAGGCTTCGGATTTCTTATAATCTTCTACGGCATCGTTCCCTTTCTTTTCAGCCTCGATGGCCCTCCTCTGGGCCTCCGCCACTATCGCCTCCAAATCCGCAATTTTAGTTACATATTGGCGGGTGGCTTCCTTGGCCGCATTTGTCTCAGCGAAGGCAGAACTCAGTTGAGTCTTTAAAACACATACCTCCAGTTCTGCCGCCCCCAGCTTCTCCTCAGCCGCTCTTTGTTTTTCCTCTGCCACCTGAGCATTGTCCAGCTCATTGGCGGCACGATGCTGAGCAACCTCCAGCGCATATTCGGCCTTTTCGGCTCTAAGCCGAGCAACCTCGATCTCACCCTTCAGGGTGGCCCTAGTATCCTCTAAAGCCATTGCCGCCTTCTCTGCTTTGACTTGGAGGGAGACCATCTCCTCCCGCGCTTGTTCAATGGCGGTGTCGCTTAGAGTCCAGAGGTTTTTAAGGGCGACAAGAGAATTCAAGGCCTAAAATAATAATAATATATATATATATATATATATATATATATCCAGGAAAGGGAAAGAGGGGAAAAAAAGGACAATAATGGCACAGAAACTCACCCAGAGATGCGCCACCGAAGCTTCACGGAAAAAGGTAACACACCCTTGACCTCGAAGGTATTCTTGCACCTCATCCACCGAGGCTTCCTCTATGACCCGTGCAGCCCAACGGCTGTGGTTTGCCCAGCGACTGGAACGAAGGATCGACGCCCCTCTCTTCCCTGGACGTCGGCCCTACAGAGGCTGATTGCATCCCTGAGCCTGCCACCTCCGGCCCTTTCGCTGGCGGAGACGCTTCGACTGTCGCCCCCGTGGGGGGCAGAGCAGCGATTGGAGTCGCCAAAGTTTTGTCCATCTCTTTGAATGTGGGAGACGGCGTCTCCCCCTCGGGAGATAAGTCAAGCAAGATAATCGGAGGAGCCAAAGCTGGAGATTCTCCCTCCGGTGGGTTCCGTCCCACCTCACCAGCCTCGGCCCTCACCGCGTCTGCCGTGACGGGTTTGTCGGCTTGGATTTGAGCCACCTCGCTTACACACAAGGATTCCACTGTTTTGGCCCCCTGGGCCTCGGCCTCCTCAGCGTCGGCCCTTTTGGGGCCGCCCTTCTTCAAGACCTTGGCACGGAGGGGCTTCACGACTTTAGCCCCTCCGGTGTTGACCTCCCCAGCGACGGTCTCCCTAGCGCCAACCCTCCCAGTGTCGGCCCTCCTGGGAACTTTAGCGGCGGCCCTCCCTTCGGCAGGAGGCGCAGTCCCGACAGCCTTCCTCTTCTTGGCGGCCACCTGTTTAAGCTTATGCAGCGTCGGCGCCATCCCTACACAATCAAAGGATAGTTAAAAAAAAAAAAGGAAGCAGAGAAGAAGAGAGGCGAGTAGACTAATGCTCACCCCTCGCGGGAATTAGACCGGCACGGTGAAGATTCTCCTCGGCTAGAAGCTTATTACATCGAGGAATGTCGGCAGTCAGAAGCTGCCCAAACGCCATCCGGTCTCGTGGAAGGATGGAGGGGTCCCTATTGGCGTCGATGTTGGGTATCCCCCAGCTTCCACGAACCCCGCTGATGTCCGCAAAGAAAAACTTATCCTTCCACCCTTAACGGAGGAAGGAAGGCACAGTTTAAGAATCCTATTGGACCTAGGGGTGAAGGACCACCACCCCGACTGTTTGCGAAGGGTATAGAAGCTGCGGAATAGGAAAATACTAGCCTCAATACCCTGCAGGTGGCAGAGTACTAAAAAACCAACAATGGTTCGGATGGAATTGGGAACTAGTTGGGAAGGCGTCAAGGAGTACGGTCTAGAAGATTAAGAATGAAAGGATGGATCGGTAAACGGAGCCCGGCCTTAAAAAAGGCTCCGTACAAGGCAACCCTTCCGGTACGGGAAGAGGTTGCCCTGTCGTTAGGGGTAGGAAAGAAAAGATGAAGGTCTGGAGGGAAGCCATACCTGGCCTTTAAGTTTGCTATGTCTTGAGCAGACATGGAGGACGCAGTCCCCTCGGGGGACTCCTTGACAACCCTAGAGGGACCGGCAGCCACCGACCGGTTCCGAACGGAAGTCCGCCCGCCGGCCGAACGAATCCCGGTTAGGGACGGTTGACTGGTCGTGGCTCTGGTGAGTGGTTAGAAGAAGAAGTGGACCATTGGCTGGACAGGGAATCGGAAGTCTGGGAAGGATGATGGGAACCCCCCCAAGAACCGGAAATGGAGCAAGAAGGAGAGGAAGTCATGGGAACTAACCTGAAAAGAAAAACTCGAGCCAAGAACAGAGCACGAAGAGAATGGACGAGAGATAGAAACGCTGGCGGACTCAAAAGGGGGCAATGGCGAAAGAAGTGGGGAAGATAGGAAGATAAGGGCTATTTGTCCTCATGACGCCTTCTCGAAACACCCCACAATCGTCCGATCTGACCACGTGTCCCTCTTCAGTTGGGAGGCGCTTCGACGACCTGCCAATGCGATAAGCTCGAAAAGACCACCAATGCAAAGGGGGGAGTTAACCTTATCGCAATGATACCGTTCGCCTTTTCATAGCACTGCCTGAGGGAAATCCTCCCTAATCCCAAAAAAGGCGAAATAATGGCGCGAAAACCGGCCACCTAGAGGATATTCACACCCCTTTCGCGGGTAAGTAAACGCTCACCCATCTCAGGGGCGGGGGGGCATCTGATACGGCTGGCCGTCTCCCCGGGGTGGTATTATCTTCTGTCCGATTTTCGAAAGCAATGATGTGACAACAAAACCCAAAGCCAGCGTCGGTCTCCTGGTTTTCGAAAGCAATGATGTGACAACAAAACCCAAAGCCAGCGTTGGCCTCCTGGTTTTTGAAAGCAATGATGTGACAACAAAACCCAAGGCCAGCATCGGCCTCCAGTGCCGGCCTCCAGCGTCGGCCTCCAGCGCCGGCTCCAGTGTCGGCCTCCAGCGCCGGCCTCCAGCGTCGGCTCCAGCGTCGGCCTCCAGTGCCGGCTCCAGCGTCGGCCTCCAGTGCCGGCCTCCAGCGTCGGCCTCCAGCGTCGGCCTCCAGTATCGGCCTCCAGCGTCGGCCTCCAGTATCGGCCTCCAGCGTCGGCCTCCAGCGTCGGTCCTCAGCGCCGACCTCCCGTGCTGGAATTCTGATCCGGCCCCTAGCGTCGGCCTGCAGTATCTCCCACATACACAATATAATTCCGTACAGCCGACTCCGCAATCTAAGCACCTCGCTCACCAAAATAATGGGCAAGTGTTAGCCTGATAGGCAGTTACCGCTATAAGCGGCCATGATCCAGCAACAGTCCAACGACTTGCCATTCGATGAAACATGCAACAGGATGGATTTGACGGTTCTAACAGACCGAGGTAAACGGGATCCCCAACAGGTATAAAAGAGGACCCGTGCTCCATGCAAGGGACTCTCTCTGAAACCTCCTCTACGAAATCATATCCCTGTTCGACGACTCACTAACTTGGGCGTCGGAGGGTCCCCTCTGGAACCACCGGTCCGGGACTTTTTGCAGGCTCCCGGAGGAAGACGGCTGCCTCTTTGCGCGCACTGTGATCCTAGCCTGCCCGACGTTCATCATACGTGATTCAGCCGCAACACTATCAATTGGCGGTTCACAGCAGTTTGAACAAATGAAGTTAATCGCAGTCGAAGGGGTGAAAGAGATTGAAAACATTCATTGATAGTAAAAGTTACAAAATTGCCGACTCAGGTCAGGCACAACCAATACAAGGAGAAAAACCAAAAGCTGTTAATGACCATCCGGAGCCAGGGCGTCATCCTCAGGGACATCGTCGGGCTTCAGCCCCTCGATATCCTCCAGGTCGTAAAGCTCCTGGATTTTATCTTTATAGTCCTGGAAGCCGGCGTCATAAGCTAGCGCCGCTGACTCGGCTACATCATTGTCAAAGGCTTCGGATTTCTTATAATCTTCTACGGCATCGTTCCCTTTCTTTTCAGCCTCGATGGCCCTCCTCTGGGCCTCCGCCACTGTTGCCTCCAAATCCGCAATTTTAGTTACATATTGGTGGGTGGCTTCCTTGGCCGCATTTGTCTTAGCGAAGGCAGAACTCAGTTGAGTCTTTAAAACACATACCTCCAGTTCTGCCGCCCCCAGCTTCTCCTCAGCCGCTCTTTGTTTTTCCTCTGCCACCTGAGCATTGTCCAGCTCATTGGCGGCACGACGCTGAGCAACCTCCAGCGCATATTCGGCCTTTTCGGCTCTAAGCCGAGCAACCTCGATCTCACCCTTCAGGGTGGCCCTAGTATCCTCTAGAGCCATTGCCGCCTTCTCTGCTTTGACTTGGAGGGAGACCATCTCCTCCCGCGCTTGTTCAATGGCGGTGTCGCTTAGAGTCCAGAGGTTTTTAAGGGCGACAAGAGAATTCAAGGCCTAAAATAATAATAATAATAATAATAATAATAAATATATATATATCCAGATTTAAGGAAAGGGAAAGAGGGGAAGAAAAAGGACAATAATGGCACAGAAACTCACCCAGAGATGCGCCACCGAAGCTTCACAGAAAAAGGTAACACACCCTTGACCTCGAAGGTATTCTTGCACCTCATCCACCGAGGCTTCCTCTATGACCCGTGCAGCCCAAGGGCTGTGGTTTGCCAGCAGCGACTGGAATGAAGGATCGACGCCCTCTCTTCCCTGGACGTCGGCCCTACAGAGGCTGATTGTGTCCCTGAGCCTGCCACCTCCGGCCCTTTCACTGGCGGAGATGCTTCGGCTGTCGCCCCTGTGGGGGCAGAGCAGCGATTGGAGTCGCCAAAGTTTTATCCATCTCTTTGAATGTGGGAGACGGCGTCTCCCCCTCGGGAGATAAGTCAAGCAAGATAATCGGAGGAGCCGAAGCTGGAGATTCTCCCTCCGGTGGGTTCCGTCCCACCTCACCAGCCTCGGCCCTCACCGCGTCTGCCGTGACGGGTTTGTCGGCTTGGATTTGAGCCACCTCGCTTACACGCAAGGATTCCACTGTTTTGGCCCCCTGGGCCTCGGCCTCCTCAGCGTCGGCCCTTTTGGGGCCGCCCTTCTTCAAGACCTTGGCACGGAGGGGCTTCACGACTTTAGCCCCTCCGGTGTTGACCTCCCCAGCGACGGTCTCCCTAGCGCCAACCCTCCCAGTGTCGGCCCTCCTGGGAACTTTAGCGGCGGCCCTCCCTTCGGCAGGAGGCGCAGTCCCGACAGCCTTCCTCTTCTTGGCGGCCACCTGTTTAAGCTTATGCAGCGTCGGCGCCATCCCTACACAATCAAAGGATAGTTAAAAAAAAAAGGAAGCAGAGAAGAAGAGAGGCGAGTAGACTAATGCTCACCCCTCGCGGGAATTAGACCGGCACGGTGAAGATTCTCCTCGGCTAGAAGCTTATTACATCGAGGAATGTCGGCAGTCAGAAGCTGCCCAAATGCCATCCGGTCTCGTGGAAGGATGGAGGGGTCCCTATTGGCGTCGATGTTGGGTATCCCCCAGCTTCCACGAACCCCGCTGATGTCCGCAAAGAAAAACTTGTCCTTCCACCCCTTAACGGAGGAAGGAAGGCACAGTTTAAGAATCCTATTGGACCTAGGGGTGAAGGACCACCACCCCGACTGTTTGCGAAGGGTATAGAAGCTGCGGAATAGGAAAATACTAGCCTCAATACCCTGCAGGTGGCAGAGTACTAAAAAACCAACAATGGTTCAGATGGAATTGGGAACTAGTTGGGAAGGCGTCAAGGAGTACCGGTCTAGAAGATTAAGAATGAAAGGATGGATCGGTAAACGGAGCCCGGCCTTAAAAAAGGATCCGTACAAGGCAACCCTTCCGGTACGGGAAGAGGTTGCCCTGTCGTTAGGGGTAGGAAAGAAAAGATGAAGGTCTGGAGGGAAGCCATACTTGGCCTTTAAGTTTGCTATGTCTTGAGCAGACATGGAGGACGCAGTCCCCTCGGGGGACTCCTTGACAACCCTAGAGGGACCGGCAGCCACCGACCGGTTCCGGACGGAAGTCCGCCCGCCGGCCGAACGAATCCTGGTTAGGGAACGGTTGACTGGTCATGGCTCCGGTGAGTGGTTAGAAGAAGAAGTGGACCATTGGCTGGACAGGGAATCGGAAGTCTGGGAAGGATGATGAGAACCCCCCCAAGAACCGGAAATGGAGCAAGAAGGAGAGGAAGTCATGGGAACTAACCTGAAAAGAAAAACTCGAGCCAAGAACAGAGCACAGAAAGAATGGACGAGAGATAGAAACGCTGGCGGACTCAAAAGGGGGCAATGCCGAAAGAAGTGGGGAAGATAGGAAGATAAGGGCCATTTGTCCTCATGACGCCTTCTCGAAACACCCCATAATCGTCCGATCTGACCACATGTCCCTCTTCAGTTGGGAGGCGCTTCGACGACCTGCCAATGCGATAAGCTCAAAAGACCACCAATGCAAAGGGGGGAGTTAACCTTATCGCAATGATACCGTTCGCCTTTTCGTAGCACTGCCCGAGGGAAATCCTCCCTAATCCCAAAAAAGGCGAAATAATGGCACGAAAACCGGCCACCTAGAGGATATTCACACCCCTTTCGCGGGTAAGTAAACGCTCACCCATCTCAGGGGCGGGGGGCATCTGATACGGCTGGCCGTCTTCCCGGGGTGGTATTATCTTCTGCCCGGTTTTTGAAAGCAATGATATGACAACAAAACCCAAAGCCAGCGTCGGCCTCCTAGTTTTCAAAAGCAATGATGTGACAACAAACCCAAGGCCAGCGTCGGCCTCCAGTGCCGGCCTCCAGCGTCGGCCTCCAGCGTCGGCCTCCAGCGCCGGCTCCAGCGTCGGCCTCCAGTGCCGGCTCCAGCGTCGGCCTCCAGCGCCGGCCTCTAGCGTCGGCCTCCAGTGCCGGCTCCAGCGTCGGCCTCCAGGGCCGGCCTCCAGCGTCGGCCTCCAGCGTCGGCCTCCAGTACCGGCCTCCAGCGTCGGCCTCCAGCGTCGGTCCTTAGCGCCGACCTCCCGTGCTGGAACTCTGACTCCGGCCCCTAGCGTCGGCCTGCAGTATCTCCCACATACACAATGTAATTCCGTACAGCCGACTCCGCAATCTAAGCACCTCGCTCACCAAAATTAAGGGCAAGTGTTAGCCTGATAGGCAGTTACCGCTATAAGCGGCCCTGATCCAGCAACAGTCCAATGACTTGCCGTTCGATGAAACATCGCAACAGGATGGATTTGACGGTTTCAACAGACCGAGGTAAATGGGATCCCCAACAGGTATAAAAAGAGGATCCGTGCTCCATGCAAAGGGACTCTCTCTGAAACCTCCTCTACGAAATCATATCCCTGTTCGACGACTCACTAACTTGGGCGTCGGAGGGTCCCCTCCGAAACCACCGGTCCGGGACTTTTTGCAGGCTCCCGGAGGAAGACGGCGGCCTCTTTGCGCGCACGGTGATCCTAGCCTGCCCGACGTTCATCATACGTGATTCGGCCGCAACAGACCGTATATAACAAATATGGATATGCTTGAAATCCGATTCGTATCCGTATCCATTTAGAATAAATATGGACATAAATTTTAATATTCATTTAGTATTCGTATCCGCATTTCGTATTCGTTAAAAAATATGGTCCGTTTTGAGCTTTAAATGGCATGAAATATTAGATAATTAAAAAATAATAATAGAAATAAAAATGTTTAGATAGATGTGTTATAATACAAGAAAAAATAGAAAAAAATAAAATTATTTATTAAAAGATAGAGATAATTTTAGTTGAGAATAAATTAAGAAAAGAACGACTTAAATGGTTGAGATATATGCAATGTAAATCTAAAAATGCATCTATGAAAAAATGATTCAATATATGTGAAGAAAAAAATGAAAATAAATTAAAAATTATAAAAAATAAAAAAATATAATTGTTGAACCTATAAAAAAATTGGATGGAGAAGATGGATTCAAACAACTAACCTTAATAAGTTTCGAATTATGGATTTATTGTTATTTGTTTTTATTTATTTATTTTTTTCTCGATTTCTGCGTACCTGGATGGATATAAGATCCATTCTTGATTTTTCGAATCTCGTGGTTGACCCAGCAAGGTCAATATTTTAAACTTAGTCAAAGATTTAAAAAAAAAAGAAAAGGAAAAAGAGGCCACCAATTGGTTGGATCACAGCCAGCCCATCAAGCTAACAGTATTTCCAGTCCCGATGCTACTCCCATAATTAGCAGACAAAGTTACGAACTTGCCAATGAGCTCATAAAATTACTATGCGCCATCCACGAACGCGCCAAGATGACCTCTGTGACAACACGGACGGTAGATCTTACATTCGCATAGAATTTGTATGAGTCCGTCGAGGAGATAGAAGTCCCATGGTCGGCGTCGCGGAGTTAGTGGGTCCCATATCAATCCCCCGTGGACGGGGCGTCGACCACGGTTCGGATCCTCTGTATGGCCTAACTTTAAGATAAATCTAAAATTCCCGACGTGGCAAGTTTTTGTGGGGTTACCTGCTTATGGCCCACTCCCGATTCACCATGGTGCAGAGCCCGACGAGACGAGTTAACGGTTCGGAGAAATATTTATCTTAAAATCCCCACCTCGTGAAGAAACCCTATCCACTGTTTCTTCGCCCACCATCTCCTCTTCCGATGCGAAAGGTATCATTCCTTTCCCAATTTTTTTAGGTTTTGTCTTCCCCCTTGTCCTCTCCCTCTCTCGATTTCTAGGGTTTTCTTTTGGTTTATTGCCGGCTGTTTGGGGTTCTCCTCCGGGAGGATCGGTCTATTGTTTGTTCTTGGTTGATTGGGTTTGCTTCTATTTCCTCAATCTTCGCTCGGTAAGTCATAGATTTGATGGTTTTGGTGGGAAATTCGCTTCCGAGTTCTGATTTTGGGACTGCTATGATTCTAATTGATTTCTATATGTTTTTCTGGCGAAAATTTTCTTCATATATCTATTAAAAAGAACGGATTTCTTTATGTTTTTGTGATCGATTAAATAAATTTCTTTTGTTTTCGTTTCTTTTTTAATTAGTAGTTTTCTAGTTTTGTGCGGTGAAGGAGGATTGATGGATAACGGGGTGATGTTAATTGTTTTGGTATTTTGTTTCCTATGCTGCATTGCTTTGTGCCTTCTATTTCTTGTTCTTATGCTGTTGCCTTTCGTGGGGATGGGCTTGGAAGTTGGAACACGTGGGAATACGTCTATTTTGATCCGCTAAATACATAGTCATTTTCTGTTGTTATTTTTTATTATTTTGCTGTTGCCTGATCTTATTCTCTAACGGGAAAAAAGAGGAAGAAGAAGTAGTGCTTCTCCTTGGTAGTTTGAATTTGTTTTTTCCACGAGATTGTGGCAACAATATGGTCTTTTATGATGAAATTTAATTAGTGAAGTTGAAATAGTATTTCCATCATTATTTGTTGACTCCTAAAACTTATGTTTTAGTCACCCACTTAAGTATTTCCATCATTATTTGTTGACTCCTAAAACTTATGTTTTAGTGACCCACTTAAGTCTTCTACCATGCTTTTCTTCCTGTGATTTGTACTTCTGTAATGATAAAGTAATGGTTGCATCCTAGCCAGGTGTTAAGGTGAACGACATAAATTTTTCCTAATCAGGGAGCATCTTGCATTGTCCAGACATGTAAATATTGGTTTGCTAACCAGATATTCTTTGCATTTATCTAGCTTTGAGTGTAAGACATACGTTAACATCCTCAGGAAAATATTCATGTAATCTTTATTAGAGGATACAATGTCACATAAATCTCTTCAGTTACTGGTAAATTAACCTAAGAACTTGAACTGGGTTGGTTGAAACCGACCCATATGCTGCTGCTCACTTTTTAACAGACCCATATGCTTTCAACTCTTTCGCAATTCGAAGAGGATGAATGTGTTTCTTTAGAAGCCTTCCAAACCAGACTTCTGGGTCTGCACATTGAACTGCCTGAGCTATTCTTGCTCCATGTATTGGGTTAGGCAGGCTACCTCAAGTTCTGGACACCATCCCAGTTGTCCTCCTTTTGGTGTACGGAATTACCATGAGGTTTTGACTGCACAACAAGAGTTTGGTTTTTTATTATACAGCGATAAGGATAGATGTTGGAGGAATTTCTTTATAACTAGAGTTTATAACAAAGGTCATACAGATTTGGATTGTTGGTGACAATGAGATGCTGGTGTCTGGGAGTTTTGTTGGAGACTTGGATCAGGTCTTATAGCATTTGATTTGATCAGTGATTGTTTGTCTACCACTGTCTACACCTCTTCACCAAGTTAAAGTTTCTAAGCCAGAACTATCTTAAGTAGGATCCATATTGAATCTGACATTTCAAACGTGTAAGCTTACTTATTTATCATGGTCATTTGGACTTGAGATAGCTCACTATTCTTTTTCAAGCATCATGTCTAGAAGTCTTATCTTTTTCATTATAATTTTAGGAACAAAGCCTTGTAGGTAATATAGATCTAATAAGACAATATTTGAACGATCCAATTGTTTCGCAAAGTCAGAGTTTTTCAGGAGGGTTTTCTAGGTCTTGTAATGTTTTTTCTATTTAATAATTAATTATTCTTAGATTTAGTTCTAGGAAGTCTGTAAGATGTTCTCATGACTTTTCCCACAAAAGTAGTTATCTAACTTCTCATACATAAAGAAGAAATTTGCTGTTTTGAAAAAAAAATTCAGGAAGTTACATTTTCAGTTGGAGTAATTCTAGGTGAGGGAACTGTCTTGATTTTCTTTTTATTTTTTTAAATGTCTCCATTTATCAGCTCATGTAAACAGAAATTTTGAAAGTGACAATTTATATGAAAAATATGAAGTGTGGAAAATTTTGTTTGGGGTAGTGATGTTTTTCTTGTAAGTTCTTTTATCTGTGAATGCTTTCCTTTATTTGCTGTTGATACTCAGGATAAAGATGATACTGACAAAAACTGATAATTCACAAGTTATTGCTATTTTTTTTTGCCGACCATTATAGTAGACCGTCTCTTTCCCTTCTTATTCATGGCCCTTGTGCTTGAGGTTTACTCTGGGCTGTTCTGAATTTTCTTGCATGAACCTTCTTACTTAGATGCCACGCCAACTCCATCAATTTGCCATTTCTCATAGTATAATCCTGGATTCTTCCAGGTTTAACGTGTTCGTATTCAGATAATTCTATTATTGTTTTTTAAACTTCGTTATGTTCTAATATAATAATCATCCAGTGAAATTGACACCTTTACTAATATAACTTATTAATTACAACAATGTTTTATTCAAATCTCTGGGCTGTCTCATTTATTCTCCTGCATCATGCAATACCACGTTGCAGATTGAGTCATGGACCTTTTGTAGATGTGGTATTCATATCTTCTGCTTTTATGCTTTTCTGCTGGAAATTCATGGGAGGTTTTTGTTTCCTTATCAACCTATGAGTATTTTGGTTATTCTGCCCCTTCTGGTTTTGTCCTTTTTGCTGTATTTGCTGCGAGATAAGCCATGTATTTCTGAAATGTGTGCGTGTGCCTTTATGGGCTTCCTCTTGTGAAAGTGCTAGCTTTGTTGTTTGCTCTTGCTGATTGCAGAGGATAACTCTTGCAGGGTTGGTGGCCACGCATTGAGTGATTCCTTGTTTTCTGTTGGTTTTTTACTGCCTCTTCTCTTTGCTGACTGTAGATCCTTTCTTTCTTGGATTGTTGATTGGGCATTACTTGATGCCTTCTTTTTGATAATCATTATGTTTTATGTTTTTGGTAATCATTATTTGCTTCTTCAGTTACCTAGAAATCTTCCCCCCCCCCCCACAGCAACAAAAACACATGAGCGCACACACACATACACACTGTGTTCTTTCCTGCTTGGCATATGATCTTTTAGCTGCAATGGCACTGTGTCAATCAAAAGAATGATGGTCAATAATCATTTCTGTTACACTTAAGATGGATATGTGGTAAAACTTTAAAAGATAGAATTAGAAATAAATATATAAGAGAAATGATAGGAGTAGTCCCAATTGAAGATACAATGAGAGAAAATCGATTATGGTGGTTTGGACATATACAACATAGACCTTTAGATGCTCCAGTTAGAAAGAGTGATCTTTTAACAATTCATGATAAGAATAGAGGTAGAGGTAGACCTAAACTAATATGGACAAAAATAATTAAAAAAGATATGACTATTTATAATTTAAATGTCAACTTGGTCTTGAATAGAGCAGAGTGAAGGAAGCAAATTCATGTAGCTGACCCCATGTAGTTGGGAAAAGGTTTAGATGAGTTGAGTTGAGTTTAAAGATGTTGTCACCTCTGTCACATCAATTTGGCATCTAACCAAAGAAGAGAATGACATAGTGCCACTGAAAACTAATTGAAAATATCAAATTGTTTGTCACTCATATGATGATATGTTTTCAATCATGGTACATTAATGTTGGAGAATTTCTTCCTGATTAAATTTTCTGGGAATTTCTGTTCATTTTGGTTGCTTGTAATAACCATTTTACAGGGACAAAATCAGAATGCACCTAGTTTCTCATAAAATCTTCAGATAGACTCCAGATATGCTTTCTTAGTTCCAGATCATCTCAAACTCTATACCTTTATTTTTGTTCCAATAAAGCCAAGATCTTTGCACTCTGCATTTGTCCTGTCTTGCATCATGGTACATGGAAAATTAAAAAGCTGTCACAGTAGATCTTTATATTTCAATAGCTGTACTCCCTTGTCAATGCTCCACTGATCTGTTAAGTGGTCAGAATTATTTAGTGTATGCATTGTATCAAGGTATTTTGTGACTGTAATACCATATTAATGAAGAATTTATTTGGGTAGAGATCAAGGATGCACTCAAACTGAAACAAATTGCTGGTGCAACCATGTTCAGATGACCTGCAGAATGGCAGCTGGTCAACAAAAAAACGGCTAACAAGTTCTAACCTGCACGAGCAATACAGAGGAAAGAAGAAGAAAAAATTAGATTCATCTGATTATGTGTTGAATTTGAGATCACATGTTGATCTAGAGTGGGATGACAATCTGAAGAGAGCTGTGGCCAAGAGGGAACAAACTGGGGTAACATGGATGAATATGGCATCTTTTGTTGATTCAGTTCCCAAATCTCAGTCAGGTCTCGCTGATGTTATATCTGTTCCTCAAGAAATTTTTCTTTGGAAAATTTGACTGAGGTGCTTCATATGAGGTATGGGTGTGCTTATCTTTTTAGAATATAATATATATCCTTTTGTTTGAATTTGTTCTTGTAGTGTTCTTATATCTGTTTCAATATTTGGTAGAGTTTATGCTTTTTTTTTTCCCCAAATTATTTATGAGGCATGGGTGTGCTTATCTTTTTAGAATATAATATATATCTTTTTGTTTGAATTTGTTCTTGTAGTGTTCTAATCTCTGTTTTGATATTAGGTAGAGTTTACGCTTTTTTTTTCCAAATTATTGTCAGGTTTGGGCAACATGTCTATCGGAGTCAGAGAGAAAGTTTCTCACTCAGTTTCTTCCTAGTGGGACAGGCGCAGAACAAGTTATTCATTCACTGCTCAAGGGAGAAAACCATCACTTTGGAAATCCTTACCTTAAATGGCAAGTAATGGTTTTATAATTCTCAAAGGTTACTTTCAGTCTTCCTGTGTCAACCTGTTAAATTGTCGCTTGTTATGGTCAAGAATTTAGAGTTCAAGTTATGTCTATATTTGAGTTTAGTTGAGTTGAGTCATCACTTATTATGCTAGCCTCAATTAGTTCAGGATTAAGGCTTAATTAGGCTGAGTTGAGTTGAATTTGCCTGTATTTGAGGTATTTGTGTGTCTTGTTAATTGTGTGTTTTGGTGTGTCATCTTAATTGCATTTATTTCTGGGAGATTGACAATATGTTCCTGATGATGCTATTACTTTAACTTTATGTATAAGTTTCAAACTTAATGTTTAATAAGGTGCAGAAAATTACAAGAGAGACAACATAAAAGAGAATGCAAAAGTGAAATTAATAGAAAATCAACTAGAAGTTCTCCTGGTGGCAAGAAATATGAACAATCGGATCCAAAATATGGTGGTTAAGAAGCAAGTAAAAGCTTTAAACAAGTTAAAACTTTTAGCAACCACATGGGACATTACACAGGCAGGAAGGTTCTACATCTGGTACATTTACAAGAATATTTGTTTACTTCTAATAAACTGAAAGCTTTGCTTATTGTTCTATTGTTTTGTCTACGAAAGCGATGGCCACAAGAACTAGGTAATATTTTACTTTTAATCTTGGGTTCAACAAGCATCTCTTTTTCTCTCACTTCTTCTATAATGCATCAAGTTCATGTGCTTGTCACTATTTACCTTAAGGTTTTCTTTGTTGATTTTTTTTGATACATTGTAATGTTGTTTTATATTGTTAAAATTTATTCTATTAAGTAGGGATTTGTAAGAGGAGAGACGTATTATGTTACAAAAGCTATGGGTGGTTGTTGGAATTGAATAGGTAAAAGAAGGTTAAATTTCAAAAATATGTGGAAAGTTAGATGTATATGCATAAGAAATTATTGTAGCATGTTGAAAAGATGACTATATATCAAGGTATGTGGAACCATGAACTAGTGAACTGGTTCGGTAGAATTGAACCGAATCAGCAACGTATCATCGGTTTAGGCCGGTTCGACCCTTTTTGCAATTATTTTTTATTGCTTCATTCTTTTTCAATCGTATTTCCTTTCTTATATGGTATATGAGGCTTAGGGCCTTTTATGAGCTCAAATCCCCTCTCTTCTTTTTTTTTTTTTTTAATTCAAAATCATTTACCTAAAGAGGAGAGAGAATGTTATTTACTTAAATGATTTTGAATAGAAATAGGAAAAAGGAAAGAGGATGTGAACTCATGGAAGGCTCTTAAGCCTTGTATACCATATAAAAAAGCAAAAAAATGATAAACCATAAAACAATAAAAAATTTGCAAAATGTGTCGAATTGGCACGAATCAATCAGTACAAGTTTGGCACTGACTCACACCTTGCATTGACCTATATCAATTTGAATCACAACTCATCAAAATAACAAAACTAAACTTGCTGTATAGTGTAAAACATACTTCTTAGGATCCATATTATGGCATCTCATTAGATCAGAGGTCTCTTATTAAGAAAAACTTTAACCTCCAGGCAGGCGATATGTTATTGGATCCTAAGGAACACATTTTAATCATAAGATTTTATAACAAGTTTAATTTTATTAGTTTGATGAATTATGGATCAAGCTGACATAGGTTAGTGTAAATTTAAGTCTGGAACCTTATATATTTGATCAAGTGTCGATTAAAGCCTTACAAATTGTATTTTAAAATAATATTTTTGGATATCTTGTTTTCTCATTATTTCTAAGTTAAATTGATTTTATGGGATTTTTATCTAGAGTAAAAGTACTGATGCTTACTAAAGTGCTATTTTCTTAAATTCTTTGAATTTATTCTTGAGAGAAAAGTTAACTTTTATTCTTAAAAAATTATTTTTTTTAAATATTTTTGTTGAATTCAAATGAGGATATTCTCTTATTTTCATGAGAAATCATTTTTATTTAAATTATTTTGAATGGGGATAAAAGAGATGAGAAAAGGATGTGCGCTTATGAAAGGTTCTCATCCTCATATATCACATAAAAAAATTTAAAAGTTATTAAAAAAGGTTTTAAAAAGGCAAAATGGCTGCTGTGCCGAACCGAAAGGGAAATCATACCCTACTTGGTTCGGTTTAGTTCATTATAGCAATTTTTGCTCTTTATGCATATTTTCATATTTTGTGCTCTAGTTTTTGACCACTTTGGTTTGGTACAGCAATCCTTGCTATATATGTATATTTTTGAATTTTGTGCTATAGTTTTTGATATGCTAATCCCTATTAAGTCTTATGGGAGAATTTAATTTTTCTTTCTTTAATATTACGCTTTCTTCCTCCACACATAATGACAACTGTTTCCAATGGATGGCATTTGATCTCAATCTAATTATTTTTTCTGTCTTATTTTCTTTTTGTCTTGTGCATAATTCTATTTTTTTTCCCTATTGCATGAGCTTGCTTATCATTGATAGCCTATTTCCGTGAAGCTTCTTTTAGTGAAATGCTTTTGATCCTTAATGAAATTGACCATTTACTGATTTGATCGAATGCATGTGAGATATCTCTACAGGTCTGCCTCACTTTGCTCTGGTAATCTTCATCCAGATGCCGTTGTTCGTGCAGAGCAGCAAGTCAGAGCCAATAGAAGGGCATATTATAATGAGATAAATAAGTATCATACTGGGTATGCCACTTATGAAAAATTTTTGTGACTGTTTATTATCACAAAGTACTGCTATAGAAGTAGTCAGAGTGCTCAATGATATGTTTCTGGTGGCAGCATGCTTGAGGTTTTGAAAAAATGGAAGGAGAAATGGTTAAGCTGCAAGGACCCAGAAAAGCTGTGGATGTGGGTCTCTCTACCTCACCCTTGTGTGGCTTTTTGTGAATATTTGCACCTTTAGTAGTTAGCCATCAAAATAGTTTGCGGTGTAACAATGTCTATATTCACATTTAAGTACAAATAATAATAATTTGTGCAACACCTTATATGCATAAAGAATCTTGTGCTTTTAGTGTAATTTGATTATTGATTGAAAAGATATGCATGTTTTTTTTTTGGTTTTGTTTTTTGTGGAGTTATAGTTGTTTTGGCTGCATGACTTATTGCCTCCTACTTTCTTCAGCATAATTAATTCAAGCCCAGAATTTGACAATTTGACATCCCTAACTCTTGGAGTGGGCTTGGTTGGTGATTTGTTGGTTTGAATTTCTTGCAAACAACTATCTGATATTTACTCTGTTTGCTTGATACATTTTAATTCATGCTGTTTGCTTACAATATTAACCTCTTTCATATTTGTTAATATCTGATATTAACCTCTTTCATATTTGTACGTAACATGCCATATTTATTTTTGTTTCTCACCTGTCTCTCTTGGTTCAAATCATAGAAGAGCTAAATAACTTATAGATACATTCATTTATAACTCAACAAGAACAACTTATTGACCTAATAATGTTGTTGTAAGGTATCTTTAGGATATAGGATGATCAAGTTTGATAAGGTAAGAAAAATGCCAAACATAAGATGGTTAACAAAAGAAAATGAGGATTCATAAAACCAACAGTTAGTAGTTGACAGAGAGGAGCTAGAAGATAATTGGATGTGAAAGGGGCATTTTTTAATATGGAAAATGAAATACGTTGGAGCTGATGGCTCTTCCTTTTTTCATTTTATAATTATCATATGGTGGAAGAGGATGCATTAAGGGTTTTTGAGGAATTTATGCATTGATTCTACTTTCATTGCTCTTGTTCTTAAATAAGTAGAAAGCACATATTGAAAAGATAATAGTGTGGCCGGCTTGTTGGGTTGTACCTAACTAATTTCATTGGATGCTGGTGATTGTATAGAAGCTTAGCACCAAGGTTTTGAATCCCATGGGATTGGACTGCCCTGATTTTCTTGAGGAATGGGGTGCACCACTTTCTTGTGCCATCCTGAGTCTTAGAATAGAAGATGTCCTAGGATGTGCCAGTTGTGACACTGGGACTATGGTAGGACGGTCCCGCTTTGTCACTTAAGATGGTGTCCCATATGACATCTCACGGAATGTCCCATTGGGATTTGAAACCACACTTGGTGCACCCTCATACCAACACATGGTATTGCTTGCTGTGCCAACTCCAACAATGCACCATCTTGTCATTGGCATAGTAGGTGTAAATTACCATATTGGTAAAATATTGATATGGGGCTTGATGTTAAGACAAAACATTGGTTGAGAGGTTAGAAAAAAGTGAAATCAAATGTTTTTTTTTTTGTTGATGGAAGATAAGTTACCAACATATATGTGTTTGGTGTGAATAATTTTAGAAAAAATGGTTTCATCATACATTTTCAGTCTTATTTTATTTTTGTTCTTGAGTTTTCAAAAACAGAAACAGGAAACAAAATCAGTACCAAATGGGCCTTTGGTTAGTAGCATTCATGTTTTCCTGGGTTTTAGTGGGAGATGGATTGGGGTGGATGAAGAGATGCATCATACTTTGATTCTATCTCATTTCTGTGAATTTTTTATATTATATTTTGAAATTAGTAATACAATTCATATATGTGTTTCCCTCTTCTTTGTTCTTCAGTTATGAATATTCTTGGTGCCTTTTGTTTTGTTGAAGTGCCATTTGTGGTATAGGTGTTGGAGGGGAGATTTCAACATTATACATCTTAATCATGCAATGAGTAGCTTATCCTTTTTTCCAAAATGTTCTTCATAAGCTTGTTACTTTTATCTAAATCTCATTTAAATTGAGCAGGTCAATCACATAATGTGAATTGAGGTTGGGTGAAACTCATGAGGTGTGTGGAGAGAATGTTCTAGGGTGCAAGTTTGGGAAGATGTCTTTCTGCCGTTTGGATTTGCCTCGGGAAGCCTAGAGTGCATTATGGGGACTTGGTAATAGTTGGTTGTCTAGAGAGAATGGTGGATGAGATAGAGGCTTGAAAGTGTTGAGCAGAGTGCTACATTCGTTATGCTCTCTGAGTTTGGATAGTGAAGGCAAGGTTGTTAGGAAGTTGGCTTTCAGGAGTAAAACTAGGGGAGTTTAAGATATTGATATTATCTTTGTGTGTGGCTGTGGGGGGTTGTTGGGGCGGCTTCTTAGTCTTTATTATTGATAATCCGCAGCTATTGCTGGTAAGTAGATAACCAAAAGTGTTGGATTATAGGTTCTTTAGGAGAGGGACGGGTTGTTGGGTGCTCCTTTTAGTAAGGAAAAAGTCTTATTGTTAAAGTTGAAAAGTGAAGAAATTTTGGCCTTTTTTTGCATCTGTTATTTTTGGTAAGGATGTGGTGATTCTAGCTAGTGGAGATGGCAGGCTATTTAGAGGCTAAAGTTCCATGCACATTGAATTTTTTTTTATACATTTTCTTTTCCCCTCTGCTTCAAAATGTTGAAGTAGTTTGCTCAGGCTGCAATATTCCTATTTGTCATCTCTGCCAATGAACTTGGCCTTGCAAATGCTGAATGTATTGTGAAAATACACCACTAGAGGAAACTTAACTCAACTCAACTCATCTAAACCTTTTCCCAACTATATGGGGTCGGAGCTACATGAATCAGCTTCCTCCACTGGAGGAATCCTAATGTTTATCTACCTATGGTGGAACCAAAGCTCCACCTTGGCATCTAATCAAAATGCACTAGGAAAGTTGCCCTTATGATGCCTGGAGATCATTAAGCTCACTCTGATGTATTTAATTAATGGTAGTGAATATGATATGATTGGATGGTCTTATGTCTCCAGATAGTTTTAAACATGGTATTTGCGCACTACTTGAAGTGTCAGTGTAGCTTGTGATTCAGGCCATGGTGTGGTGCCACTGAGTTTGTTGGGCTTGAAAACTGTTCTTTATCTGTTGCCGGCAGTCCGGGCCAGATAAATTTATGACATCAATAATGCCTATTTAAGCACAATTATCTATGCCTCACTGACCATGTTATCTGGATAGGCTCCAATACAGTAAAGGATATTTTGAGAAATTCAGCAACAATGATTGTGTTAGCAATGCATACATGTCAACCAAGAGTGATGCAAATGTCAAAATTGATGAAAAGGGAAGATTAGGTTGTTATGTTTCTCAGAAGTAGCCAAATAATTTTTAGACTCCTACTTATGCAAGATATTTGTCTATCATAATGTGAAACATTCATACATTGCATGGTTTATGACAGAAAAATATCTGATAAAAATGAGCAACCAAAATCACAATTTGCATGAGCCAACTCAGCTTCCTGTCTATATGTTCCTCTGCATCTGAGTTTATATATTATACAAAATTGCTTCAATCATTTTGTGACTGATTTGCTTGTTTTTTTCTCTTAAGTGGGTTACCACTTAAATGCTGAAATTCTAAGAACTCTTTGCCAGTGCATTGCTATTTGATGGCACCTTAAGTTGAACAATTTGGATGTGCAGGGAAGGATTTACCAAGCACAAGCAAGGAAGCTTAACAGTGTCCGCGGAAAAGACCAAGGTTCCCAATTTAGCTAAGAAGGAAATGCCACATAAAATCTGCGTCCGTAAGAAGGAAATGCCACATAAAATCTGCATCCTTAATGGTGATAGTGCCAAATATATGTCATATATTAAGGTTAGATGATTCCCATATCATATATTTTCATTGGCTTCTTTGCTGAATTTATTTGTTAATGCACATATATTTCTTAGCCACTTTGGGAACAGCTTTAATAACTAGGATCTGGGGATTATTTATTACCAGTTGCTTGGATAGAGCTGTTCTGACTTGAAACAGTTGTAATAACTAGGACCCAAGGATTGTTTTTGCATTATTTGTAAGCTCCGACTGAGGTTAATAAATCATGCACCCAACGGAACTTTCATTCTAGAATTTGGTGCACACTGTGTGGCTTATCTCTCTTAATCAAATATGAAACATGGAAGCTAAGACCATCCCTCGAGGTGAAATTCAGTAAAACTGATAAGAGACTAGGTTTAGGATGCAAAATGATCTTCTAAGGAGCTTGAGTGTGACTTGTATGGTACATGTGAGTGGAAGCAGATGACTTCTTGAGTGGAGCATCACAAAATCGGCTCTGGAACTTACTTTTAATGGTAGGGTAGATAATCCAGGTAGATATTTCAATGAAATGAACCTGTGTAAGAAATCTTACAATTTCTCACGTTTCACAAGGCCACTCTTTTTGGGGGTAGAAAATGAACACAAATGACCTCCAGTGAGTGATCCAAACAAATTGTATACATTATGACTCTGATATATTTATGTGTAATTTGAGGATCAAACATCAGGCCTTGACACTGCTACAGTGTTTACTGGTCGTGGGCAATTTTGAAGAGCATGATTCTTTCCAAGGATACAAATATTTTCATGTCCAACCTTGTTACTGTGCTGTTGTATATTGGGCCTTGATTTAGTTCACATGCATATTTTGAGTCCATGATATCTTATTTTGAGATGTTAGGTGACTGTATATGCCCATGATGCTCTAGCTTTAACCTTCTTCCCTGGTTTTAATTCTTGGGGCATGACTATTTCTGGAGAATACTGAATTTGGGGTGAGGTCATAACCATGTGATGCACATTTAATAGCTCAGAAAAGTACACCTGTAGAAGCTATGTTAAGGCATTAATCTTTGTGTTACTTAAAAAGCATGGCATGTGACATAACTTTTGATTTTTCTTGTTATTTTTTAGTTTTGGTTTTTCTTTCTTTGTTAGCATTATGGTTGAAATTATTTGTGCTGGATACTAGTTTTAGGCCAACTTAAAGCATTTTAGCGGGCAATCAAACAGTCTGGGTCTTTGGCTGAAAATATCAGTTCTGAAATATTTGATGGTAGCATAACTTGTTAATTTTGAAATTTTATGGTTATTAATGCTCTGACTTAGCAATGTATTGGTGTTTGTATTAGTATAGGTATAATAAGCTTAATATCTATTCCTTTAAAGGCTTTCATCACATTGTAAAGCTGCAAAACTTAAATGGCTTTCTTCCATTAAATATCTCCATGATTTCCTAATTAATGTGCTATATCTTAAGAATTAAGTGTTGGATTATATTTGCACAATTGGTTGCTTATATATATATATATATATATATATATATATATGTTTCCTTTGAACATTTCAGATAAGCAGGGCACAGCATCAGCTTGTTAAAAATATAAAGCATTCTGGTGATGGCATTCAATCGAAATCTCTCGACCGGGTACTTGGTGATATTAAGAGCTTTCGTGTGCATGCATATGAAACATTTGAAGAGGAAGAAAAGAAGAAGTTGCATGAGCATTGGTTAGTAACTGTTCAACTAATTAGCAGTCAGTTTATGTATATGATTTGAAATTCTGAAAAATTGAGCACTGTTTAAACAGGCTGCAGGTGGCACACAAAGATCTCCCTGCAGCGTTTGAGGTCCGTAGAAATAAAAAGATGCTGAGAGAGCAGTGGATGAAATCATTGGAGCAGGAACTTGCAGAAAAAAAGAAATTAATAATGGATAAGGTATACAGAAAATCATTTTTTTCTTGCACTTGTTAGTTTCAGTGTGGCTGTTCTTTCATCAATTACTTTGTAGCACTCTGTTCCACTACAAAGGTCTGCATTGATTTAGATTACCATATATGTGTATGTTGCCCAATGACTTGTATGTACTAATACAACATCGCTTACACTTTTATTAGAAGGAATGTTAGACATTCACAGGACATATTACATGATAACAGACGTATAGACAAACATACAGTCTCGCATGCATAAGATACATGTGTGTGCTTGCATGCATGCAAACGTTACTAAAATATATTTTCTAAGTGGGTTTTGCATATAACCTCGCCATGGCATTTGACTTGGTAAATTATCTCTTATATTCTGTTTGGCAAATTAAGTTTGCAGATGTGCTATATATATAGTTTACAATTCTTTTTGCCTTTATCAGCTTGTTCACCAGCACAGAGCCGGTTATTGACTAAGGCCTGTTTTCTTCATCAATTGTTTGGGTGTATTGTTATTTCAGGCAGTTCTTAAAGACTATAACATGCGTAGACCTTGAATTATATGCCTGTAAACATTTTTTTTATATTTCTCCTATCGCAACTTGAACTGTCTATGAAACCAAAATTTTCATATCCTTTTTCATACTTCCATGTCCATGGGTCTTTTCATTTCTCCTGATGCATCCCCTCACATATCATGATCCTTGTTGAAACATGAAGCCTCTGTTCATATGGCCTTATCATCTAAATTTTTTTTCCCGTCACTTAATCGTTTTCTTCAAAATGAAAATGCTCTATGTCCCCCAAAAGCTAGCCACAGTATTTTAGGGACTGCCAATGATAAGGTTGGCATTTTGGGGCCCAAACAAATATTGTAACCCCCGTGCCTTGCACCTTAAACCACGTTTTTACCCTTTCTGAGAATTTCTTAAAGAATATAGCAGCAGCCTTAATAAACTCTTTTTTCATTACTTTATTCTCCCTATCTTAACAGAACACTGTCTTAGCTCTCATTTGTCTCTTTTGTGAATCATGTGTCTAGACATGTAATAATTTATTGAACTTTCAGTCCATTCACCATTTCGAACCTTACTACCACTTAATATTTAGCAAAAGGAGCATTGAGATGCTGTGGTCACACAGCCTTGTGAAAATGCACGTGGTTGATAAATAGTTGTATTGATTGATGACTTTATTTTATTTATCTTTTAATGGATGGAAGAGAGACCTGCACAGATTTGTCAAAAGATAGAAGATAGGTAAAGGAGACCTTACTTACGGCTGCTACTAGGTCAACACAGAAGGTAGGGAATTACCCTGGCCTTTTAAGACCCCTTTGACATGCTCCCACACATTAACAAAAGATGGCATGTGCATATGATTTCAAAAGACAGACTGGTTTTGAAGAGAGAGTGCTATCAGGATACGAAGGGAGGAACTATTTCTCAAGAAAATCCTCTTATTGATCTCCTTCTAACGGTCTGGCAGATTGCTATTGTCAACCGATTGCATGCCAGCTCCATGACTTCACGGATATCAAGTCTAAATCAGCAGTTGTTACTTGCAATTGTATGAGAATTTTGTTTTAGTATAATTATATAGTTATATGAGAATGCCCTTAGAGAAATTTCAACTCATTTTGCAAGACATAATCTGGGCTACTCTCCTATTCAAGAATTAGTTATAGGCTGGGCCAGTAACGGAGAAAGGAAGTGCTAAGGGCATTCTTCTTTGGATGAAAACTTGGAGATGACTTGTTATTGTGGTTTCTCTTTTCCTTTGCTTTTTGTGATATGGTTGTTACTACTTGCTAATTTGCTGCTGTGAATGGGATGAACCTGCATTGTGTTCCCTGTTCTCCTCTCTTTTTGGTTTATGTTCTCTTCCTTGTACTTTCGCATCTTCTTTTATGTAATCTTTCTTTTTCGTTCAGTGAAGTTCTGAGTTTTTGATCAATTAAGAAAGAAAAAGAAATAAGAAGGCTGGTGATGCTAATCATTGGTGCTGAATGATTGATCAGGATGAGAAGACAGAAAATTTGGAGACCTCACCTCAAGGATTGGTAGAGAATGGTGATTACGAACATCAACCCAGCCCAGATGTGACAGATCAAGAAGATGTTGATTCCCCACATAATTCCACACATGATCATCATCTGGAAAATATTCCTTCCCTGAGCAGTCATCTGGGCCCGATCCCGATCGAGTCTTGCCCAATTGCTGTGAATAAAGAAGCAGTAGGACAAGATATATTAAAATTCGCAGAAAATTCCCCTCCTCTTTCACAGTCACTAGAAAAACAGAATCCTTCTGATGAGGATGCTACACAAGCAAAGGCTTCTTATTCATCATCTGCTAAAGACCCGTGGCAGGCAGAAAGCATTCATGATCCTTACTACCAGACCACTCCAGAGAGACATGGGTACAGGTCTGCTGGTGAATTATCTCTCAGGCAACCCCAATTAACCGAAGAACGTCCAACAGATATGATTGATTTGGAGAGAAACATTATAGAACCAGAAGCTGGAAACCCCGTTGCCTCAACCTTTCATGTGGATGGTGGGGAATCGCTCTTTGGTTCCTATGCAAACCAAGGCCGCAATGAGCTGCTTCCCAACTTTTCAAGGGGACCAGGAATTCTATCATCTTATCCAGAAGAACGGATGAATGGCATGAAACAGCCCGGATTGCAATTTTTGATGGCCAACGGCAGGCTGCCAGAACCTGGTCAGTTCTCCCATCAATTCCATGAGCAGCAGCAACTTCTGGGGCAGAGGCAGGTTGGAGAGAAAGAGCTTTACATGAATCAGATAATGAACAAAAATGTCTACTCCAGTGGCAGATATCCAAGCCAAGAGCACTTTTCATCAGTTGATCAGCACAGTTTTTCTGCTCTCCAGTCCTCTGTAAATGGTGGGTCCTGGGCTACAATTGGTTTCCTGGTGAGCATCAAGGTTATAATAATAATTGGACTGGAGCTGAATCCTCAAGCAGCGGAGGTCAGTGCTTGCTCGATGGTAGCAATGCAGATGGAAGCCTCTTCAGTGTTTTCTCTAACAAGATATCATCGTGCTCACCTTACGACGCTGCAAGATCAGAACAGTATATCCAAGCAAGGAACTACCCAAGTGGTGGGGGTCTTCTTGCAGCCGATTATATCTATGGGTATGCCCGTCATCAATCTGACAATTTAGGCAGCCAAGAAGCAGCTACTGCTCCTTCCATGAACAATATGTCATGGATGAACTTCCCACATCAAAATCATCCTGGCCTGCACGATTCTATGGGAAAACCATTTTTGAGGCCTTGGAACCGGTAGCACCTTTGGCAATACGGCACAAGATTAGGCCACTTTTCCTTCAACCATTGCTTCCACTAGGTAAGTTAGTTTATGTGCAGAATGCACGCACAAAGTCGGCTTCCCAGATCATCTAACTTGTAGCTTTGGATGGAGAAGTGCTGCTGCTTGGTAAAACTAGTCACAAACATGAAATTGGATGTTTTGTACATATATATATATATATATTATACCATGTATATATGGGATAGGAGAGGGTTTAAGATGCCTAGGTTGTTTAACTGGTAATTCTGGTTAGTCTGGTTCAACTTTTTGATTTTTCATTGTTTAAGGGCATATTTTTTATGTTTAGGGGGCATGGGTTCCCCTGCACAATAAAAATTTTGATTCATATACTTGGTTAAAACATTTTTGCTCATGCTTCTTTGGATTAGCTTGTGTCCTTTTGCTATATTGCACTTAACATCAAGGAAGCATACGAGAGTTCGTTGTAGTTCCAGCCATTCTCCTCCTTTCCATGCTGCTTCTATTGTGCAGGCTTACTACCTGAAGTTCTTTCATATTTCTTGGTCATAACTTTTTGTAGTTTAAGTATTGCAAATCTACATTTGGGTTTATGCGAGCAGAAGATACGTGAACCTAAAGTGCAACTTTGCTTTTAAGCGGAATTTGGCTCGATCTAAAAGTGGAGTCCTTCCATCATCGAGGTTTACTTCATAGAAAGTAGAGGTTTACTTGCAGATTAAACTTAACCCGATAAAAAGTAGCGTTTTGCTCTTGATTCGTGCTTGGCTCAACAAAAAATGAAGCTTTTTTTTTTTTAAATATGAGTAACTTAATCCAAAATGAGATTATGTTTAGAAATTGAATTTGACTGGATCAAAAATGGAGCATACTCTCAAATCAAGTTTAACTTAATCCAAACTAAACTCCTAATTGGAGCTTTTCTCCCAAATTAAGCTTCACTGGCCAAACTTGCTCCTAATTCGAGCTTGATTCGATTAACAGTGGAGCATGCGCTCTCTTAAATTGAGATATATTTGATCTAAATTGAAGCCTGTCTCGGTATAAATTGAAACCTTTCTTCCAAATCGAGTCTAATTGGACAAAAAGTGAAGCATTCCTTACCAATAGAGCCTAACTTGACTAAGTGGGCTTTGCTTCATAATTAAGCCGGACTCAACCCAAATTGGACTCTTGCTCCCAAGTCGAGCTCGGCTCGGCACAAATTGGGCCTCTACTCTTAAATCGTTTAACTCAATGCAAAGCGGAGCCGTGCCTTTAATTCGAGTCTGATTCGATTAAAAGTAGAGCTCTAATCTCAAATCGAGCTTAACTCAATATAAATTAGAGCTCTGCTTCTAAATCGAGCCTTACTCGACCCAAATTAGAGCTTTGTTCGCAAATCAATCCTAACTCAATCAAAAGTGGAGCCCTAAACCTAAATCAAGTCCATTTGATCTAAAGTGGAGCCTTAATTCCAAATCAAGCCCGACTCGACCTAAAGTTCATCCCTAGTCCCAAATCAAGCCAAACAAAAACCCAAAGTGGAGCTCTTCTCTCAAATCAAGCTTAACTCGACCCAAAAGTGGAGTCCTTGAATGAATATCCTCATTCTTGCTTTCCAATATGAATAGTTGGAACTATTAAACAAAGGGGGTCTATTAGTAGAATGACCTTCGGCGAATGAAGATCCAGCTTGAGCTGCCATTTGGATCTTTAGCTCTAGATCGTTGGATCAAATAGAAGTGAGCACTAGCTCTGATACCAATTGTTGGCCCAGATGGCAACCCAAGAGGGGGGGGGGGTGAATTGGGTTCTTTAAAAATTTAAATTCTGTTTCGAATTAGATAGAATGATGCCAAAGTATGCAAGTGAATGGAGTTAATCGAAGCTGAGCGCAGGTAGGCAGTTAAAGAAGAGAGAGAGAGAATCAAGACACTACAAACACGCAGATTTTATAGTGGTTCGGTGTAACCAACACCTATGTCCACTCTCAAGTAGTACTTGGGTCCACACTATAATCTCCTTGATTACAACCGAGTTATTTTGCAAGCTCACAACTCAAAACTTATTGTTTCACAAGGATCACAATGAACCAGCTGGTTTTTCGGGCTCACCAGCACACAACCCAAAACACAAGCTGTCCTTAGCTTATCCCGAGGTATAGTACCTCCACTAATTCAATCCCTTGATTGAACTAGCAAAAAATAAAGTTTACAACACAAGATAGCTCCTTAAATGAGCAAATATTCAATTTAAATAGACAAGGTTAGAAAAGCCTGATTGAAGCTCGTTGAATGTGTGCTTTTCTTCTTTTCTTCTTTTCCTTTTTCTCTTGAAGGATTGAATCGGGCCTCAGCTTAGATTCTTCACAGCAAGCTCGGATGAGAAGATGAGGATTTGGGGATTTTTGCTCTCTTTCTTCTTGGGGTGAAATCTCCTTGATTTTCTCTTGAAAAGCTTTTGGATCTCTCCTTTGGACTCTTTGAGATTGATGGATTTGCTCTTTGAGTTTTTCCTCTGTGTTTTCTTCCTTGAGATCTTTCGGATTTTTTTTTTGTCTATCTCTTCTCTGTTTCTCTTTTTCTTCTTTTTTCCTTTTTATAGATCTCTTAATCCAGGTTTAGGTGGGAAAACT
Source organism: Calamus simplicifolius (assembly GCA_900491605.1). Taxonomy (NCBI): domain Eukaryota; kingdom Viridiplantae; phylum Streptophyta; class Magnoliopsida; order Arecales; family Arecaceae; genus Calamus; species Calamus simplicifolius. The sequence goes on from UESW01004515.1 coordinate 328,663, forward strand.
AGCCGTTGGAGATGTTTGGATTCTTCTACACACAAAAAAATAGCCGTTAGAGGTTAGGTGAGAAGAAATCTTACCGTTGGAGTCCGTTCTGATAGATAAAAAGTCCGTTCCTAACAGGTTAGAGTCGGCTCCAACTTTTCAGGTGTCGGCTCCATGATGGGTATCCAAAAATAAAAGTAAAAGTTCGTTGAGGAGTCGGCTCCGAAAAAGTTGAGTGTCGCTCGCCGCTTTCGGGTGTCGACTCCGGAATCCATAAGGTGTCAGCTCCAGAAATGCTCAAAATAACACACTCTTTGTTCTCAGGTTAGAGTCGGCTCCAGAGACTGTAAGTGTCGGCTCTCGAAATCTAGGTGTCGGCTCCTGAAAACTTGGTGTCGACTCTGGAAACTGAAACAGAATACGCTTTTCGGTGTCTCAGGTTGGAGTCGGCTCCGAAACTCTGGGTTTCGACTCCAGACGTGCCAAAAATCAGAAAAACATCTGATCCGCCATGAGGTCGGCTCCAGACCATCTAGGTGTCAACTAGGCTCTGAATTTTGAAAAAATACTTCTGGCATTTGATTCAAAACAAGTTTCTTTATACATTTTGATTGATCAAATATTTTTAATGCCTGAAACCCTTAAATCTATTAGAAACATAATGGATATACTCATATCATTTATTAATCATCAAAATCAATAATTGGGTCAACACACCTAAAACCTATAAATAGGACCCTAGACCCTTGCATTTTCATTCAATCCAGATTCAATCCAAATCAATCCGAAAGTCCTTTACTCTCTTAGGCATTTGCATACTCTTATGGTAGTATAGCAATAGTGCATTAAAAAAAGAGAAGTATTCTTGGTTCGATATTTTTTGTGAATTGTAGTGCTGCTTTCATCAAAAAGAAGACTATTGTATCTTGGGAGACAATCGTCATACTGACCGTAAGCACCATTGCGGAACGAAATTGTCTTAAGGATATAGAGTATAACTCTAGACTCAGTCTTATCAATTAGTAGCCACTATCTGCATCAACAGGTAGAACCGAGTTGTCTCTATACTTTGGCAAGACCGAGCTACCTTTGTACCTCGGCAGAATCGAGCTATCTCCATACCTCAGCAGGATCGAGCTTTGTGCCTCAGCAGGACCAAGGAACTCTTCTTTTAGGCTCAGACACCCTCATCAACTTAAGCTACGCCAAGGATTGTGGAAGATGAACCGTCCAAATCACATGAATTTCATAACAATCTTCCCAAAATAGGAACGAGGAGCCAAATATAACCCTCTCACCGTAATCAATGAAATTTTAAATCCCCGATCAATTGGCGGGATTTCAATTACATCGGTTCTCAACACCCTGAAAAGGAAACGAAAACTAAATATGGCCTAATGCCCATAAATAACTAAATCATGGAGCACCAATCAGTCATCAATCCTCTTAACTGCCAAGATTTGAATCTTAACGGTCCCATAACTAATCAGATTCGAATCATACAGACTCTTAACTTCCTAAAATGCACTCAAAAAATCAGTAACAACCCACCATCATTCCAGCGGTCTATAAATACCATGTCCTAAGATCCCTTTAGGTATGCGCAAACTAACTCCAAGAACTCTAGCAGAATTCATCGCTCTCGGAAGGTTATCTCTGAGAGATCCTGGAGCCTTCTCCTCTCATCTGTTTGCCAAGAATTATCACTAACTTGAGCGCCGAAGGGTCTTCCGCAGGGATCACCCTCAGCACTTCCTGTGTGGAGACTGTCTTGCAGGTCCAACCGAATAGAAGATCACCATCTAGATCCTGACGTGCACTGCCCCTAAGTTGGAGAACGAAATTCATAGCAACAAATTGGCGCTAGAGGAAGGGTCTCAAGTCCCATTAAATTGGAATCAAGGAGACAAGATTCTTGATAAGAAGGATAATCTCTCAATGGCCAACTGCAAAAGAGCAACTTTAGATGCTCCCACCTCTCAAAGACCTGATCCCTTGAACAATGCGGTGCCCTCATAGCCATCATCGATCGAGGTTCCTCCACCGCCGGAGACCCCGGTCACCTAGGATCAGTTCGCTATGCTGATCCAATAGGTTCAAGCTCTGATTCAATTGGTACAAGGGCTCCATGGAGTCCCTCCTTCAACTGCACCAGTTCAACGACTCCTTGATGGAGTCGCTGCCCCTGTTCCACTGGTGGCTCCTCCCCCTAACTCACTCGAGGGCACGAGCTTCCCTTGATAGATTGATCATGAAGAGGTAGAACCGCCACTACAAAAGGGCAAGGATCCACCTAGATTTCATCAGGCTCATTCCCATCCCTAGTATTTTCTCGCCACAACTCAATGCTGCGGCTGCGATCTCCTTCTCCTACTATTTGGGAAAAAAAGGTGCATCAGTAACTCCAAGGGAAGCCCCGAGAAGTACGCTAGGAGCCAGATGTCATCAAGCAATGCCTCAACCTCAACCTAAGGTGGAGCAGGGTATCCCCTTCACCGAGAAAATTATGTTGGAGATGATCCCTCCTCATGCCAAGCTCCCCACCACCGAGCCCTATCACAGATTGACTGACCTAGATGACCACCTAAGCAGCTTTTGATTTATCATGATGTTCCATGGAGCGTCAGCTGTGATCTTGTGTTGAACTTTTCCTTCCACCCTCAGGGGATCTGCTAGAACATGGTTTAATGGCTTGAAGCCAAACTCCATTGACTCCTTCAACAAGCTGGGCCATTTGTTTATTAGTCAGTTTGTTAGTAGTCACCACTATCGAGGAAGATCTGACTCCCTCTCTGAAGTTAAGCAGTGAGAGGGGGAGTCTTTGATAAATTTTATTGGCCGTTTTAACATGGTCATGTTGGAAGTTGATCACCTCAATTATAAGGTGGCCATGTTCGCCTTAGCAGGTGGAGTGTCCAAGGAGGGAGATTTTTACTTAGCAATGGAGGTTAATTACCCAAAGAATCTTTCTAATATGATGGTCTTCAGACAAATATGCTGGGGTCGAGAAGTCGAGAAGGTCGGCCCGAGCTGAGCAATGTAAGAAGAAGGAGAAGAAAAGCTTGAAGAAGGACCGATCCCCTTGTCCTGTGAGCCCGCTTCGCCGCCAAAGAATTTCTCCTCCACCGCCGAGAGATCATACCAGAAGCCCAGTGCGAAGGTTTAATCAATTCACTCTGCTCACTATGCCGCAGGCACAAATCTTGATGGAGATTGAGTGGCAACTTCTCTGGCCGACACCCCTCTAAGGAAATATTGCTTGGAGAGATATGACCAAGTATTATCGGTATCATCGAGACTATGGACATGATACCGAGAAATGCTGGTAGCTTCGGAATAAGATTGAGCAACTCATCCACCGAAGGAGGCTTGATCGATTCAGAAGAGTTCCCAAGCCGAACAATAGAGAAGATTACCAACCCGACCCTCAGCAACCACCTCCACCGAACCCGTTGCTGGTAGCATCAACATGATTGCCATGGTCGGGTCCTCCCAAGTTTGATCGGACGAAGAAGAAAATCCACCAAAGAGGGTCCGATCCGAAGGACTTTCTTTTTCAGATAAAGATCTTCAGGGGATACATTATCCACATGATGATGCTTTAGTTGTATCCCTTAACATGAACAAGTATGATGTACATCGGGTTTAGTTGATAGTGGAAGCTCGGTTAATGTTATGTATTTTGATGCCTTTGTGAAGATGAATATGCAAATAGAAGACCTCTGATCTATGGATTCTACCCTGATGGGGTTCATCAGTGACACTCGAAGGAGTCGTCACTTTAACTATTCGAGTAGGTGCATGGCCTTGTGTGGCAACTGTACATGCAGATTTTCTAGTTATCAAACTTTGGTCGCCGTACAATGCAATCCTCGATAGACCTAGACAAATGTTCCTCATGGCCATAATATCCATTCCTCATCTCGCCATGAAATTTCCTACAGAATGGGGAGTAGGAACAGTTTGAGGAAACCAGGTCAAAGCTCAGTACTGTTTCATCACCGACGTTCAGTCTAGAAGATCTGAGGTCGATGGGCTTGATGATCGGAAAGACTTCGCCAATCAACAAGGTGAACTAGTTGAAGAACTTGAAGAAGTACCACTTGATGAGGCTCGACCCGACCAAACCATAAAGGTTGGATCCCAACTGAAAGGTAAGCCTTGGCAAGATCTGATCGAGTTTCTCTGAAGGAATGTTGATATCTTCGCTTGGTTAGCCTCAGATATGCCAGGAATTAGCCTAAACGTTCTTGTTCATCACCTCAACATGGATGATATGTTTCGGCCTATTAAGTAGAAGAAAAGAAGCTTCGCCCTCGAGCATCAAAAGGCCATCGAGGAAGAAGTTGACAAACTTCTTAAGGAGAGCTTCATTCGGAAGGTAAATTATCTTGATTGGCTGAAAAATGTTATCATGGTGAAAAAGTCGAATGACAAATGAAGAATCTGCATTGACTTCACAAACCTCAATAAAGCCTGTCCAAAGGACAGCTTCCCACTGCCAAGGATCGACCAACTTGTGGATGCCATCTCGGACCACCAGATGCTGATCTTCATGGATGCCTACTTGGGCTATAACCAGATCTGGATGGCACCTGAAGATGAAGAAAAGATAACCTTCATCATTGACCGAGGTATATACTACTACCGAGTTATGCCTTTTGGTTTAAAGAACGTCGGGGCAACCTACCAAAGGCTGATCAACAAAGTCTTCAAGGAACAGATTGATCGGAATATAGAGGTTTATGTCGATGATATACTGGTTAAAAGCAAAGAAGCATCCCAGCACATCGATGATCTCACAGAAAGTTTTGCAACACTCAGAAACTATCAGATGAAATTGAACCCGACCAAGTGCGCCTTTGAGGTTAACTTTGGGAAGTTTCTGGGCTTCATGGTCTCTCAGAGGAACATTGAGGCGAACCCCCAGAAGATTCAAGCTTTCCAGGAAATGGCCCCCCCAAGTTGGTCAAAGAAGTATAATGCCTCACTGAAAGGATAGCTGCCCTTATTCATTTCGTCGCCCGGTCTACCAAGAAGTGCCTCCCTTTTTTAAGGTGCTTCGATCAGCTAAGAACTTTCAATGGATTCCAGACTGCCAGAAACGCTTCGAGAACCTCAAAAGGTACCTCGACTCACTACCGCTCCTTAGTAGCCCGAAGCTCAGAGAAGCTCTATATCTATATCTGGCAGTTTCAAAGAATGTCATCGGGTCTGTGTTGATTCCAATGGACTCCATACTGCCAGAAATCCTTCGAGGACCTCAAAAGGTACCTTAGCTCACTACCACTCCTTAGTAGCCCAAAGCTCGGAGAAGCTCTGTATCTATATCTGGCAGTTTCAGAGAATGTCATCGGGTATGTGTTGATTCGAGAGGAAAACAAAGTTCAAAAGCTGATCTATTATATCAGCAAATTGCTCCGGAATGCTGAGATGAGGTACACTCGAATTGAAAAAATGGTGCTGGATTTAATAACGTCAATCCAAAAGCTACGTCCTTACTTTCAAGCACATGCTATGATGGTCCTAACCGACCAACCAATTAAGTCAGTCCTTCACCGTCTAGAATTGTTAGGAAGGATGACTAAATGGGCCGTCGAGCTGAGCAAGCATGATATCCGGTATCATTCTTGCCTAGCCATCAAGGCACAAGTTCTGGAAGACTTTCTTCTTAAATGTGTAATATCGAAAGATGGCTCAGCCCAGAGATCTTCGAGCAACCAAAGTCCAAGGCTCTGTGGTTGCTTCATGTAGATGGATCCTCCAATATAAGCGGTTCTGAGGCAGGTTTAGTCCTCACTAGTCTGAATGGAGCAACTTTCGAGTATGGCATTCATTTCTCTTTTTAGGTCTCCAACAATGAAGCTGAGTATGAGGCTCTACTTACCGGACTTCGAATCACCTGCAACTTAAAAGTCAGGAGGTTGAACGTCTACACCAACTCCAACTGGTTGCTGGCCATGTGCGAGAAGAATTTGAAGCTCGAAAACCAAACATGGTTCGGTATCTTCAAAAGGTGCGTGAATTATCCTTCAATTTTTTTAAACTTGAAGTTATCTAGGTTCCAAAGATCGAGAATATGCGCGCTAACCTTCTCTCCCGCCTAGCTACCACTGACTCAATGGATCTTGAGCAAAAATTTCGTCTGAAGATCCTTGAAAGGTCCAGCATTGTAGATGCCGACCAAATCATGCAGATCAAGACCGAACCATCTTGGTTCGACCCAATCCTTAAATACCTTAAAGATGGATCACTTCCAGAATATAGAAAGCAGGCAAGGAAACTGAAGATGCAAGCGTCCCACTATGTTTTGCTTGATGATCAGTTATACAAGCGTTCCTTCTCCATGCCATTACTCAAATGCCTTCGATCATCGAAGGCTGACAATGCTTTGTGGAAGGTTTATGAAGGTATATGTGGCAATCATCTGAGTAGCCGAGCTCTATGTCACAAGGTGCTATGCCAAGGGTACTACTAGACAACTATGCAGAAGGATTACAACGATTTCGTCTGAGCCTATAATTCGTGTCAACGTCACTCCAAAATTCAGAGGCTCCCTTCTGCACATCGACACTAATATTATTCGCTTGGCCTTTCTCCAAGTGGGGAATGAACATCCTCGGCCCCTTTTCACCCGCCATTGGAAAGAGAAAATTCTTATTTGTAACAATCAATTACTTTACTAAGTGGGTTGAAGCCGAGGCGGTTGCCCAGATAATTGAAGCTCAACCAAGGATTTCGTATGGAGATCCATTATCTGTCGATTTGGTCTCCCGCACACCATAATCATCGACAATGGTCAACAATTTGATAACTCAAAATTTTGGAAATTTTGTGAAGACTATAGCATCAACCATCGATTCATATCAATCGGACACCCTCAAGACAATGGTGAAGTGGAGGTTACAAATGTCTTATGGGCAGTCGAGCTTCATCATGTCTTATGGGCCTACTGAACCATCCAAAGGATCCTTATTGGTAAAACTTCATTTAGGATGGCCTTCGGCACTAAAGCCGTTATTCCCATGAAATGGGCTTACCTTGGCCACGAGTTGAGAGCTACTCGGAGGAGTTGAACGACGAGCAGCTCTGAGCCAATCTCAACTTGATAGAAGAAGTTAGAGAAAAAGATCAGATCCGAATGGCTGCCTATCAACAATGAGTAGCACATTATCATTCCTTCCGAGTTAAAGGGAAGCTATTCCTTTCTGAAGACCTTGTGCTTCGCAAAGCATCGATCTTTAAACCGACAGAGTAAGGAAAGTTGGCCCCAAATTGGGAGGGCCTTTATCAAGTTACAGAGGTCATCAGATCTGGCACCTACAAGCTATAAGATTTAGATGGAAGAGCCATTCCTCGTACGTGGATGCGAACAATCTTCGGATATATCACCAATAAAGTATAACTGAACCGAGCTATTTTGCTCGTCGTAATGGAATTTTGTTCTTGAGTTTAAATATCTCCTATCTGATCACTCCCTCCAAGTTGCTATTGAAAAGTAGGTCATGCCCAACTATCGACCCACGGGTCCTAACTAATATACCTCGGTAGGGCCGAACAATAATCTCCATACCTTGATAGGGCCAAGTAAAATTTTCTTCGTACCTCGGTAGGGCCGAGCAATAATCTTCGTACCTTGGTAGGGCCAAGTAAGATTTTCTTCAAACCTCGGTAGGGTCGAGCAATAATTTTTGTACCTTGGCAAGTAAGATTTTCTTCGAACCTCGGCAGGGTTGAGCAATAATCTCTGTACCTTGGCAGGGCCAAGTAAGATTTTTTTGAACCTTGGTAGGGCCGAGCAATAATCTTCGTACCTTGGCAAGGCCAAAAATTTTTCTTTGAACCTCAGCAGGGCCGAGTAATAATCTCCATACTTTGTTTGCAAGGGCCAAATAAAATTCTCTCAGAACCTTGGCAGGGCCAAGCAATTATCTCCGTACTTTGGCTGGCTCAAGTCAAACTCTCTCCATGTCTCAGAACGACCGAGTAATTTTCCCCAAAACCTTGGCAAGCCAAGTGAAAATCCTCCAAACTACGATTTGACCAAAATGTGCTACGAATGTCAGCAAGGCCACCCAGGTCTTCCTACGATCTGAAAAGAGTTAAACACTTTGTTCTCGAAGATTCAGCATAGCCTGACAACTTATAAACGTCAGCGGGGCTGAACAGAACTACCTGAAACTTGATAAAAGCTAAGTTTCTATCTCTCCTAATGATTTATGAATCTCGTTCGATCGATTATATCAATTTGAATCTCGGAACAACTAAGTGTTTACTCTTTGAAGCAAAGAAATGCCTTGTTGGATATTCTCATGTCTTGGCAAGTCTAAGCCTTCCCTATATCGTTGGGGATTCTCATGTCTTGGCAGGTTTGAGCCTTCCTTATATTGTCAGGGATTTTCGTATCTCAGCAAGTTTGATCCTTTCCTATGTTTCGATCAAATCGAGAAATATATTCTTGATGTGCACATGCATAGTCTATGCCTTGGAAAGGCCGAGGGAATTACAACGACAAAAGGACAAACACTTAGCAAAAAGGAGGCAAAACACTGGAAGGAAAGAAAATTCTTTTATTTCATTTCAAGAAAATACAGCAAGTTACAAGTCATTACAAGTGCATCAAAGCACATGAAATGCAAAAAATTCTTTTTCAAATGGAGAAAACCTAATTACAATTGTCGCACCAGCAATGCTCCAACTCCTGAAGAACGTAAGGATCACCTTTGAACTCCGTTGAATTGCGATATTGGAAACATCGGGCAGAGGAATGGGAAGAAACAACCTGAAGAAATTTACCTTAAGCTTCCCATCCTTTAAGAATCTATATGATGGATCTTCAGTCATCTCCTTTGGTAGATCAATAGTGGCTACTATGGTTGATGGAAAGCTTGTGGAAGAAGAGGCCCAACGAAAATGATCCTTGTCACGTTTCCACTATGTCCTCTATAGTTCCATCCTTCTTCTTCTCCTTCTTATTTGCCATACATGAATACCGAGAATAAGACTTCTGAACCATCTCCAACGGCACTTTACTCATAGCTTTAAGAGATCCAGCCGGTTTGCTTCTAGGCGCTTTAAGAGCAGTTTGCATTTTAGCAACTTCTTCATTCGAACCATCAAGCCCAAACCAAATCTCAAACAGAAAAGCCAACCCTTCGGCCTCTGATCTTAATGTGAGTTAAACCATCATAAGCTTTTCTCCCTCACACTCAGCAGAAATGAACTCTTCGACTATACTCAGAACCTTCTGATTTTTCCTTTTTATAGCCATTGAAAGGGAACAATCACCATTAATGAGGAGAAGATCTCGGGATTCGAAGCACATTGGTCATTATGCTACAGCCCCCGTAAGGGCCATGTGTCGCTCATCCACTCTTTTCTGGGTGGGATTCGAAAGGTTTCTCTTCGCTCAATGAGGAAAGCACTTTCGGAGCCGATGGATCGACCATGTGTCACCATCTCGATTAACCTCGTCAGGCATACAAAGAGTCTCCCCTCTCACCGCGAGAAAAAGTAAAAGATCTTCCTTTGATCTTAGCTCAGGTGCTTTAAATGTAAGAAGTTGTTTTCGGTTCTGAAGTATGAATAAAAGTTGAAAATCAGCTATGGAAGGGCGTGTAATCTAACAAAAACTGATCACTTGATGTATGCAGAAGATAAGCACCGCATCGGAAAGGGAGCACATTAATTGCGAAGTAAAAACCTTGAAAAAAATGAAATATTAGTGAAGCTCGGAAAAAACTGAGCTATTGACGAGCCTCGGCAAGGCCGAGCGATCTCCTTCACCATGACAAAGCAGAGCAATTCCTCTTAACTCGGCAAGGCCAAGCAATTTCTTTTATCTCGGCAAAGCTAAGCGATTTCTCTTACTTCGGTGAAACCAAGCCCACTCTTTGCCCTTGGCAAACCCGAGCCATCAATTTGCTCTGCCAAAGTCAAGTTGCTTCCGAGACTTGGCAAAGGCAGTTAAAGGCTTTCTAACTCTAATAGAGCCGATTTACCTATACAACTCGATGAAAACTAAGTTTGGGCATCTGAACCTGGCGGACCACATAGCATACTAAAAGAACCATTAAGTATGCGACATTCAAACAATGAGGAACATTAAGAGAAACAGAGTTCCATTCATAATATTGGCATTAGAAGGCAGGAATTCTTACAAAGTCTTTCCAATTACAAAAGAAAAAGGGGAATACAAGAAAAACTCCTAACTTTTGGGCTCAGCCTTAGGAACAACTTCAGGAATGACCGAAGGAGGCTGGCTTGATTCGCCTACTTCGAAAGTTGCCGATAGCGGAGCTTCGGTTCCCTCAGCAGTAGGCTAAGGAACTTCTTCCTTTTGAGTGGTCGCTGCTGGGTCCTCGACTATATTTGCATCAGAAATCACGTTGAAGTCAATGTCTGGTATGTCTTCGTATTCAGCTTTGGTGGACGATTGAATCGCTACCGATGATTCAACCTTGGCGTACAACCGCAGTAGTTCTCATCCTCCAAAAAGGAGAGGTCCAGATTTGGGTATTCTCGGGATACCCTTGCTCATGCTTCCTTCCCTCTAATCCGATACGCCTTTGCACAAGCTACCATTCGTTCCTCCAAAAATTGGGCAGAATTCTTATATTTCTCCATTGTCGAAGCGGCCTATTTGTTGGCTTCAACCGCTTGATCGCAAAGCTCAGAACACTTCTGGCGATTTGAAGCCAGCTCCCCACTCATAGTTCTTAACTTGTCGTTAGCATCGGCCTTGATATCTTTAATCTGAAAAAACAAGCTCGGCCCAAGAATGGCACAGTCAACAAGATTAGTAAAAAAAGGCACAAAGCAAGTAAAAGTACTCGCCAAGTCATACCTCCTTGTCCCACCGAGCCATCTCCACTTCTATTTGTTTGATCAGCTCGAAAGCCCTTGTTCTCTCTTTATTATATCGATGCAGCCTTGGCATATTCTCGTCGATCTTCCACTGCCTGTCCTTGACCTCTTTCTGAATCCGATCCAGGTCAGCCGTAAGCTTGGCAATCTGCTCTTGATGCCATTTTGATCTGTCACTTTCCTCGGCAAGTCGCTTATTCAAGCCATCTCTCTCATCGTCAAATCATTTATTCAAGTCATCCCTCTCCTCGGCGAAATGCTTATTTAAAGCTTCTACTTCTTTGGCAAACTTGGCTCGACACTGCAATAATTCCAACCAAACTTTGTTAGCTAACTCACGAGCTCCCTTAAGCTCGTCAACTTTAGTTTGAAGTTTTGATGCTCTTTCTCGAGCAATCCTTCCCCTTCTACTTGACTGCTCAAGCAAATCTCAGAAAAACACTAGGTCCCTGGAAGTCTCATCGCTTTCTCTCGAAGGTCAGCGACTTCCTTCCTGGTTTGGGCGTAGGCTCTCATAATCAAGTTCAAACGATAGCACAGCACCCTTATTAAAATTACATTTTGCAACAAAGCTCCACCAGTGAATTTCAACTAGATAAATAAAAAAAGAACAGGATGCCTAGGCATTCCAACTTACCTGGGAAGCATAGGCAGTCACGACCTTGGTAAGAGCAAAATTTTGGAGCCCAGGTAGGAGCTCCATATCCCTCGGTATGCCTAATTGCCCAAGTGCTACGGTAACGAGATCCTCTTCAATGGGCTCCATCGCCGAAGAGCTCTCCCCTCTACTCAGGGTGGATCAAATTAGAGCGGCTAGCATCTCCTTGATCCTAGGATCAAGGACAAGCAAATTAACGGCTGACAAAATGAGAGCCTCGGCTCAAGGAGCCTCGGCCTGAGGAGCTTCGGCTCATTTAGCCTCTTTAATCAAAATCTCAATTTGGGAAGCTTCAGCTTGGTTAGCCCCTTCAGCTGACGCCTCAGCTTGAGGAACCTCGACTTGATCAGCCTCCTCATCTGAGGACTCTTCTTGATCTACGAACGCTTGTTCGACCTCCCTCGGCTCTTCAGAGGGGGAATTCTTCAACATGAGCCTTCTCCCACGCCTCAACATTTCCTTTAACCCCCCTTGTCTCCTCAACAAGAGATCCTTGAAACGGAAGTTCTACATGAGTTGGGGTAGCCTCTAGGTTCTCAACCCTCTTAGAAGGAAGTTCCTTGTCCTTGGGCGGAGGAACCTCATGATTAGGTGGTGGCATTCCATCGGAATCATTCAACACCACAATTATTTTTGTGCTGGGAGCTCTATTGGTCCCCTCTCCAAAACTCTTTAGCCACCGATCCCTCCTCCGATGGAACCAACTTTTTCTTCTCCTGTACCACTAACACACTTGGCCGCTATAGAGAATAGCAAGGTCTTCTTCTTCTCACCTCGTCGATGTTGGGCATTTGTTCAGATCCTTGAGATAGTTTGCCCAAACCTGAGAGAAACTAAACCTGACATTCCCCTTGGCAATAAAGAATCAAGACTTCCATCCCTTTATGGAAGATGGAGTCTCCGATATCATCTTAAATGATCTTTGGGGTCCGATGAAGGGCTACTTTGAACTCTTCCCAAAGACGAGGCTGTAACAAACCCAAAATAGGGGAAGCATTGCCGTCACCCCAACGAGAGTACACATGAAGATGAACCCGATGATGTGACACCAACTATTCGGAGCTACCATTGTTGGACAGATTCCATAGAATCTCATTATTTTCCTCACCAATGGATGAATGGGAAACCTAAAGCTGCCCGCAAGCTTTCTTCGTAGATGAAAGCTCTAGACTCCAATGGCTTCGTGACCCTCTGTTCAGGCTCCGGCACTCGTAATCGAACATCCTAAGAAAGCCAACACCTCTGGCGAATCTTCTCCAAATCCTCTAAGGTCATCATCGAGACGAAATCATTTGGGCATTCCATGTTCCCAAAGAGAGCAAGGAAACTCTAATCAGAAGCATAGGGTTTCTGATAGAGGGATATCTGAGGGAAGAAACAAGAAAAAAGCATAACAGGGAAAAGCACTGCCCGATTCTTTTTAAATCACCTCGACAGAAAGACGGGATATGGCCAATGAGAATCCTCAGGCATTCAGACTATCAATCCGGACATTACGAGCGCAAGAGCTTGCCACATGTCATTCCACCAACCATCATTCTCAGAGAATGAAGGGTTTTGCCTCGTCCGCCTAAAAGAAATGATGGAACGATGATGTGACATTTATTAAGTCATCATGACACGCCTCTACAAATTCAAATCCCTCCAACCAAATCGAGCCGTCTGAAACTCTAGTCCCTATGCCCGAACCTATGCTTCGGACTAGGGAGCGGAGGACATGTGATGTAGGGTAAAATAGTCATCGCATCAATATTAGTGCACGTGGCAAAAAGAAAGGGTCATTTTCAACTTTTGACCCACTAACAAACATATCCAAAAAAAGACAAAACGTAACTGACCTATCTTCTTACCTCGGCAAGACCGAGCTATCTCCCTACCTCGGCAGGACCGAGCTACATTTGTGCCTCGACAGGACCGAGCTATCTTCATACTTCGGTAGGACCAAGCTATATCTATACCTCGGTAGGATCGAGCTAACTTTGTGCCTCGGCAGGACCGATAAACTCTTCTCTTAGCTCAGGCACCCTCATCGACTTGAGTTACGCTAAGGATTGTGGAAGATGAACTGCCCCAATCACACGAATTTCATAACAATCTTTCTAAAATAGGAATGAGGAGCCAAATATGACCCTCTGACTGTAATCAATGAATTTTCAAATCCCCGATCAACTAGCAAGATTTCTATTATCGGCTCCCAACACCCTGAAAAGGAAACGAAAACTAAATATAGCCTAATGCGCATGAATAACTGAATCATGGAGCGCCAATCAACCATCAATCCTCTTAATCGCCAATATTAGAATCTTAACGGTCCTATAACTAATCAGATTCAAATCATACCGGCTCTTAACTTCCTAAAATGCACCAAAAAAATCAGATAACAACCCGCCATCATTCCAGTGGTCTATAAATACCATGTCCTAAGATCCCTTAGGTATGTGCAAACTAACTCCAAGAACTCTAGCATAGTTCATCACTCTCGAAAGGTCATCTCGAGATATCCTTCTGCTGGAACCTTCTTCTCTTATCTGTTTGCTAAGAATTACTACTAACTTGGGTATCAGAGGGTCTTCTGCAGGGACCACCCCTAGCGCTTTCTATTTGGAGACTGTCTTGCGGGTCCAATCGGATAAAAGATCGTCACCCGAATCCTGATGTGCGTTGCCCCTAAGCCGGTGAACAAAATTCCACAGCAACATTATCCTTTCCTCAATTAAGCGGCAGAAGAATAGAATCCAGCCAGAAGCCTGCATAACGGACACTCGACATCAATTGACACGTAAATCCGACATATGGACTAAGAAATAATAATATAAATGTGATGCCCTCACAATAGTCCTACATCGGAAAATTGGGAGTTGGTTGTATGATTTATAACCAGTTAAGGAAGATAGACAAGTACTAATTGGATCCCTTTTGGGCTGTGGTGGCCTATGTTGGTGTAAACCTTATCCATCTTACTTTCTTGTAACGGAATGGGTCCGTGGGTGCTGCAGGCCTAGGGTCGGATCGTTACAATATGGTATCAGAGCCATGCACCAGCCGAAAGTGTAGGAGCTAAGTGCCACACAGGGCAAAGTGCTACATCGATGGGAGCCACCTCTTGAACCTGTGGGGGCCACAGAAGATGGGGCCACAGGGCAAAGTGCTATATTGATAAAAGCCACCTCTTGAACCTATAGGGGCCACCTCTAGAATCCTGTCTGCCTGGTAGTTGTGATCTTGTGCCTTCGGCGACGAGGATGTCGTCTCTACAAGGGGGTAGATTGTGATGCCCCTTTCGATAGTCTTACATCGAAAAATTGAAAGTTGGTTGTATGGTTTATAATCAGTTAAGGAAGATGAACAAGTATCAATTGAATCCCTTTTGGGCTATGGTGGCCCAAGTTGTGTGGACCTTTTCCGTCTTGCGTTGGGCTCGTGGGTGCTGCGGGCGTGAGGCCCAAGTCGTTAAATATATCACCAACGTCACTATGGCTCATCTACAAAGGGATGATCCTTTCCCCGCCTCCACCTCCAAAAGGTTTTTCTTGTTTCTCTTATCTCCGAATCGAATCGATTGCTTTGCACGAAACGCCTTCGATTCCAAACGCTTTATGGAAGATATATAAAGCGAACGATCGAGTTCTCGTCGTCTGCTTCTTATTTCTTATATATTCTTGCTCTGTTTCCGACGAGGAAGAAGAGAGAAGCGTTGGACATGGAGCAGAGGAAGGAGGAGAGGAGGAAGGACGTGGTACGGCTGCAGCGGGAGGCCGTTATTCCTATCCTCAAGCCCCAGCTCATCTTCAAGCTCACCGGTCTCATTGGTAGTAATGTATACGTTTCCTTTTTGGAAGATTTGTTCTCTTTAACATCTTGTTTCTCTCTTATGTCATTGGAATCTCATCATGTGGTTTATTTATTTTACAAATAAAAAAAATTGAATTGAAAACGGGTTCTTGCTATTTCTTGTCTTTAGATTCCTGTCTTTAGAACCAACCATTCTGGCTCCTTTCTCTATCTTTCGTTTTTAGTTTTTTTGGCTTATTATTGTCTTAACGCGGTCAGATTGCACGCTCCAGTTCCTCTTTCTCAAGGTAACTGATTCCATTCAATGAATATTATGATCACTAGCTCCTCAAATGTCGGGTGATTAGTAGTGTCTGGAAGCACTTTTGACACCTAATTTAGATTCGTCGAAGACCTCAGCATGGAGAGTGGATTTGTTTGGCAGCAGGAGTAAGAAGAAGTACATATACATAAAGTTGGAGAAATGGATGGACAATGACAATTAATGCTGGCTGCTGCTGCTGCTGCTGCTGCTTGTGCTAGCAAAGTCTGGCTAGAGAGGAATCAGAGTTTCTTTAGGAATACCGACATGGGCATTATGGACCTGATTCCGAAGATTAGGAGGGTTTAAATTGAAGCCTTAAATGGCCCTTGTTGTGGAAGGGAATATGATAGCGGAGAAAATTTGCTGAAATTTTGTGCATTTTTTTAGTCTTACCATTTCTCAAGCTTTTTTTGCCTAGATCTTGATATTTTCCACCTTAATTTTCCTCACAGAGGATGCTTCTGAACGAGCTGAATTTCTAAAGCTCTGCAAGAGAGTTGAGTACACCATCCGTGCTTGGTATCTTCTGCAATTCGACGATCTGATGGTATGAACTTGTCCTTTTTTTTTCCTTGGGTATGCATGCATTTCCAAATTGGAGCATGAATATCCAGTGTCGTAATAATTACTATATATATATATGAATATTTATGTCTTGATTTCTAAAAATAAACAAATAAATATTTTTATGAGTTAATGTTTAGTAAGTAACCAAAGTTATAATTAAAAGGATCAAGTAAGCATAACCATATAAAACTTTGCTTATTTATATATATCAACAACACTTTCATTTGAACTATAAGACTTCAGTTACATATTACCCCTCTTATAGGGTCTAATGAACAGTGGTACTATATTTAATCTTTATCTAGTAGATCCTTTTAATACCGCATTTAATTCTTACTAAGTACGTTCTTTTATACTTTAAAGTTTTGAGAGAAATAATAGCCTTCACATAAACTTCAATAGATTGGATACATTCACACGCAATTTAATTTAACTATGAGTTCATAACTCTTACAACATATATACATTACGTTTTATTTCATATATAAATATTTTAGTATTTACAATTAAAATTTATTTGCATATAAATATTCGCATACTATAATAACATAAAATAAATAACTTACTTGATCCAAAACTTTCATATAAATAAGATATATTATCAAATTTACAAAATTTATTAGTCATATTTTATATCCAAATATCATATTAATGATATTTAACAACTACTTTATATATCTAATCTTCAAATTAAATGCCATGCATTCTTAATCACAATATTTAAAAATGTAATTTAATAGGGATAATAAATTCACGTATATGGATTTTCCAACTATGCCAAAATGTAAACAGACTTGTTTAATCCAAAAATTTCATAAAAAAGCATATAGTATATTATAGAATTTTAAATCGTTATGAGCCAAAAAAAAATATATATATATATATATACTTTAATTATAGCAAAATTATCTACATGTAACGAACAACTTTTACAATTCGATCCAATTATTTTTTAAATTATCACTTTAAATTCTATAGGAATAGCGGCCTTGGTTGTGCTTTCTGTCTCGATCTGAGATCGACCCCAACCACAACAACAAAATTAGGTAACATAAGGATTAAAGCTTGAATTCAAAAAATCAATTCAATTTTGGGGTTAAGACAAAGGCTGGCTAAGTGTGGCTCAAAATCCTACATGGATTGCTCCCAAAATAAAACTAGAATAGAATCAAGGGAATAGGGCTGGTTCAACCTTCAAATTCTGCTGGCCATCGACTATCCACTGGTGGAATCAAAGATGGCACCAGAGGGCCTGGGAACCAAGAGATAGTGAGGATGAGGATGGAGGCTTGGCGATACAATGGGGTCACCAGATTTGAAGAAGACGGTGGCGAAACACAACTCTTCCCAACTCTTTGTCTTTTCCTAAAAATAGAGTATGGATGTCCCAATCGGTGAAATCATGAACAAAAGAAAAAGAGAGAAGATAGCTAGCCAGACAAAGGAGGGAGGTGGCGAATCCTAACTAATTCCGACTTTAATCACAAATCCTTAGTAAGAAAATAGTGGTTTCCTTCAATAATTTTCTGGCTCTTCCTTCTTGGATAGGAAGAAGGCTTTGGGGGAGTTAAATAGAAGATGATTATGCTGGAATAAGCTTTTTTGATTCGATGGGAGACTCTAGGCCATTATCTTCAATGAGTCCTAAACTCCTTTGTGAGCTCATTCTTTATTTTCTTTTTCTTCTTTCTTTACTTGTAGGAAAAGACTTTGTATACCGCATTTGGTGCAGCAAATCTTATGTGGGCTACACCGTCCCTTTTTATTAGTCCATATGTATACAATACCCATTAAAAATGTTAAGACAGCTTTACAACATCCTAAGATAAAAAATTATGACATCCCAGTTTTAAACTTACGACACCGTAGTTATAAAATTAAGACACACGTTCAGAAAGTAAAAAAGAAATTATGACACCCTAGTTTTAAACTTATAACACCGTAGTTAGAAAATTAAGACATTCGTTCAGAAAGCAAAAAAAAAAATTACGACATTTATATACAAATTTCAAAAAAAAAAAACTGTCTAACGTGCATTAATATCCGTTCAGCTTTTTTTTGAAATTTATGTATAGACACGTTTTCTGAGTGGGTGTTGTAATTTTATAACTACGCTGTCATAAATTTACAACTAAGATGTAATTTTTTTTTGACTTTCTTAATAAGTGTCTTAATTTTATAACTACGGTGTCGTAAGTTTAAAACTGGGGTGTCATCTTAAATTTTGACGTGACGTGCATTAATATCCATTCAATTTTTTTTTTTTGGAATTTGTGTATAGACATATTTTCTGAATGTGTGTCATAATTTTATAGCTACGGTGTCGTAAGTTTACAACTGGGGTGTCATAAATTTTTTTTACTTTCTGAACGGGTGTAAAGTTATCTTAACATTTTTAATGGGTATTATACATATGTGGACCAATAACAAAGAATAGTGTAGCCCACGTAGGACTTGCTATACTAGATGCAGTGTACAAAGTCTTTTCCTTACTTTTGACATTGGCCCATCTGGCCAATTAGATCGAGCCCATTTAGGATTGGCTAACCCTAAAAGGGATGGGTATCACACTCTAAAAGAAATAAAAATGTCTAAACACATATTTGAGAGCAAAATACGTAACATCCCAAAAATAATTTCATATTAAATAATAAACAATGATATATACTTATAACTCAAGTCCATTTGTTGTTTATTAACTTTTACTTAAATTTTTGAGCCATATAGTTTCAATTTAAACGAAAGTTGATGGTATAAGAAATGAATTACACATGGAACAATGAAAAGGACCATCATGAAATGGCGTTAAAGTTGGGGTGCAGATTAATTTATAAAAGAATGTCTACATATAGCACTTCTTATGAATTCACATGTAGCCATGTGCCCATGAGCTTGTTTGAATGTGCACTAAAATGTTGACAAGTCAGCTCTTTTTCATAAAGTTATCAATACTGGATATCAACATTGAAGATGATATTACCCTGCAGCAATTGTACTCTCTGTTTGATCCAATTCACGGTGGTCAAAATTTGAAGCAACAAGAGTTATCTCCCGAACAGATAGATGTTCTTGAGCTTAATTTTCTAACATATCTTTTCCAGGTTGGTCAGTTGTTCCATTCTATCTTTCTATCTTCTATTCTTGATGGTCATGTTACACATACACATCTTCCTTCAAGTGGCATGCATTGAAACCTTTGTGTAATCCTTAAATCTAGCTGATCTTTATAATTCATTAGGTCAAAGTGGAGGAGAAATTATTGTGGTGTTTAATTAATTAAGTTGGATGCCTCACCTTCTTACTCTTCATCAGAAATATTTATTCTCAGCAATATAATATGACCATTACTTATAGGTAGCCAGTTTGTCCTTGGGTACCTAAGTGGCTAGCAGGGTCTCTATGGTGGTGAGTTAGGGTTGGCTTGCCTTCTAAGGCATATTGGGTGATGCTAATCAGTAGGTATTTTTAAAAAGTCACATCATTTCGGTGGATATCTGACACCTTAGTTACAACTTTACAAGTTCTATCAGTCCTTTATTACTGTTTTTAATATTATATTGGTTATAGGTCATATGTAGAGTTGGCTTTGAAAATTAACTTAAACTGCTAGATATGTTTTTAAATGCTTATTCTAACATTTGTAAGGGAAGTTATCATGTAACTAATAAACATTTCAATTAGGTCGTTTAATAAATACAAGTAAGTTTCCTCAGCTAATCATACATTTCTCTTTGTTACTTATCATCGATTATTTAATTATGAATTTAAATAATTTATATTTTTCTTTGCAATCCAAGTGTCTATCACTTAAGCTCCATGCATAAGCTTGGTAGCCACCCTATAAAAGACTAGGACGTTGTACGTGCTCTGCTCTAATAACATACTTTCATTGGAGCTATCTGATTAGAAACATACCACAATTCTCCTTTGGTTTCTATGTCCTACAACCTTATGATAAGGACATTATGTTTAAGAATACATAGGATATGGTATTGTATTGAACGACTAGAAATAAAGGATGGTGGAATTATCCAAACTGTCATGTTCAAAGCATACTAACCCAAACTAGTCAGTTACCAGGATGGGGTAGATGTTTGGATCAATCTAGCTTTTGAATTAGACAAGCTAACCTAAATCAAGTATAATCGCTTATTTTTGCTTAGTTTAGGGGTTCTAATTGGTTTGGGCTTTTATATAAACCTTTCAATCTTGCCATAGGAAAATTAGTAGCTCTTCTTTCTTCAAGCCTAAAGGTATCCTCATATGCATTTTAAAATAAATCAAAGACAATGATGAAAGTAGGATAATGTTGGCCCAGATGGCAACCCAAGGGGGGGGGGGTGAATTGGGTTCTTTAAAAAATTTAACCCTTAAAAAAAATTATTGGCTTTGAGATAGATGAAATTAAATGCAATGTGAATATGAAGCACAAACAAGGAGATAGAGATAGAGATAATCGAAGCACGGCAAACACAAAGATTTTATAGTGGTTCGGTGTATCCAACACCTACGTCCACTCCCAAGATTCACTTGGGTCCACACTATAATCCTCTTGATTACAGTCGAGTTGTTTTCCAAGATCACAACTCAAAACTTGTTGTTTCCCAGGGATCACAACGAACCCAGCCGGTTTTTCGGGCTCACCAGCACAAAACCCTAAACTCAAGCTAATCTAGCTTGACCCGAGGTATACAACCTCCACTAGTTCAATCCCCTTGATAGAACTAGCACAAACAAGAAAGAATAGTATTTTTCAATAATACAAAGCTCCTCAAATGAGCAAATATTCAAAATAAATGAATAGGGTTAGAAAAGCCTGTTTGAAGTAGATTGAATTTGAGCTTTTCTTCTTTTTTTCTTTTCCTCTTCTCTTTGGAGATGTTGAATCAGGCCTCAGCTTTGATTCTTGCAAATGTTGCAGATGAGAAGTTGGAAAATCTTAAAAACAGAGCTTTTTTTCCTTTTTGAGAATCCTCGATTTTTCAAGTTTGAATGCCTTGGATTCCTCTTTGAGCTTTTTGGAGTGGAAGGATTTGAGTTTGAATACTTTTCTCTTGGATTTCAGGCTCAAGACTTCTCGGATTTTTGATTTGAATATTCTCTCTATTTTCGTTATTTTTCAAAACGAGCTTTCTCCCCCTTTTTATAGATTTCGTTTAATCTTTTTTGGGAAGAAACTAGCCGTTGGAGTGTACCTGAAACAAAATATATCCGTTAGAAGTTAGGTAAAAAGAAAATATTACCGTTAGAGCTGATCTGGCATTTTAAAATTTCGTCCCAGACAGGTTGGAGTCGGCTCCAACTTTTCAGGTGTCGGCTCCAAGTCGTTTATCCAAAAATAGAAAGTTCTGAGTTCGTCGAGGAGTCGGCTCCGAAAAAGTTAGGTGTCGGCTCGCCATCGTCAGGTGTCGGCTCCAAAAGACTGTGTGTGTCGGCTCCAAGATGCTAAAAAAATAAGCGTTCTGTCCCCGCATCGGAGTCGGCTCCAGACACTGTAAGTGTCGACTCCGAAACTCTGGGTGTCGGCTCCGAAACTCTAGGTGTCGGCTCCGAACCGTATCAAAAATCAGAAGAATATTTGACTGGCCATGGGGTCGGCTCCAGGATTCCTAGGTGTCGACTCCAGGTCCTGAAACTTTGAAACTTATGATTTGCAATTGATTCAAAACACGTTTCTTAATACCTTTAATCGATCAAATATTTTTAAGCCCTGAAACACTTGTCAAATCTATTAGTAATCAAATAAATATACTCAATTCCTTTATTAATCATCAAAATCAATAATTGGGTCAACAATCTCCCCCTTTTTGATGATTATAAAAACATTGAGTATATGCATACTTAAAATTTTCAAGGAAGTGATCTTCACAAGTAAGCTCCCCCTGAATAAGGTAGCTCCCCCTATGAAGTTCAAATTATCAATTGTTCTTCCTTTGCTTACATATTTGATACTTAAGATTCATTTATATCAATTTCACTTTTATATCAATGTTCACTTAAGCTTATTTATGTATTTTCAAACTAATTTGATACTAATCAATCAAATACTAATCAATGCATATACATAATTCAAATGCATATACGACATAACTTTCTCCCCTTTTTTGTAATCAACAAAAAGATAAAGAAAAGTTAAGTCAAAAGATAAAATTGATAGATCAAAAGATAATTTCATTTCATCAAAAGTCAAGTATTACAAAAAGAAACTATACTTTCATTATATCAAAAACTAAAACTTTCATTACATCAAAATTACACTTTCATTTCATCAAAATTAAACTTTTCATTACAAACATTACATGAAATCATAGTTCTAATAATCCTTGTTAAATGATCTAAATCTTTTGCATTCCTTCAGTCTGAATCTTACAAATCTTTAGCCTTTCATCAACAAAAGACAAGCAGTCATAATTTATCTTGAAGCTCAGCATTGCACTTTGAATAGGTCTCAGAATCTCCACAGATATCTTTAAGTTCTTCAAATATATTCTTCAGATCACTACTTAAAGATCCAGCAGAAGAGCTAAGAGTTGATTCTATCTTTGCTAATGCGATCATCTAGGGAATAAAGAGTTTCTTTAAGATTCATAAATTTATTATCAAACTCAGTCTTCAGTTCATCCTTCTGAGCAGCAAGTAAGTCTTTGAGTTGCTCCAATTGAAGGTCTGAAAATCCAACTGATGAAGTAGATGGCTGAACAAGAGTTTGAGCAGGTGCAGGGGCAGGAACAGGACTCCTTGGCTGCGGAGAGGAAACCCTCACAGATGGACCAGCCTCACAAGGTGCAGAAAGTCTAGGCTCAGGGGCTCTCTCATCCAAGTTACCTTTCCTTTCCCATTGCCCGTTCACCTTTACAAATCCCATCCTATGCAAAGTGGCCAAACTGTAGTAATCGGTGTGCCTGAGGTTCTTGGATGGTTCATTCTCTAAATCACAACTCCTTGGCTCCTGAATACCATCGTGAGAATCATGCCATAAGGTAGTGATGATCTTCTCTTCCCTCCGGCCTCGGCCATATAGAATATCATCATAGCAGCTAAATTAATAGGTTGACCG